>OZ004716.1:31602058-31914340 GCA_963924515.1 Vespertilio murinus
ATTCTGAGTGTATTTTTAAAAGGGCAGAGCCAACCGGATTTCTAGATAGATCGGCTATAAGGCATGAGAGAAAAATAGGCGTCAAGGACAACTGTTCAGAAGAATAGAGTTGTCAATTTCCTGAGATGGATCGGTTTCTGCCAGGTCCTTCACAGAACCAAGTTTTTGTTGTTGATTTTATTTTTTTAATAAGGTATTATATGTGTACATAGCCTTACCATTGCCCCCCCCACCACCACTCCCATTTATGCCCTCCCTCACCAGAGTTCTGTGTTCGTTTGGTTGTACTTATATTCATGCATACCAGTCCTTTGGTTGTTCTCTTATCTCCCCCCAGGTCTCCTTCCCCTCCCCGCTGTCAATTTGACAGTCTGCTTGTTTTATGGTGACTAGCTCAGGACCACATGAATAGAGCCCTCGCTCCTCCTCTGGTTCACATCACCCATACCCCCGGGTCCCACTGCTTCCCAGGGACACACAGCTCACCGGGCACACGGACCCAGAACCAAGTTTTTTTTTTTTAATTTTTATTAATATTAACAGAGAGGAAGGTAGAGAGATAGAGAGCTAGAAACGTCGAAACGTCGATGAGAGAGAAACATCGCCCAGCTGCCTCTTGCACACCCCCCACCGGGGATGTGCCCGCAGCCAAGGTACATGCCCTTGACCGAATCGAACCCGGGACCCTTCAGTCCGCAGACCGATGCTCTACCACTGAGCCAAACCGGTTTCGGCCAGAACCAAGTTTTAATTCTTCGCCTAACTGGATCAGTGGATAAAGCATCGGCCTGTGGACTCAAGCGTCCCAGGTTCGACACTGGTCAAGCACAAGTACCTTGGTTTCGGGCACATCCCCAGTAGGGGTGTGCGGGAGGCAGATCAATGTTTCTAACTCTCTATCCTCTCTCCTTTCCTCTCTGTAAAAAAAAAAAAAAAAAAAAAAAATCAATAAAATATATTTTAAAAATATAATAATTCTTAACCCATCATCTCCGTGATGCAGGACTGATTTCTGGGTCCTCAGCCACCCAAATCTTTCTGAGTTTGGAAGTGGAGTTCCGGCATTCCTCTTCCTCTTAACATGACAAATGACCCTGCGAGAAAGGCTGGTTCTTTTTCAATACCCGAACGATTGACCTCCTAATAATCATAAAGAGGGTATGGGTTGCCTTTTGTTCAAGGATGCATCCCCAAACTTACAAAAATACCTGGAATTCAAGCAAATATTGCTTGCACGACAGGAGTACTTCCTCTAGGGTATTTCCCTAGGCCCACTCCTAATCCAGCAGCGGGACCCAAACAGAATTTCTTCCCCTGGGTAAAGCCAAGGAAGCGAGGAGAGGCCTGTAGCCAATAGGTGCAAGTTCCTGATTGGACCTGCAGTGTTGATGGACAGCTACCAGCCCAATAGAAGATTGGAGCTCTCATGAATGGGCGTCGTCTTACTAGCCTCAGGGACCGCCTTTCCGAGGGCGCTCTAGCCGGGCGAGAGACTCACTTACCCCGCCCGGCTTCCGGCCCGTTTCAATTCCGCTTCCGGTCGGACGGAGGAGTCTGCTGAGGTCACATTGAGCTGGGAGCGGCTTCAGGGGCATCTTTAGGTGAGTGCCGAGGGTTCGGGTACCCGGCATCCCATCCTGGGGGACTGAGGAACCGGACCCTTGCTTCCCCGAGAACGAGGTGAGGTTTCCGGACGGCGGTGTTCGGCCTCCTGCCTGGGGGCCTGGGGTTCTGTTGTGTTAGTAGTCATGGCTAACATTTAATTCTCCCTTAATGCCGGGCGATATTCCAAGTGACATAGTAATTCATTTAGTCTCTCCCCGTCCCCCCTCCCCCGCCCCAAGCCTGTAATTGTCCCTTTGGACAGTGAGGCACCTGAGGCTCAGCGACCATGATTTGGACTCTGGTTTGGACTGCGGTGCCCTTAATCCTTGGGCGGCAGGCGTGGGCCCCCGCAGTTTGCCAGGGCCGCAGCCCAGCTCCCTGGTGTCTGGCCCCTCCTCTCCCCTTGGGCGATGGAGGGGTCAACAGTGTCATCCGGACCTACCCTCGCCCAAATAGCGGGTCAAGATGTCCTCCCGATTTACTGTCCCAGATCACTACCACTCTCTTGGATCGCTTCAATTTAATACTGGCTTGCTCACCTCTGCGTAAACCCAGGACTCCGGACTCCTCGAAATCTCTGAATAGAGTCAGTTTCGCTCAGATTCCCTGGTGAAAACTGGGTGTCACCTCATAAGAGACATTCTACCAGAGGTTTTTTAACCCTGTGTCTACAGAATCTATAGAATTCAAGGAGTTCTATTACTCCAGTGGGTGGGGGTGGGGGGATTACCTCTGCATTTTTACTGACCTCTAATTGAAATGTAGCATTTGCTTCAGTTAGGCATGGAGGCAACAACCTCAGGAATATTAGCATCTGTGACTTTGTCAGCAATCAAATGGTTGCAGATAGCACAAAATATTTTTATTCATGATTACTTCAAAACTGTAGTACTTTTAAAAAATATATGTTTTTATTGATTTTTTTTACAGAGAGGAAGGGAGAGGGGTAGAGAGTTAGAAACATCGATGAGAGAGAAACATCGATGAGCTGCACGCCCCCTACTGGAAATCAAGCTAGAAACCCAGGCATGTGCCCTTGACTGGAATCGAACCTGGGACCCTTCAGTCTGGAGGTCAATGCTCTATCCACTGAGCCAAACCAGTCAGGGGTGTGCAATTTTTTAATCCACTTAAACACATGCCCTCTGAAGAGTTCATGGCACCAAAGACATTAAGAATCTTTGCATTGTACATTATGTTAATGATTGAGTGCAGCTCCACCATTTGTATACTGTGTGACCTTGAGAAGTCATTTAGACAGTTGTCTGAGAAACAGTGGCAGTAATAGTTCTTACCTTTTATTAGACTGGCTGCAGGAGTAAAGCTGTAGGCGTGTAGGACAGCACCTGGCCTGTAGTAAGCGCTCAGTAGGTGTTCACTAGTGTTATTTTGTGACAGATAAGGCCTAATTTTACCAAGGAGTTGACCCTCCCTCCAAACCTTGCTGTCTCACACATTTAGACAGTATGGATTTGCTGTGTCCCTTATATCTGTGTGTATGTTGACAGGGAGGGGGTAGTGGCTTATTCACACCCAGCCCATCTTCTGTATCTGGGGCCCCGTTGGGTCTGGGTGTGCTGACATGGTCAGGTTCAGGCCTCATACAACTCCTGCTATCACCCATTCTCTTTGCCTCTAAGAATCAGCAACATGGCAGAAGACATCAAGACAAAAATCAAGAACTACCGGACTGCTCCTTTTGACAGCCGCTTCCCCAACCAGAACCAGACCAGGAACTGTTGGCAGAACTACCTGGGTAAGCAGGTCATGGTGGTTGGGGAATGCAGATCTTCCCCTGTTCCCTGTCCCCACACCTCTTGCCTCCTTGGGGACCCATAAATCTCAGGCCTTTTTATTTATGGACATCCTACCTCACAGGACCTAGGCTCTTTATCAGCTGAGTTCAAGGTCTGGGCCAGTGCAGTGGTTCCTACAATGATTTCTTCTTTTAAAGATTTATTTTGAGTCCATGACTTGGATAGCTCTGTTGGTTAGAGCATTTTCCTGATATGCCAAGGTTGTGGGTTCGATCCTTGGTTAGGCACGTACAAGAAGCAACAAATGAGTGCATGAACAAATGGAACAAGTTGATGTTTCTTTCTCCCTCTCTCTGTCTCTTTCAAATCAATTTTAAAAATAAGGTGTGTGTGTGTGTGTGTGTTATGTAGCATTTGCTTCAGTTAGGCATGGAGGCAACAACCTCAGGAATATTAGCATCTGTGACTTTGTCAGCAATCAAATGGTTGCAGATAGCACAAAATATTTTACTACAATGAGTGGGCCTGGGGAAATACCCAATGGAAGTACTTTTTTCAAGCATACATACAGGGAGTACAGAAAACATAATGGACAGCTAAATGAATAATTCTAAAGTGAACCCTTGTATAACTATAACCTGGATAAAAAAGTAGATGTTGCCTGAACTCTGAACTCTCCTGCCTATTGCACATCCTGTATTGAGCACAACACCCTGTTCTCCCCAGTAGAGATGTAACCCCACTGACTTAAGGCAATCATATTTCGGTTTTCTCATCACATTTACATTTGCATCTTTGTGAACTTTATAAATACTGTATGCATTCTTTTGTGTTGGATTTTTTAAAATATATTTTATTGATTTTTTACAGAGAGGAAGGGAGAGGGATAGAGTTAGAAACATCAATGAGAGAAACATCGATCAGCTGCCTCCTGCACACTACCCACTGGGTATGTGCCGGCAACCAAGGTACATGTCCTTAATCTGAATTGAACCTGGGACCCTTGAGTTCAAAGGCCAATACTCTATCTACTGAGCCAAACCAGTTAGGGCATGTGTTGGATTTTTTAAATCAACAGTTCTGAAGATTCAGCTGTCTTATGACATGTAGTTTATTCATTTTCATTGCTCTAAAGTTTTCCACACTTTATTCATGGTCACTTGTATGGTTTCCATGTTGGGGCACTTAGGAATAATTTTGCTATATACATTCTTAGAGGTGTAATCTGATATCCATGTGAATGCTTTTCTCTCTTAAGGAATGTGCCCAGAAGAGGAATACCTGGATTGATTTTTTAAAATTAATTGCTTACATTTATTTATTTGTTTATTTTTCATTGGTTAGAGAGATATATCAATTCATTGTTCCACTTATTTATGCATTCATTGGTTGATTCTTGTATGTGCCCTGACCAGGGATCCAACCTGCAACCTTTGCGTATCGGGACGCTATTCTAACCAACTCTGGCCTAGGCTAATTAACTGCTTACTTAAAAAAAAAAAAAAAAATGTGTTTTTATGGATTTTTAGAGAGAGGAAAATAGAGGATAGAGAGATAGAAACATTGATGAGAGAGAATCATTGATTGGCTGCCTCCTGTATGCCCTCACTGGGGATCAAGCCCAAAACCTGGATATGTGCTCTGATTGGGAATCGAACCAGTGACCCCTTTGTATTGAGTTGATGCTCAACCACTGAGCCATATCAGCCAGGCTTAATTGCTTACTTTTAAAAACCAGATTATCCCATGCCTGTCTTCCTCTCTCAGCTCTCGGACTCCAGCATTTTAGCATCAAGACTATCTTCCCCTTCCTTTGCCCTGGTTCTGGGTTTCCATTATCCCTACACATGCCTCTCATATTGCTCATCAGTCCTAACCCCAGAGTTTTAGGTTTTGTTTTTTAACAAATTATTTATTTATTTATTTATTTATTTATTTTATTTATTTATCTGTTCATTCATTCATTCATTTATTATCCTCACCCAAAGATATTTTTCCATTGATATTTATAGAGTGGAAGGGAGGGGGAAAGACAAGAGAGGGAGAAACGTCGATTGGTTGCCTCCTATATGTGCCCCAACCAGGGCTAGGGATAGAGCCTGCAGCTGAGGTATATGCCCTTGACTGGAATCAAACCCGGCACCCTTCAGTTGATGGGCCAATGCTCTTACCTACTGAGTGAAACTTGCTGGGGCCTGACCCCAGAGATTTCCAGTTAAATAGCAGTTCTCTAGAGGTTGCAAAGTTAATTTAGTGAGTTATATCTAACCCTTTTTAATCCACTTGTAAGGCTGTACATTCTTTCTAAAATTGTGTGTGTGTGTGTGTGTGTGTGTGTGTGTGTGTGTGTGTAACTGGTAAAAGGGTATTTATGAGAGTTTTGTTAAAAAAATGTGTTCTTGCCCTGGCTGGCTTGGCTTAGTGGATAGAGTGTCAGCCTGCAGACTGAAGGGTCCTGAGTTCGATTCCAGCCAAGGGCAGATGCCTGGGTTTCGGGCTCGATCCCCAATGAGGGGCGTGCAGGAAGCGGCCAATTGATGATTCTCTCTCATCATTGATGTTTCTATCTCACTTTCTCCCTTCCTCTCTGAAGTCAATAAAGAAATATATTTTAAAAAGAAAAAAAAATGTGTCCTAGTTCTGGCTGGTCTGGCTCAATGGATAGAGCATTGGCCTTCGGACTGAAGGGTCCCAGGTTCGATTCCAACAAGGGCATATGCCCAGGTTGAGGCTCAATCCCTAGTAGGGGACGTGCAGGAGGCAGCCGATCAACGATTCTCTCTCACCATTGATGTTTCTATCTCTCTCTCCCTCTCTGAAATCAAAAGTATTTTTAAAAAATGTGTCCTAGCCCTTTGAGCTGAACCTTAACCCCTTTTTTCAGACTTCCATCGCTGTGAGAAGGCAATGACTGCGAAAGGGGGTGATGTCTCTGTGTGTGAATGGTACCGGCGTGTGTACAAGTCCCTGTGCCCCGTATCCTGGGTAAGTGACTCCTGCTGGGGCCCTTGGGATACAGGGGTGGGGTTTTAGGAGAGGGGAGTTTCGTGACTTGTTGGAAGGCCAGCTGCAAGAGGTGGAGGGAAGACAGGGCGTCGCACTATCATGGGACTTGTCCTTTTCTTCCTATAATTGCCTTCTTTTTCTTCTTTCACTGATACATTCAGTAAGTCAGGGCTCTCAGCTAAGGTGACCAGAGCTGTCCTCTTGCTAAACCCTTCTTGCTCACGCACTCTATAGATATATACTCTGTGCTGCATTCCTGTCCCTGTGGAGCTTACCATTTTGTGCTATCCTGTCCTTTTTATTGTAAATATTTTCAAATATACATAAAAGTAGGATAATTCAGTAACCACAAAATTTACCCATCACCCAAATTGAATAATGTCAATTTTTCCACATTTCCTTCATCTATCCCTTTTCTTTTTCGTCTTTCCTGGTGCTGAAGTATTTTGAAATGAATCCCAGCATGTCATTTCACCTCTCCTTACTTCAATGTGTATCTAAAAAATATGGACACTAAGGCAAGTCAGTCCTTTCAGCCCTGATAACTAAAATTCTTTATTTTAATTAATTTGTTTTCATATGTTTTTATTGATTTTAGAGTGTGAGAGAGAGAGAAACATTGATTGTCTGCCTCCTGCATGCCCCCTACAAGAGATTGAGCCTGCAACCCAGTCATATGCCCTGACTGAATGGAACTGATGAACTTTTGGTGCATGGGTCTATGCTCAACCAACTGAGCCACACTGGCCAGGGCTAATTTTATTGATTGATTTGAGGGTGGGAGAGAGAGATGGGGATGGGGGGATCAATTTGTTGTTCCACTTATTTATGCATTCATTGGTTGCTTGTTGTATGTGCCTTGTCTGGAGATTGAACAATATTAGCACTTGATGGCCTCTTTATGTTTTTAAATTGTTCTAATTGTCCATTTTGGCAGCAACAAAAGCAAAAACAGAAATATTCACAGCATGCTCTAGCCAGTTTGGCTCAGTGGATAGAGCTTCATTCAGCCTTTTGACTGAAGGTTCCCGGGTTTGATTCCATTCTAGGGCACATGCCTGGGTTGTGGGCTCCATCCCCAGTAGGGGATGTGCAGGAGGCAGCCAGTCAATGATTCTCTCTCATCATTGATGTTTCTATCTCTCTCTCTCCCTCTCTGAAATCAATAAAAATAAAAGAAAATTTTAAAAGCAAAACATTATATACCTATATATTCACAGTATGATTTCCTGAGATGTTAACAAGCAATGAGGTTTAGGGGTAAACTGATTCACATTCTCTCCTTTGTTTATGGCCTGAGAGAAGCCTTTTTCATGGTGACGTATCAGCATGGACTAAACTTTTTGTTCAACATTATATCTATGAACAACTTGGTTGAGAACTGAATTGTTTGCCTACATATGTGATTAACATTATTTTCTACTCTTTATTCCATTTGGCATCTTTTTGCACTTGACTATGTCTTGGAGATCTATTTGTGCTGGACCATAGGTCAGCCTTACTTTTTTCACAGCTGCCTAGTATTTTCCTCTTTCCTCTATTCTGACAAACATCATTGAGTGTTGACTAGGTTTCCTGAAGCAGGGCGTAGCCACTCTCTTGAAGCTCTGTACTTCACATATCTCCCCATGAACAGCCCTGCAAGAAGCTGGGGATTTTCCTGTGTTATTTTTTCTCCCCCCACTTCTTTAGTGGTTCAGCTTGTATCAGCTCAGGACTGTGATTCTTTGTGTTTTTTGTTTTGTTTGTTTGTTTGTTTGTTTGTTTGTTTTTAAGTATATTTTTCTTAATTTTCAGAGACGAAGAGAGAGAAACATCAATGATAAGACAGAATTACTAACTCACTGCCTCCTGCATGCCTCACACTGGGGATGGAGGCTGCAACCTGGGAATGTGCCCTGAACGGAAATCAAACTGTGACCTCCTGTTTCATGGGTCGATGCTCAACCACTGAGCCATGCCAGCCAAATAGCCCAGTAATTTTATCTTTCTGGTCACTGCTGGTTCCCCAGCTCCTGTAGGTACTGGGGTTATTTGTTGATTGACTGAAGAAATGAACAGGTAGACAAAGTGAGAAAAATTAAATCCACCCATCTGGTTTCCCCGTAGAGGAAGGGAGTAAGTAACATTGGCTTTCTTTCCACAGGTTTCGGCCTGGGATGACCGCCGGGCAGAAGGCACGTTTCCTGGGAAGATCTGAACTGGGCATCCTCTATCCTCCCAGGGAGGTGAAGGGGGTCCTGGGTACACCCCACCCTAGAATCCTAAATCATGGCTTTAACTAATAATAAATACTTGTTGGAAAAATCTAAGACTGTGTATGTGTAAAGAGCTGGATTACTGGGCAAGAACCTGGGTTGGAAATAGTACCTGGACCAGTAACAGGGGCTTCAGAGTGAGTATTTTTTCATTTTGTTTTGTTTTTAATTTTTAAAATATATATATATTTTATTGATTTTTTTTTTTTACAGAGAGGAAGGGAGAGGGATAGAGAGTTAAAAACATCGATGAGAAAGAAACATCCATCAGGTGCCTCCTGCATACCCCCTCCTGGGGGTGTACTCAAAACCAAGACCGGAATCGAACCTGGGACCTTTCAGTCTGCAGGACGATGCTCTATCCACTGAGACAAACCGGTTCGGCTTAATTTTTGTTTTATCAAAATTTTTCTGTGGCAGAAAATAGAATGCATGATTATATGAAATAGCCTTAAGCAATGTATATGCTGAAGTTCATGTGTACTATCCTGTTTTCCCGAAAATAAGACAGTGTCTTATATTAATTTTTGCTCCCAAAGATGCGCTAGGTCTTATTTTCAGGGGATGTCTTATTTTTCCATGAAAAAGAATACAGTACCCATTTATTATTAAATGAATATAAAGGAAATTTATTACCTTTATACGGTACCTTAGTACAGTAGTTGTCAACGCAAACCAGACAAACTGAATCCTACAGTATCAAGAATTTACTCATTTATTCAATGACAATCATGTCATCATCTTCTGGAACATCATCATAACAATCCAATTCCTGAATTTCCTGGTGAATTTCTTGTGACTCCATTTCTTTCAGAATCAGTGGACCAAATCTCTCATGTTTAGCAATAGCACTGTCTTTAAATGAGTATTGTCAAGGTAGCCTGCTCACAGTGCATTTGCAATGCAACTGACAGTGATTTTCTCCCATGAATTCTTCACCCAAGTCACAACTTCTTGCAGTTTAGGTTTCACAAAGTTTCCACGCTGATTTCTCTCCATCCTATTTTTAATGTAGTCATTAATTTCCATGCACAAATTGTCTTTGAATGGCTTGTTTATTGCAATATCAAGAGTCGAGATAGGCCGTCATTCATTCGGGAATCATTATCTGATCTATTTTTCTTTCATGAAGAAATGTCTTCATGTCTTTAGCACGGTGAGTGCTGGCTGCATCCCAGACTAGCAGACCTCTTTGGCTCCCTCGCATAACAAGTGGCAGCATTAAATCAACTCACTTCCTTATAACTGCTTGTGTGGCCCAGGGTCCCTCCCCCCATTTTTTTATTAAGGTATTATATGTGTACATTGCTTACCATTGCCCCCCCCCCACCTCCCATACATGCCCTCCCTCCCCAGAGTTTTGTGTCCATTGGTTGTACTTATATGCATGCATACCAGTCCTTCGGTTGATCTCTTATCTCTAGATCACCCTACCCTCCCCGCTGTCATTTGACAGTCTTCTTGTTTTACTGTCACTATATCTTTCTGTTCATTAGTTTATAATATTCTTTATTATCCATAAATGAGTGAGGACATGTGGTGTTTCTCTTTCATTGACTGGCTTATTTCATTCAGCTGTACCTAATGCACACAAGGGAAATGAATGCAACACAATTATAGTAATCAGTCACTAGCGAATGTTGCAGGGGTTTTTGTTTGTTTTGTTTTGTTTTTGAGAAAAGGTCCTAGTTTTCTTTTATTTATTTTTTAATTTTTATTTTTCAGTTACAATTTACATTCAGTATTATTCTGTATTAGATTCAGGCATACAGCACAGTGGTTAGACAATCATATACTTTATAAAATTCCCACCCCCCCCCCAATATTTCTAGTATCCACCTGTCACTATATATACTTATTACAATGTTATCGCCTCTCTTCCCTATGCTGAAATTTACATCCCCATGACTATTTTTTAACTGCCAATTTGAAAGTCTTTAATTTTAACTGGTAATTTTTAAAAAGTGGAACTTTTAAAGAGCTGTGTCACAATATACAGAGTGAAATCTTCTTATATGAATTTTAATGTATATACATATTCCAGGCTACAAAAAGAATGGTGTGAGGTAGGAGCAGCTCATGCTGCTCAAAGAGATAATCCTTTTTTTAAAATTTTATAAATCTTTAATACTCAGGTTATTACAATTGTTTCTCCTTTTTCTCCCCCAAAGCTCCCTACAACCCAGTTCCCATCCCACCCTCTGCCCTTACCCCTTCTTCCCCCCATTGTCTTCATCCATTGGTTATACGATTTCAATCCAGTCTCTCACTGTTCCCCCACCCCCTTATCCTCCTGATAATTATCAGTCCACTCCCCTTCTTTGCCCCTGATTCTACTATATTCACCACTTTATTCTGTTCCTCAGATTTTTTTTCTTCTCTTTTCCTTTTTTTCCGTATATGAATTTCAAGTGGGACACTCTCTCTCATTTGTTTTTGTAGGGAAATACAACAAACTGTTCTGTAGCTAATGGCTGCAGACTGTCCAAATGTCTCAGGACCACACAAATAGAATCCGCTCCTCCTCAGGTTCACACACACACACACACACACACACACACACATCGTCCACTCCCCTGGGGCACACAGCTCCCCCGGGTCCCACCACTCCCCCAGAGCACACAGCACTCCCAGGTCCCACTACTCTCCCGGGGTACATGGCCCCCACGGGTCCCACCGCTTCTGGGGAGCACGGCTCCTCTGGGGCACATGGCTCTCCTGGGGCACATGGCTCCCCCAGGTCCCACTGCTACCCCAGGGAACAAACACGGCTCCCGAGGGGCACACGGCTCTCCCGGGACACACGACCCCCCTGGGGTACATGGCTCTCCCTGGGAACAGAGCTCCCCTGGGGCACTCGGCTCACCCGGGGCACACGGCTCACCCAGGGCACACGGCTCCCTGGGGCAAACGGCCCCCCTGGGGCACATGTCTTCCCCGGATCCCACCGCTCCCCCGGGGTACATGACTCCCCCAGGTCCCACCGCTACCCCAGGGCACACGGCTCTTCCAGGGCACATGGCTCCCCTGGGTCACAGGCCACACCACTCCCCCGGGTCACACGCCCCCCCCCTCCCCCCCGGCCACATGGCCCCTCTGGGACCATGGATTGATGCCCTCCTATCCTGGATCTCCGGGGCCCGAGCTGCAGGGGAGCAGGAGGACAACGAGGGGGAAGAACGGAGGCTCCGGCCAACTCCACCCTAGCAACCTCAGCAGCTCTGATTTCACACATTCAGGCTTTCAGTCCCCCGGGTTTAGGTGTTTAGAGTCCCAGGCCGCAAAGAGTGTCTTGGGTACAAACTCTCGGTCCTCCATCATGCTCCATGAGTATGTCCGCTCCGCCTTGGCGCTGGCTCTCGGGGGCTCAGCAGAGGCTCCAGCCAGGCCCAGTGCTGGGGGGACAGATGGGCGAAGGCCTCGCTTGGGCCACAAGCGCAAGGCACGGCCGAGGCCCTGCGCTGGCTCCCTTGCCAGCACGGTGGGTGGGCCAGGAAGTCTGCAGGCGTGGAGGCCGGGCTCCGAGGCAGCCCGCTCCCTGGGCCCGGGGTGGGGCGGGCTCCGCTCTCGGTGGGCCTTCCTCACTGGTGGTGGCGGCGGCAGCTACGCTGTGGCTTTAAACTCCACATGGCAGCAGTGGCACTTCTCCTTTCAGTTATAGATTTCGCCCTCCGCCAGCTTTCCTGTGGTTTTGTTGGGATCCTTTTCAATTTTCCCCTGGGGCCCGGGCCCGCTGCTGCCAGCGAGCAGGAGGACAACTCAGGGGAAGAATGGGGAGGCTCCGGCTGCCTCCACCATAGTATCCTCCACCACTCACATTCACATGTTCTGGCTTTCAGAGTCCCCTGGGTTTAGGTGTTTAGAGTCCTAGGCCGCAAAGAGTGTTCTGGGTACAACCTCTCAGTCCTCCATCACGCTCCACGAGTAAGTCTGCTCCGCCTTGGCACTGGCTCTCAGGAGCTCGGCAGAGGCTCCTGCCTGGCCCGGCAGCGGGGGGACGGACAGACGAAGGGCTTGCTGGGGCTGCGAGCGGAAGGCGCCGCCGTGGCCCTGCACTAGCTCCCTCACTCCCATGGCGGGTGGGCTGGGAAGGCTGTGGGCACAGAGGCCAGGCTCCGAGGTGGCTCACTCCGGGCGCAAGCGGAAGGTGCAGCCGCGGCCGGGCACTGGTTCCCTTGTTCCCACGGCAGGCAGGCTGGGAAGTCTGCGGGTGCGGAGGCCAGGCTCCGAGGCAGCCCACTCCCTGAGCCCGGGGCGGGGCGGGCTCCGCTCTCGGTGGGCCTTCCTCACTGGCGGCAGCAGCGGTGGCTCCGCTGTGGCTTTAAACTCCATATGGCGGCAGTGGCGTTTCTCCTTCTTTCTAGTTGTAGCTATCCTATTCCACCAGCTTTCCTGTGGTTTTAATGTGATCCTTTTCAATTTTAGTTGTTTTTTTTAAAAAAAAATTGTTGATGAGGCAGCAGCTTAGGAGACTACCTAGGCCGCCATCTTGGTTCGTTTTTGTTTTTTTGTTTTTTTTAGATATTCGAAATACAACTTCATTCTTATTCTAAACGAAAAGGAATGGGAATAACAGTAACAAACAAGGTTTCACCACTGAGTATTGTGATGCGACTGCAGCATTCTTTTCGTTGAAACTCAATAAGGAAACAACTGTGTTCCAAACAGCTAAATATGCGGTCCAAAGTGAAGGTATTTAACTGCCACATTCACTCGAAGCCCATTCATCTTCAGCATCCCAGGGTCAAGCACAGGTTCTGCTTAGCTCTATAATAAAGTGGCAAACACGCGGCACCATTGACATCACAGGACAGTTGCCTATACAACTATAGACTTTTGATGCTGGCTCCAGCTTCCCTCTCACAGGTCGTCATCCTCGTCTGGGAGCACTGTGGTCTGAGCAACCTCGAGGTCGTGCTCGTACTGTGCTGCCAGGCAGGGTCCATGACCACTTCTGGGGGGGGGGGGCAAGAGTAGGCATGGCGACGAACTCCAAGTTCGGGTCCCCGATGAGTTTCCTAGCAAGCCAGAGGAAGGGCTTCTCGAAGTTGTAGTTGCTTTTGGCAGAAATGTCCTAGTACTGGAAGTTCTTCTTTCGGTGGAAGACAATGGACTTGGCCTTTACCTTCCTGTCCTTGATGTCCACTTTGTTGCCACACAGACAATGGGGATGTTCTCACACATGCGCACCAGGTCTCGATGACAGTTCAGCACATTCTTGTAAGTGACTCTCGAGGTTATGTCAAACATGATGATGGCACACTGGGCTTGGATGTAGTAGCTGTCTCGCAGCCCCCTGAACTTCTGGTTGGCCGTGTCCCACACATTGAACTTGGGCCCTCGGTTGGTGTGGAACATGAGGGGGTGCACCTCCACGCCCAGGGTGGCGACATACTTCTTCTCGAACTTGCCCATCAGGTGGTGTTTCATGAAGGTGATTTTCCTCGTCCCCCCATCACCAACCAATACAAGTTTGAACTGCACTTGGGGTTCTCCTTGGGCAGCCATGGTGATGTCACTTCCAGAACTGTCTCCTGGGCCGACTGACTGAGAGCTCGAATGTTGTAGTTCTTTATTAATAACTAGAGGTCCGGTACATAAAATTTGTGCATGGGGTGAGGGGGGCTGCCTCAGCCCAACCTGCACCCTCTCCAATCTGGGAGCCCTCAGGGGATGTCCTACTGACGGCTTAGGGCCTCAGAGAGCGGGCCTAAGCCACAGTCTGGCCTCTGCAGGAGGCGACCAGGCTGATCAGAGGAAGGTGCTACCCCCATCATCTCACAGCTACTGCCACTGCTAGCCATCACAGCCACCAAGGTGTTTTCATCAACATGGACTCCAGTCTCTTATTTAAAAAATTACAACTTTTAAAAAAATATATGTTTTTATTGATTTCAGAGTGGAAGGGAGAGAGAGAGAGAGAGAGAGAGATAGAAATATCCATGATGAGCCCTAACCAGATTGGCTCAGTGAATAGAGCATCAGCCTGTGGACTCATGGGTCCCAGGTTCAATTCTGGCAAAGGGTATATACCTTGATTGCAGGCACATCCCCAGTAGGGAGTGTGCAGGAGGCAGCTAATTGATGTTTCTCTCTCATTGATGTTTCCAACTCTCCCTCTCAGTAAAAAATCAATAAAATATATTTAAAAGAAAAAAATAAATATCCATGATGAAAGAATCATGGATTGACTACCTCCTGCAAATCCCTCACTGATGATCCAGCCCACAAACTGGGCATGTGCCCTTGACCAGAATCGAACCTGGGACCTTTCAATTTGTAGGCTGTTGGTCTATCCACTGAGCCAAACCAGGTAGGGCTAAAAATGACTATTTTTTTAAAAGCATTTTCAAGATGTTTCCTTTTTAAAAATTTTAATAAATCTTTATTGTTCAGATTATTACAATTGTTCCTCTTTTTTCCCTCCATAGCTCCCCTCCACCAGGTTCCTACCCTACTCTCTGCCTTTACCCCCACTGTCCTCATCCATAGGTGTATGATTTTTGTTCAGTCTCTTCCAGAACCCCCCACTCCCCTTTTCCCCGAGAATCGTCAGTCCACTCCCTTTCTATGTTCCAGATTCTATTATATTCACCAGTTAATACTGTACATCAGATTTTTTATTTCAACTTTTTGTATTCTATTTGCTTTTCCTGAGGAGTGTTTTTTGCTTCCTGGTATTCCAAATCTTTGACTTGATTCTTGCGATCCTTTAAGTCTGCTTTTAGGTCTCTGTATAATATTTTTTATTTCAGTTAGTGCATGCTTAATTTCTAGTTGATCCCTTTTCATATCCTCAAGAGTCTCATTTAATTTATCATCCTTTTCTAGAAAATTCTTGAAAAACCTTATAACTGTGGTTTTGAACTTGATATCCAGTATTTTGCTTTTTTTCATTTCCTTTAATTGAAACTGCCTCTTTGTCTCCACATTTTAGCTGCTTCCCTGAGTTGGTAGGGTGGCTTGTGTGCTAGGTGTCCTAGGAGGGCCCAGTAGCTCAGCCTCCCCAGTTACCTGTGGTGGACCCTCTTGGTGCAGCCCTTTGTGGGCTGTATGAGCAGTCTTATTGTAGTTAAGCCTTGCTTGTTGTTGGTATCACTGGGGAGAGCTGATCTCTAAGCCAAATGGCTGTGATGATCAGCAGTGTCTCCACTTGGAGGGCTTCTGTGCTCTGCTTGGATGGGGTGGAATCTGAAGGTGGCACAGACAAGCTTTGGTTTCCCATCAGCCCTGCCCTAAGGGGGCCTTGTTCTCAGAGTCCCGCGGCAATGGCTGCTGGCCGCGAGCACCTCTGAGAGAAAGTTGTTCTTGAGTTTCGCCTGCTGCCTGACAGTTCAATTTCTCTCTGACCAGAGCTGGATATCAGTGCAATCAGGAGGTTTTGTTTTCCTCCCCAACAAGAAAGTTAGCCGCGCATTAGCTGCCCACCCTCTCTGCACACACCACGAGTAAGCCAGCAGTGTATTTAGCCACCTGCCCTTTCCATGTTCATGGATCTCCACGCCTCCACAGCTCCTGAGGCTCAGCATCCTTTTCTCTTTTTTTCTAGTTGGTAGAGTTTCCACTCAGCCAGCTTTCTGGTGTTTCTGGGCGATGTCGACTCTATTTTTCTGTTGTAATTTTGAAATTGTTGTGGTAGGCTACATTTAGGTGTTTACCTTATGCCGCCATCTTGGTTTCTCCAAGATATCTCTTTCATAGGATATGACCTTTCTTTCTTTTTTTTCATCCTCACCGGAAGATATTTTTCGATTGATTTTTAGAATGTGGAAGAGAGGGAAAGACAGAGAAACATCAATGTGAGAGGGACACTTTAATTGGTTGCCTCCTGCATGAGCCCTAAAATGGGCCCCAGCCAGGGAGGAGCCTACAACCTAGGTACATACCCTTGATTAGAATCAAACCCAGCCCCTGCTATCAGCAGGCCAAGGCTCTATCCTCTGAACCAAACCAGCGAGGGCAGGATATGACATTTCTTAGCCCTCCAGCAGCGGACCTTCATTTTTTCTCCAGGAGTGTGGAGGAAAAACCCCAGATCACCTTCTTGGATTCTTATTACTCAAGTTACCAAGAACACTGAGTGGCGTATGGGGAGCTTAACCAATGAATGGTCACAAAAGGTGTTTCCTCTGCAGTTCATGCACAGAGGCGGGACTGCCGGCTTGCCCCAGCTGGCAGGCTCTGTTCTCTGCTTTCTGCGGACCTGCCTGTTCACCACCGATGCAGCTAGCAGGCAGGCCCTGCTACCCACTCTCTCTGGGCCTGCTCTGCCCTGCTCTCTGCAGGCCTGCGCCATTTGTGGCTTGGCTCACCGCACAGCAGTCCCCTCCTGCCCACCTGCACACGCAGCCTCCTCCTGAGTGGTTGTGATTGTTATGGTGTCCTGGCTAATTTGCATATCACCTCTTTATATTTATATAGAGATTATAGATTATGTATAACAGGATATTGTAAAAATTAACTTATGAAATTCTTATTAAAATGATTCTTACATACTTTATTGGTTGGGCTACAAAAATATTCATTGTGGGCTACATGCAGCCTGTGGGCCAAGAGTTGGACATGCTTGCTGTAGAGCTTATGGCATGCCTTGGAAAGAACAAAGAATTTAAAAGGAACATGGTGATGATAGCCTGGTTGGTGTGGCTCAGTGGTTGGTTATCAATCTATGAACCAGGAGGACATGGTTCAATTCCCAGTCAGGGCATATGACTGGGTTGCAGGCTTGACCCCCAGTAGGGGGCGTGGAGGAGGCAGCTGATAAATGATTCTCATCATCGATGTTTCTCTCTCTCCCTCTCTGAAATAAAAACCATATTATTAAAAAATAAACAATAGCCAAAACCGGTTTGGCTCAGCGGTAGAGCGTCGGTCTGCGGACTGAGGGGTCCCAGGTTCGATTCCGGTCAAGAGCATGTACATTGGTTGCGGGCACATCCCCAGTAGGGGGTGTGAAGGAGGCAGCTGGTTGATATTTCTCTCTCATCAATGTTTCTAGCTCTCTATCTCTCTCCCTTCCTCTCTGTAAAATATCAATAAAAATATATTTTAAAAATAATAAATAAAAAAATAAACAATAGAAACATGGTGAAAATTTCAAATGAAATATGACATCCAATGAAAAGTCAAGATGTGGAATTTCCCTGACCCCAATCACCTAATAATGTCCAGATGCTACCACCAATAGCAGTTTCCCATGCATTCCTCTAGCAGAGCAGCTTTCCACTCTCTGATGGCAGCCCACAGAAACGCACATTCCAATACACGCATGCACACCACATAACTGAACCAAATGAAGCAATGCTTGCCCTTTCTAAGGAAACGTGCCCTGGTGTTTTCATTGTTTCACACCCATGACATTGATTTTGTGACACACCACTGTGTGGAGCTGGAGAACACTGTTCCGTCTCCACCCACTCCCACTGTAGCCTCCCTCTCCAGCTTAGACGGGTACATGTAAATGAAACATCCTTACTGAGTTGCCTGATTTCTTCTCTGGAGACGTGGGAGGTGGGAATCTGCAGAGGAAATTCATGTCTTCAGCTCCAGGTGTTATTTTCACCAGAAGTGAGACCTTCCTTCCCTTTCACAGAGTTGCTGCTTTAAAAAAAAAAATTTTTTTTTATTAAGGTATTATATGTGTACATAGCTTATGATTGCCCCCCCCCAATTCATGCCCTCCCTCTCCAGAGTTCTGTGTTTGTTGGTTGTACTTATATTCATGCATACCAGTCCTTCGGTTGTTCTCTTATCTCCCCCAGGTCTCCTTCCCCTCCCCGCTGTCATTTGACAATCTGCTTGTTTTATGGTGACTATCTCAGGACCACACGAATAGAGTCCCCTCCTCCTCTGGTTCACACCGCCCCTCCCTCCAGGTTCCACTGCTTCCCCTGGGACACACGGCTCGCCCGGGGCACACGGCCCCCTGGGACACACGGCTCACCTGGGGCACACGGCCCCCTGGGACACACGGCTCACCTGGGGCACACTGCCCCCTGGGACACTCAGCTCACCCGGGGCACATGGCCCCCTGGGACACACGACTCACCCGGGACACCTGGCCCCTTTGGGGGACAAGGCTCACCCGGGGCACACGGCCCCCTGGCACACACTACTCACCCGGGGCACACAGCCCCCTGGGACACATGGCTCATCCGGGACACCCAGCCCCTTTGGGGGACATGGCTCGCCCAGGGCACATGGCCCCCTGGGACACACGGCTCACCCACAGCACACAGCCCCTCTGGGGCGCTGGGGTCGCGAATTGGATGCACCGCGCTAGCTCCTCGCTAGCACGGCGGGCAGGCTGGGACGGCTTCAGGCGGGCTGAGATGGCTGCAGGGAGACTGCCCTCAAAGGTGTCTTGTTCGGTGAGGAACCGGAGCAGCTGCATACGTGGAGGCTAAGTTCTGAGGCCGCCCACTCCCTGAGCCCAGGGCGTAGTGAGCTCTGTTCTCGGTGGATTTCCTTTATTTGCGGTGGCGGTGGCAGGTGGCAGTGGCGGGTGGGGCAGAGACGGTCACTCTTGTGGTTCAATTTCCACTGTAGTTTTAAAGTTCACATGGCGGCAGTGGCGGGAGCTTCGGCCCGGCCATGCGGCAGCAGAGGAAGGACTCACAGGGGCTGCTAACGGAAGGCGCCGGGCCAACTCCTCACCAGCACACGCCATCTCCACACCAGCATGGTGGGTGTGTTGGGAAGGTTGTGGGCGGGCTGAGATGGAGAGACCGCCCTCAATGGTGTCATGCGGCGGTGGAGGAAGGACTCACCAGGGCCGCCAACGGAAAGCGCTGTGCCAGCCCCTCACCAGCACGGCGTGTGCGGAGGCCGGGCCGAGCCAGCTGCAGGCGGCTGTGGAGGAAGGACTCTCCGGGGCCACAACCAAAGTTGCTGCTTTAAGAAAGACTTGAACAAAGCAGGATTATCACCAGGTCCATGTTGGCATGAGACACTTAGTCTTTAGATGAAACTTGTTTCCCAACTTATTCCTTCCTTCTCCCATTCCTTGGTTTTTTGGAGGATGGTCCCTTTGCCTGTGACTGTGACAGAAAGTGGTCTGTTATTTTTCTTTTAAAAAAATATATTTTATTGATTTTTTACAGAAAGGAAGAGGGAGGGATAAAGAGTTAAAAACATCGATGAGAGAGAATCATTGATCAGCTGCCTCTTGCACACCCCCTACTGGGGATGTGCCCGCAACCAAGGTACATGCCCTTGACTGGAATCGAACCCGGGACCTTTCAGTCTATAGGCCGATGCTCTATCCACTGAGCCAAACCGGTTTCAGCTATTTTTCTTTTTTGAAGATTTATTTTTATTGAGAAGGAGAGGGAGAAAGGGGGAAACATCAACATGAAAGCAAAGCATCAATTACCTTCCCTGACCAGTATGGCTCAGTGGATAGAGCGTCAGCCTGTGAACTGAAGGGCCCCAGGTTTGATTCCAGTCAAGGGCATGTACCTTGGTTGTGGGCACATTCCCAGTGGGTAGGATGGTGCAAGAGGCAGCTGATCAATGTTTCTAACTCTCTGTCCCTCTCCCTTCCTCTCAAAAAATCAATAAAATATATTAAATAGAGTCTATCTTTAAAAAACAAAAACAAACAAACAAAATCAATCACGTGCCTCCTGCACGCCCCCTATCAGGGATCGAGCACACAATCCACCCCAGGCATGTGCCTTCATTAGGAATTAAACCAGCAACTGTATGGTGCACAGGACAATGCCCAACCTACCAACTGAGCCAAAGAGGTCTGTTTTTGAGTGCTGTTCTTGAGTGTTGCAGAGTTGACTGGGATACAGTTTGGGGCAGTGTCCATGTTCTCCAAGTGGCACCCAGTGTTATGGCGTGGCCTCAGCCTTCTCAAGTTTTATATTTCACCTCCACAGTGAGTTTGCAATTCACACACCTGCTCTCCTCCATCCTACACTCCAGCTTCTACTCCAGGCTGGCCAGGACTCACTTGTCTGTACTTTTTTTTTTCTTAATTGATTAAGGTATTACATGTGTCCTTATCCTCCCTTTGCTTCCCCTCCACACCCTTTCCCCACACACCCATCCCCTCACCCTCCTGGTGTCTGTGTCCATTGGTTATGCTTACATGCATGCATACAAGTCCTTTGTTTGATCTCTCCCACTTACCCCCATCCTCCCCTACCTTTCCTCTGATGTTTGATGGTTTGATTGATGCTTCTCTGTAGCTGGATCTATTTTTTTTAATAAATCTTTATTACTCAGATTATTACAATTGTTTCTCCTTTTTCTCCCCCAAAGCTCCCTACAACCCAGTTCCCTTCCCACCCTCTACCCTTACCCCCTCTCCTCCCAATTGTCTTCATCCATTGGTTATACGATTTCAATCCAGTCTCTCACTGCTTCCCCACCCCCTTATCCTCCTGATAATTATCAGTCCACTCCCCTTCCTTGTCCCTGATTCTACTATATTCACCACTTTATTCTGTTCCTCAGATTTTTTCCCCTTCTCTTTTCCTTTTTTCCATATATGAATTTCAAGTGGGACACTCTCTCTCATTTGTTTTTGTAGGGAAATACAACAGAGTGTTCTGTAGCTAATGGCTGCAGACTGTCCAAATGTCTCAGGACCACATGAATAGAATCCGCTCCTCCTCCGGTTCACACCGCCCCCACCCACCCGGTCCCACCGCTTCCCCAGGGCACATGGCCCTCCCGGGGCACACGGCCCCCAGGGGCACACAGCTCTCCCGGGACACAGTGTCCCTCTGGGGCACACGGCTCACCCGGGGAACACGGCCCCCTGGGTAGATCTATTTTTTTTTTAATTTTTCTTTTATTAAAATATTATCTGTGTACATATCTTACCATTGCCCCCCTCCCATACTTGCCCTCCCTCCCAAATCCATTGGTTGTACTTATATGCATGTATACAAGCCCTTCAATTGACCTCTTATCTCCCCCAGATTGGATCTGTTTTTGTTCATCAGTTTATGTTGTTCATTATAATCCACAAATGAGTGAGATCATGTGGCATTTTTCTTTCTCTGACTGATTTATTCCTTTAGCATAATGCTCTCTAGGCCCAACCATGCTATTGCGAATGGTAGGAGTTCCTTCCTTTTTACTGCAGCATAGTATTCCACTGTGTACATGTACCAGTTTTTTAATTCATTCATCTGCTGATGGGCACTTAGGTTGTTTCCAAATCACGTGCTTGCCACTCGTGAGCCAGGCTTCTGGCTGAGTGGCACTCCCCTGTGAGAGCACAGGCAGCCGAGCTTGGTGACAGGGATCCACTCCTTGTCCTCCTTGTAAATTGAGCTGTTATGAACATAAGGGTGCATACATCCTTTCTAATTGGTGTTTCTAGTTTCTTGGGATACACTAGTATTTCTAGAAGTGGGTCACTGGGTCAAATGGGAGTTCCATTTTTATTTTTATTTTTTATTTTTGAAATTTTTATTTTATTATTATTTTTTAATTTATTAAGGTATTATTTGTGTACATAGCTTACCATTGCCCCCCCCCCCCCCGCCTCCCATTCATGCCCTCCCTCCCCAGAGTTCTGTGTTCGTTGGTTGTACTTATATGCATGCATACCAGTCCTTCGGTTGTTCACTTATCTCCCCCCAGGTCTCCTTCCTCTCCCCGCTGTCATTTGACAATCTGCTTGTTTTATGGTGACTATCTCCTGACCACATGAATAGAATCCGCTCCTTATTTGGCAGTCTGCTTGTTTTATGGTGACTATCTCAGGACCACACGAATAGAATCCACTCCTCTGGTTCACACCACCCCTCCCCCTGGGTCCCACTGCTTCCCCAGGGCACACGACTCTCCCGGGGTACATGTCTTCCCCAGGGCACACGGCTCTGTCGAGACACCCGGCCCCCCTGGGGCAGACGGTTCAACCGGGGCACATGGCCCCCTGGGACACACGGCTTTCCTGGGGCTCACGGCCCTCTGGGACACACGGCTCACCCAGTGCTCACGGCCCCCTGAGACACATGGCTCACCTGGGGCACAAGGCCCCCTGGGACACACGGCTCACCCGGGGCACATGGCCCCCTGGGACACAAGGCTCACCCGGGGCACATGGCCCCTCTGGAGCGCTGGGGTCTCGAACTGGAGGCGCTGCGCTAGCTCCTCGCTAGCACGGCAGGTGGGTTGGGACGGCTGTAGGCGGGGAGACCGTGCTCCAAAGAGTCTCAGGGGAATGGCTGTGGACGTGGAAGCCAACCTCCAAAGTCGCCCACTCCCTGGACCTGGGGTGGAGTGAGCTCTGTTCTCGGTGGGCTTCCCTCACTCACGGCAGCGCCGGCGGGTGCGGCGGAGGCGGTGGCTTTTGTGGCTCAATTTCCAATGTATTTTTAAAATCCACATGGTGGCAGCAGCGCTCCTCCCTGGGGTCCCGGCAGAGGCTCCGGCTCCTGCGGTGGTGGGCCCGGGGTGGAGTGAGCTCTGTTCTTGGCAGGTTTCCCTCATTCGTGGTGGCGACAGCAGGTGCGGCAGCGATGGTCGCTACTGTGGTTCAATTTCCCCTGTAGTTTTAAAATCCACATGGCGGCAGTGGCAGAAGCTTCTTGCCCGGCCATGCGGCAGCGGAGGAAGGACTCACCAAGGCCACGAACAGAGAGCACCGTGCCATCTCCACACCAGCAAGGCGGGCGGGCGGGATGGGACGGCTGTGGGCGGGCCGAGACATCTGCGGGCAGGGAGACCGTGCTCAAAGGTGTCTCATTTGGGGCGGAAGCGGAGCAGCCGCGGATGCGGAGGCTAAGTTCAGAAGCTGCCCACTCCCTGGACCCGGAGCAGAGCGAGCCCTGCTCTCGGCGGCCCCTCCCCCTCCCCACTTGCGGCGGCGGCGGGTGTGGTGGCGATGGTTGCTCCTGTGGTTCAATTTCCCCTGTAGTTTTAAAATCCACATGGCAGCAGTGGCAGAAGCTTCGGCCTGGCCATGTGGTGGCGGCGGAGGAAGGACTCGCCGTGGCCGTGAACAGAAGGCTCTGCGCCAGCTCCTCACCAGCACAGTGGGCTGGGACAGCTGCGGGTCTGAGATGGTTGTGGTTGGGGAGACCACGCTCAAAGGCGTCTCATTCCGGGCAGGAGCTGAAGGTGCGGCGGAGGCCCAGCATCAGTTCCCTCGCTCCCACGGCGGGCCAGCCGGGATGGCTCACTCCCTGGGCCCGGGCGGGGCGGAACGAGGTCTGGCTTCCCTCATTCCCGGCGGCAGCAGTCTGGCAGGTCCAGTTCCACCGTAGTTTTAAACTCCACATGGCAGCAGCGGCACCCTGCTTTGTGCCTAGTTGTAGCCATCCAATTCCCGCCAGCTTTCCTGTGGGTCTGGTGCGATCCCTTTCAATTTTAGCTGTTGTTTTTTTCCAAATTGTTGATGAGGTGGCAGCTTAGGAAACTACATAGGCCGCCATCTTGTTTCTGTCTCTCCCTTTTTCGTGAGTTCCATTTTTATTTTTTTGAGGAAACTATAGTGTTCTTCACAGTGGCTTATACTTTATTTTTTTAAGAATATGGAAGTTTTGGGTTTTTAAAAATGTTTTGTTTTTATTGATTTCAGAGAGAAAAGGGGGAAGAGAGAGATATTTAGAAACATCAATGATGGGAGAGAATCATTTTGTGGCTGCCACCTGCATGCCCCCTACTGGATACCAAGCCCTCACCCAGACATGTATCCTGACTGGGAATTGAACCGTGAACTCCTGGTTCATAGTTTGATGCCTGTCCCGGTCAATTATTTTGTTTTGCAGAAGCAGCGAAGTTATATTCAAAGACTGATTATGTCTTTGGGGGAGGTAAAATGGTCTCTGTTTGAAGATAATGATCTTGAGTATAAGAAGTCCTAAGGACTCCGCCAAAAAAGTGTTAGAACTAGTTCACAAATTCAAGTAAAGTTGCTTTAACAACTTAACTTTGCATACAAAAACTCTGCCCTTTTACTCCCCCCTATTTCATATATATATATATATATATATATATATATATATATATATATATTGATTTCAGAGAGAAAGGGAGAGGGAGAGAGAGATAGAAACATCAATGATGAGAGAAGATCATTAATCGGCTGCCTCCTGCACACCACCCACTGGGATTGAGCTCCCAACCTGGGCATGTGCCCTAACCAGAACTGAACCTCGGACACTTCAGTCCACAGACTCTATCCACTGAGCCAAACCAGCCAGGGCTATTTTATATTTTTTATGTCATAATTTATATACTTTTTAAACAAGTTTAATTTACTTTTTCTTTTTTTTCTTTTTCTGAAAAACACTTGTTTTATTTAACGAAAAACAACGTACAAAGAAACAGGAACTAAATGGCCAAACTGCACAAAATAGCCAACATTTGGAACCAAGTCACTTCCCATATGACATCTCTTCCTCAGAAAAATCACAGATTTCCATTTCTTTGGGGCTGGTTATTAGAAAAGTATTGTGTTCCTTTGGTGGTGGTATGTCTCCTTGATTTTTCATATTCCTTGATGTCTAGCAATGCTGCCTTCACATTTGAAGAATCAGTCTCCTCCAGTCTTACTGACTTCCTTTGGGTGAGAAATACTTTTCATCAGCACTGGTAGGGATTCTAAAGCTTTCTCAGAACCTTTCTATGGATACTTGCTCCACATATTTAGTTCCCTCTCAGGGAGGGAGAATTCTTAAGATTGAATGCCTTCTCTCAATTCTGCAAAGCCAGAGCAAATGCTGACAGCCTCCCATTTGCTTTCCCTAGGGCTGTGCTGAATGCTCAAGTTTGTATGCTTCCTCCCAATCCTACAGAGTTGGCTGATTTTCTGTACATGCTCATTAACCATCTGCAAAGGCACACTCTCACAGCCCTCAGCAGTGTGCACAGGGAGCCAGCCATGAGGAGGGGACAGGTGCAGTGAGGTGCACAGTGCTGGGGGTGTCTATGGACCAGTTGGGGGGGTCCACAAGTAAGGCATCCATTCCCAGTGGTGCATGCACTATCTTCCTGATGTGTGTGATGTGGTTAGTAGGATCTGACTCTCTCTAATGCTTTCTGAGTTCCCTGGCTGCTATTCTCACAGCTCCTTCCCCCCTCCCCGAGGTGTACAGAACTCTCAGTATTCCTCTTTAATGCATTTAATCTCAATGTTTTTCCTTCAGTGGTATGCTTGAACTTCTCTGCTGTACTCCTGGACTTCTCATCCATGGGTGATTTTCAAAATCGATGTTCTTCAAGAGAAATATGGTAGAAAAGTTCCCATTTAGCCATTTTGATAACATCAATTTCTCAACCCCTTTTAAAAACTAAGAATACATTTATTAAAGCTGGGGTCAGTGGAGCGAGGAAGGCATAGGAGGGAAGAAGCCCCAGGAGAGCCTGGGCAGGGCTGCTGGCTCACTGGGAAGCCTGAAGAAAGGAGCTTTGGAGGGCAGCTGGGGAGAGGCCAATGGGGGAAAGAGGAGACATATGTAATACTTTAAACAATAAGGAATTTAAATTAAGTTTTTAAAAAGGGGTCCTTGGAGACAGGTCCAGGGGTTTAGTCCAGTACAAGCCACCACTGTTCATTGTTCCCCTGGTTGTAGGACTTGTGGGGACTCTGAGAGCTTAGGAGATGCGTGCCTGTGGGGAAAGAAAAGTGAGGGTACACTCCTGAGAGAGTGCACCTCAACCCTTTCAAAGGCACACACATACATACACACAAAAAAAAAAATCAGGAAAATCAGTCCTCTCTCACCTTCTCCTCTAGCCATAGGAGATGACTACATTACTGGTTTCTGGTGTGTCCTTTCAAAGATAGTTTCTATATTTGCAAGTAGAGCTTTCCTCCACCTACTTGCCCACCATAGCAGCCTGCTGTTCCTGGTGTTCTGAACCTTGCCTTTATCTATAATAATATAATCATAATATGCTAATTAGACGGATGCCCTTTCAGGATGAAGCCAGAGCTGCTGCAGTATAGAGGGTGCGAGAGAGGAATCTAGGCAGCCACAGCTGTGAAGGCCTATTCTTGCACGAATTTCATGCATCGGGCCTCTAGTCTACAATACTAAAAGAGAAACATGCAAATTACCATCACTCCGCTATGTCCAACAGTTAATCAGAGTGAGTATGCAAATTAAACTGAAAACATGGCGGCAGCCCCGCCCCACAGCCGCTCTCAGCCTATGGGAGTCGGAGAAGTTGGGTGCCAGTGCCTGAGGTTGGCTGCAGCCACAGAGACCAAGAAGCTGCCTGCCCCGTGCTTCCAGGCCACAGCCAGCTGGAGAAGCCGCCCACCCCACGTCCTGGGGGAGATGGAGAAACCTGGCCCCAGCACCCGAGGATTGGGAGGAAGCATTGCAACCGGGGAGATGAAGAAGCTGCCTGCCCGATGATCCCAGGCGCAGCCAGCAGCAGAAACCTCAATGAAGAAGCCACCTGCCCTGTGATCCCAGGCCACAGCCAGCCAGAGAAGTTGCCCCCACTGCATCTGAGGGAAGATGGAGAAGCCGCCGCCTGCAGTCCAGGAGCCAGCACCTGCAGCTGGCTACAGCCTGGTAGATGGAGAAGCTGTCCACCCCGCAGGTCTGGGCAACAACACCTGCGGCTGGCCGTGGCCTGGGAGACGAAGAAGCCGCTCACCCTTCGGTCTCGGGTGCCAGCTCTTGCAGCTGCAGCACAGGTGAAGCCACCTGCCACCATTCCCTGAGGCTGCAGCCAGCCTGGGTGCCTATGGCTGACCAGAGGGAAGGAAGCCAGGATCCCCGGTGCCTGTGGTCGGCTGGAGGAGGAATCCTGGGTCAATGCTCAACCACTGAGCCATGCCAGTCAGGCAGTGCTTTCCTCTTTGCTTCACCACCACACACCACATACTTGTCTCCCCAGATCTTTTTTCCCCTTCCCTTTTTTTCTCTCTCCTACTCATCTCACACTTCACACGGCTACTTAGCTCCAAAGTTTCCCTTTCTTGGGCGCAGTACTCAGCTGTCCCACGCATACCCATGAATTTCAGACCCTCCTTTGCTCAGCTGACCCAAAGGAGCATCTGAGATTCCAGCCTTTACATAATCCTCATGCCCTCAGTCAGAAATGTTCTTTCTTGCCTTTTACCTGCTGGCTCAAACTTGGTGTTTCAGAGTGTTGCTAAGACTGCATACCTCTATGCTGCCATTGATGACACCTTTGCTAAAATGTATTCATTTGGAAAGGAAAGTTTAACCTATGAAGTATTCTTGCAAAGAAAAACCGCTGAGCTAGAGCCACAGATATGATGAATAAATCTCAAAAGTATAATGTTGAAGTGAAAAAAACCCATTTCATGAGGATATGTACAAATTATATGCATAAAGTTTATTAAAACATCTAAAACCATTCTATACTTTTTTTTATATATATTTTATTGATTTTTTACAGAGAGGAAGGGAGAGAGATAGAGAGCTAGAAACGTCGATGAGAGAGAAATACCGACCAGCTGCCTCTTGCACACCCCCTACTGGGGATGTGCCCGCAACCAAGGTACATGCCCTTGACCGGAATCGAACCCGGGACCTTTCAGTCCGCAGACCGATGCTCTACCGCTGAGCCAAACCGGTTTTGGCAAAACCATTCTATACTTTGTTGATGGATATATACGTATATGTTAAAAATGAAAATGTGTATGGGAGTAAAAACTCAAAATGCTAACAAACATGTGAAAAGGAGCTTAAAATCATTAGTAATAAGTGAGAATTGAAATAATGGCAGGTATCACTTTACACTGAATTACTCTGTCAAAAAGCCAAGTGTAGGTGGTGATGGAAGAATACAGGAACCCTCATGAATTTTTGGATGGAGAGCACTAGGGACAATCATTGTGAAAAGCAACCTGGCACATACATATTCATGATCCAGCAATTCTGCTTCCACCACGCTCACTCAGTGTGCCCCCTCCCCTTTTAAGCATACCTCTATTCTGCCCTTGTTGTACACTCATCTCAAACTCTTTACACACTCATCTCCTGCCATCTTCTCCCCTCAGCCCACAGCCCATGCAATCAGCCTCTGAGCCACCTGCCCCATCCTTTCCTCCCCACCTCCCTCCCTTGGTCTAGCCCTGTCCTCACCTGCCAAGTCTCTACTGGGTGTCCCCCTTGGGTTCCTAAACTTGGAAAGGTGTAACCACCAGCAGAAGAGGCAGTTCTGGGATTCAGGATTCAGACACAGGTCCAACTTGGATCCCTCTTCTGCTCCCAGGAAGGCCTATGTCTTTTCTTTCTTTCTTTTTTAAAAAATATATATTTTATTGATTTCAGAGAGGAAGGGAGAGGGAGAGAAAGAAACATCAATGATGAGAGAGAATCATTGATCGGCTGCCTCCTGCACAACCCACACTGGGGATTGAGCCCACAACCCGGGCATGTGTCCTGACCTGGAACTGAACCCTGATCTCCTGGTTCATAGGTTGATGTTCAACCACTGAGCCACGCTGGCTGGGCAAGGCCTATGTCTTTTTTTTTTTTTTTAAATATATTTTATTGATATTTTACAGAGAGGGAGATAGAGAGCCAGAAACGTCGATGAGAGAGAAACATCGACCAGGTGCCTCTTGCACACCCCCTACTGGGGATGTGCCCGCAACCAATGTACATGCCCTTGGCCGGAATCGAACCCTGGACCTTTCAGTCCACAGACCGAAGCTCTACCACTGAGCCAAACCGACCTCGGCAAGGCCTATGTCTTAAGGAGAGATATCAGGTGGTTCACTCACCCTCCCCCCTTCTACAGCAGCCTTACCAGGACCACATCACCCTACCCTTGTGGCCAGATACTAGCACAATCTGGAATATCAGGTCTATAAATCACTCAGGTGGGGCCCATAAAGCTGTTCTCTCATGCTGGTCTGCCTGCTTGACCTCTCATCCCTTTTTTCAGACACTCCTAAGGAGGGGCCTGGGCATATATAGGGAGCCACTGTGGGAGGGGCTGGCCAGAGGAACTGCAGGCAGAGAAGGTGAGGAGGGGACTCTGGGGGTCTGGACGGGTAGAGGGAATGGGGGTGGTCTGAGGCGCAAGGAGGGCCAGTGCTAAGCTCTGGACGGGGAGTGCTCTGCTTGGTCCTCACTATCCTCTTTTGTAAAATGGCCCATCAATCGGGGTTGTGAGAAGCTGGGCACACTCATTACCAGCCTAGGCCCAGCAGAGAGCGAGGAGCAGCCCACGGCAGTTGGGGAGCAGTGGTTCCAGCTGGACCTTCCCTCCTCTCCTGACTTTTGCCTGGCCTCATCCCTGCTCATGTGTCCTAGGCACAACTATGGCTTCTGCAGGAGCAGAGGTGGAGAAGGGATCTCCGGTTGTGGTGGGACTGCTGGTCCTGGGCAACATCATTATTCTGGTGAGACATCCCCCAGAGCTGGGAGCTGAGTGAGAGGTGGGGAGAAAAGGGCAGTCCTGAGCCTGAGGGTGGAGGCTGAGGGCCTAAGACTCCCCAGCAGGCCAGTGCTGCAGGCTCTCAAGTCAGAGCAGCCTGCATTCGAATCTCAGCTCTGCCTCTCCCATCTGTGTGATCTTGAGCAAGTGACTTTGATTCTCTGTGCCTGTTTCCCCAACTATAGATTATGTCCTCATTATGGGGATATTTGTGTGGATTAATCCATGTATGATCCTCAGCTCAGAAAAAGTAATAAGGAATGCTAACTATCGCCCTAGCCAGTTTTGCTCAGTTGATAGAGCATTGGCCTAAAGGGTCCCAGGTTCAATTCCAGTCACCGAGTTGCAGGCTTGATCCCCAGTGGGGGACGTGTAGGAGGCAGCAGATCAATGATTCTCTCATCATTGATGTTTCTCTCTCTCCCTCTCCCTTCCTCTCTGAAATCAATAAAAAATATATTTTAAAAAAGAAATGCTAGCTATCAACATTAATATGATTACAGATTTAAAGTGCCTGATTGGCATACAGGAAGCCCATGATAAAATAATAACAATGTCTTTTCCTTAACATCTAATGTTTTTTTAAAAAAATATGTGATGCCTGTACATGGCTCTGGACCAAGCAGCCTGGGTTCAAATTCCAGCACTGCCATTTTCTATTGTGGGGCCAGGGGTCACCTCTCTGAGTCTCAATTTTCTTAACTGTAAGATGGAGATAAAATAGTAATGCTGAGAGGATACAATGAGTTATTGGATTAATGTACTTAGACCAGTTTGGCCCATGTGGTTACTCTTTGTATTAGTCATAACAACAATGTACATTACAGCTGGTAACAATAATAATCATCACACAGAAACCAATTACGAGATCCAATGCCTGGCACACAGGAAGTACTCTAGGAGTGTTAGTTTAATTATTGTCAAACAAATCCACCAAGAAATTTCCTCTTTTTTGTTCCCCATTCCTTATCCCACTGGTAACTAGATATTTAGTTTTTCCAACATGCAACAAATGCAAGCAATAGGAGCATACACTGAGTGGCCAGAAACTCCTGGTCCAGGGGACAATTTGCATATTAGCCTTTTATTATATAGGATATACACTGAGTGGCCAGATTATTTTCTTTAAATATATTTTATTGATTTTTTTACAGAGAAGAAGGGAGACGAATAGAGTTAGAAACATCAATGAGAGAGAAACATCAATCAGCTGCCTCCTGCACACTCCCAACTGGTGATGTGCCCACAACCAAGGTACATGTCCTTGACCAGAATTGAACCTGGGACCCTTCAGTCTGCAGGCCAGTGCTCTATCCATTGAGCCAAACCAGTTAGGGAGAGTGGCCAGATTATTATGTGTTCAGAGATTATAATAATCTGGCCACTCAGTGTATACACCTATTTCCTCCCTTTGCCCCAAATGTCACTCAACCTTTTTCATGCCTCCCATTTTCTCCTGCTCACATAGCCTATAGGCCACTCCATAGGAGTCCTCAAGAGAGCCCCTCTGTCCTTTTCCAGAACTGCATAACACTCCATTGTGTGGCATCCTGGTTCCTCTACCCACAGTGCTACAGGGGATCACCTTGTGGTTTGTGATTTTCCTGCATGGGCACGTGTTTGGGGAGTTGATTTCTGCAGGTGGAATTGCTAAACCTAAGAGTTGGTATATTTGTAATTGTTCTGGGAATGGTCAGATCCCCCTATTCAGAGAATAACACTAGTAAGGAAGGGCAGGTTGGCCAAGCATCTCCTCCAGGCCTGCATGTGGCATCTCTTTTTGCCCTTAAAGCAACTGGCAGTAAGGGGAGAGGGGCACTTCTGACTGGGCCTCCTTCCTTTCTAGCCCCATCCCTGTTCATGAAAGGTGATGTCTTTGCCTTTCTTATTACATGCCCACTTTACTGAGCAGGCAGTAGAGGTTTAGAATGAGGAAGGAACTTGCTCACAGAGACTCAGGCAGCTGGGGCTGTTGTCCCTGAGTTGGTCTTTCTATCCTGCTGCTCTTTCTAGCTGTCAGGCCTGGCCCTGTTTGCTGAGACAGTATGGGTGACAGCTGACCAGTACCGTGTGTACCCACTAATGGGTGTCTCAGGCAAGGATGATGTCTTCGCTGGTGCCTGGATCGCCATCTTCTGTGGCTTCTCCTTCTTCGTTGTGGCCAGCTTTGGTGTGGGTGCAGCGCTCTGCCGCCGGCGGTCCATGATCCTCACGGTGAGGCCCCAGGAGAAGGGAATGGAGACACGTGGGCACAAAGATCATCCTCATAGACTCATAACAACCACCACTGCAGCCACTATTGTGTGTCTGTCATGGCACTACACCCAGCCTCATGGTAATCATTTTGTTTCACCTTCCCATAACTCAAAAACGTAGGCTCGGCTGTCACCGTAATTTCAAAAAGAAAACTTAGACACAGGAGAGAAAGGGCATAAAGCTCTCTACACAGGACAACTCTTGAGTAGCAGGACTGGGATTTGAACCTCAGTTCATTGGTCTCCAGAGTTTGTACTCATGAATGGTGCTGTCGATAATGACAATAATAATAGCACAACCAGCATTTAATGAGTGCTCTTTACTTTCTAAATGCTTTACATGGATTTGTTCATTTATTCCTCACAACTCCATATGAGATACCATCATCACCATCACCACCATCATCATCATCATGAGCCCACTTGACAGTTGAAATTGAGGCTCAGGGAAGTGAAGTCACTTATCCAAGGTCACACAGCAAGTGAGTGACAGAGCCAGGATTTAAACTTGAGCCTGTGCTCTCAGTCTCTGCCAATAATAATTACATCAACAGTCTCCACACTTCCCAAGGGCCTCTCATGTGCCTGATGCCAGGCTAAGCAACTTAGAAAATGAACTCTCTCAATCCTCCCAGAAGCCCTCTGAAGTTACTAGATGAGGAAACTGAGGCTCAAAGAGGCCAAAGCCCAGGTAGCAGGGAAAGCAAGGATTCTAAGCCTCAATGACACAGAACCAACACTGTGCTTCCTCTATAGTTAAGGCCTTTAAATTCTCAACAAATGCTAATTGAGCAAGAACCATGTGCCAAACCCTATGTTAGGCACCGGAGCTATCTAGTGAGCAAAACCTAAAGCCTGTGTCATAGAGAGGATGCTCCGAGGAGAATACAGGGACCAGGGAAGGGTGAACTGAAATTGGAGAAGGCAGCCTGAGAAAGTAAAGGCCTGGGGGAGGTAAGAATGAGCCCGTGTGTGTATCGGCAGGAAGAACATTCCAGGTGGAAGGAACAGCAAGAGCAAAGGCTCTGAAGCCAGAGGAGGCCAGGAGACCAGTGTGGCTGGAGCCAAGTGGGGGTAGGATGAGAGAGGAGCCAAGGTGAGGGCAGATTGGGTGGGGGAGAGAATAGTGGGCGGTGTCATGGAGGATGAGGGAAGAAAGGGAAGGTGGGCCTTGTGGGCCTATGGTAAAGACTTCGGCTTTACCATAAGATGAAGCCACTGAAAGGTTCTTTTCCTTTCCTTTCCTGTTTTCCTTCTTTTAAAATGTCTTTCCTGCATTTAATTCTCTGGCATACAATTTAACCAAAGCCCTTAAAGTTCACCCAACTAGTAAAAAAAAAAAGTTTGTGTATGTCTATTAGTCATTAAATAAGACATAGAAGTTAAAAAACAAAACACACACATTATGGGAAATTTGAAACATAGATGAGAGTAGAGAGAATGGCCTGATGAACCCTGTGTACCTGTCACCTGGTTTCAACACAGTCAGTCACAGACGGCCAAGTTTGTCTCCTCTGCTCCACTCTCTGCCTGCCCACATTTTTATTTCTTTTTTTTAATACTACTTTAATTTTTTAAAATATATTTTATTGATTTTCCAGAGAGGAAGAGAGAGGGATAGAGAGCTAGAAATGTCAATGAGAGAGAAACATCAACCAGCTGCCTCCTGCACACCCCCTATTGGGGATGTGCCCGCAACCAATGTACATGCCCTTGACCGGAATCAAACCTGGGACCCTTCAGTCTGCAGACCGACGCTCTATCCACTGAGCCAAACGGGTTTCAGCCCACATTTTTATTTCCTGAGGTATTTTGAAGCACATTCCAGACACCAAGTCATTATAAATACTTGAGTACACATTTCTCTGAGTGATAAGGACATTGTTTTAAAGCAGTCAGGCAAGTTAATGTCACAGCATTTCATCTCTCAGCAGTAGAGTTAGCAAATCCACACCCCACACACTGTTGGTTTAAGGGTGAAGGGAAGAGGTGAGGAAAGGAATACTATTTACATTAAATACCAGTAAATATTTTCTTTATGTGTGCAACCATCATGCTGCTGGCACACCTGCAAAATTCACCCCAGTTCCTTCAAATCTATCTTCCAATACTCTGTGTTCAAATGTCCCTGGTTACCTCAAGAAAATCTCTCTCAATCTCTATCTATCTATCTATCTATCTATCTATCTATCTATCTATCTCTATCTCTCTCTCCCTCTCTCCTTTCTAGAGTAGACATTTATTTTTTGGCATCCAAGCATATTTGTTAACTTCAGGAAATACTTTACATACTTGACATCAAAGTTGGATTTCTATTATGGAAAATTTCAAACAAAAAGGGGAAACTTGAACAGCGAACACCTGTATACCTATCACATAAATGCTGCTATTCACATTGTTCTATACATTTTTAAGAATTTCTCATTTCCCTTGAGGTGTCATTCCACATGTTTTGCCCTGACTAGGCTGTTTGTTTGTCCTTATCTCTATCTCTCCCCAGTACCTGGTGCTCATGCTCATCGTCTACATCTTCGAGTGTGCCTCCTGCATCACATCCTACACCCACCGAGACTATGTGAGTCAGGCAGAAGCCAGGGGAGGGGCATGACTTCCGGGGGGAGTGTGTTGAGGGTCTCAGGGTAAGGATGGAGGTTGACTTTTCTTCCCACCCAACCCCACTGGACCCTACTCTTCCTGACCCTCCACAGATGGTGTCCAACCCATCCCTGATTACCAAGCAGATGCTGACATTCTACAGTGCAGACACAGACCAGGGCCAAGAACTGACTCGCCTCTGGGACCGTATCATGATTGAGGTGAGCGAGGATGGGCAATGATGGCAGGGAGGCCTGGAGGACCTGAGGCTCTGACTATAGAGGTAGATAGGGCTCCCATTATGCCCAAGGTATATGATATACACTTATTTGGTTCTTAGGAGGGAGACTCTTAGTCATTGTCATTTTTCAGATGACTAAACTGGCCCCAAAACAGGGAAAGTCACTTGCCCAGAGTAAGTGACTGAGCTGGAATCCAAACCTGGCAGCCTAAATCCAGAATCCCTGCTCTTAATCATGGCATATATTATATTAACAGCAAACATTTAATGAGCACTAACTTCTATTTAGCACTGTTCAATGCACTTTGAAAGTTTATTCAATCCTCACACCTGCAAAGGGAGATCAGCTTTTTAGTGATGAGGAAACTGAGGCAAGAGGTTGAGGAGCTTGAACAAGGTTACACAACTGGTAGGTCACAGAACCAGAAGGATTCAAACCCAGGTTGCTGCGTTCCAGAAGCCACATTCTTAGCTAAGCCCAACTTGACATGGCAGCACAAAGGAGAATACTGAAGATTCAAGAAAAATTGAGGTCCCAGCTCAGCTTAAGTCATATAGCTAGCCAGGATCAGAACCCATGCTTGAAAGGGCCTATATTTTCATCTTTCAGGGACCACAAGATAAGCACCCATAGGGACTAGAAAAAACAACATACAATCCAACTTGGATGTCATTTAGCTCATTTAGTTTTGTTGACTGTGAACTCAAAAGAATCCTATATAATAAAACCCTAATATGCAAATCGATTGAACAGCAGACCCACCAGTCGCTATGACACCCACTGACCACCAGGGGACAGACGCTCAACACAAGGAGCTGCCCCCTGGTGGTCAGTCCACTCAGCCAGAAGCCTGGCTCATGGCTGGTGAGTGCAGAGGTGGTGGCAGAAGCTTCTCCCACCTCTGCTGCAGGTTGGGGGTAAGGAGCAAGGAGTCCTGGACTGCAAGAGCCCCATACTGCAAGAAGGATGTCTGACTGCCAGTTTAGGGATTGGGCCTAAGCCAGAAGAAGGTGGACATCCCCCAAGGGGTCCAGACTGTGAGAAGACACAGGCTGGGCTGAGGACTCCCTTCCTCCAGTGCACAAATTTCATGCACCAGGCCTCTAGTTTTGTTTTGTTGTTTTTTAAAAATATATTTTATTGATATTTTACAGAGAGGAAGGGAGAGAAATAGAGAGCTAGAAACGTCGATGAGAGAGAAACATTGACCAGCTGCCTCCTGCACACCCCCTACCGGGGATGTGCCTGCAACCAATGTACATGCCCTTGACTGGAATCGAACCTGGGACCTTTCAGTCCCCAGACAGATGCTCTACCACTGAGCCAAACCGGTTTTGGCCAGGCCTCTAGTTTTAAAATAAATCATGACTGTGGGCTTGATCCAATCCCCCCATCAGGAACAAATATCTTCTGGTCATCGCTCACATACACAGACACTGCCCTCCTCCTTGAGGCCCAGGACATGGGGAAGTTGGACCCAGCAGGGGCACAGAAAAACCTTGCCCTTTCTCACTGTCAGACCTCAGGCAAGCAGTGGTCTGCTCTGAGCTGGAGTCTGACCCCTTGCTTTTCTCTCCAGCAAGAGTGCTGTGGCACATCTGGTCCCATGGACTGGGTGAATTTTACATCAACCTTCCGGGAGGCCACCCCAGAGGCGGTGTTTCCCTGGCCCCCACTGTGCTGCCGGCGGACTGGCAACTTCATTCCCCTCAATGAAGAAGGCTGCCGCCTGGGCCACAGGGACTACCTGTTCACCAAGGTATGTCCCCTTCCTACTGCTGCACCTGTCTGCGGTCTCTCTGGCCCTCTCTGATTTTCTATCTCTTCCTCCTTTTTACTATTTATTATTTCCTTCTCCCCTCTCAGGCTTTCTCTATCTCTCTCTTCTCTCACCTCTCCCTCCATCTGTCTCTCCCTCTGAAAGTTAGCAGGATGCACACAGGGTCTATCTGATTTAGACCTGGCACCTGCAATTTTTCTCAGGTTGTCTGGGAATATGAGCAACAACAATAATAGCAGGAGCACAACACCAATAACAACCCACATTTATTGAGCTTATACTTTGTACGAGGCATCCTTCGAAGTGGTCTAAATTTTTATCTTATTTCTCACCACAGCCTGAGGTTAAGATTATAATTATCCCATTTTACAGATGATGAACCTGAGAGGTCACTCTCTAGTGAGGGATGGAGCTGGGGTTTGATTTCAGCAGTTAGGCCCCAACAAGATGATTTAACTTTTGTGAGGGGAGTGCAGAGACAGAAAAAGAAACCAGAAGAGGTTAGACTAGGAGAACTGGTCCCAGTGTTCCTCTGGTTGCTCTTGGCCTTCCTGGGATCCTTTAGCAGCATATCTTAGATCAGATGTGCAAACCATCACTACTCACAGAATCAGACAGCCATGCTTCTAGCCCAAACTCTGGGCAGAGTGCTTACATGCATCCCCATGAGGAGATGTCAGAAGTGAGCTGATCTTAAAGGCACATTTCCAACCCTTGGCACCTGTGGGCAGCATGGAAAGCCTGCTCTAAATAACATCGCCCTCAGACTGCCCTAATCGCCATTGTGGCAGCACCTACTTATACAGGTCCTGGATTCAAGGTCACATTCCTGCGCCCTGAATCCACGCTAGGAGGTAGACACTGCCATAATCCCCATTGCACAAGTGAAAAACCAAGGCTCAAGGAAGGAAGTGACTTTCCTGAGGGTGGACAGTGACTCTTGCTTTCAGCAGCCAACCTCCTGAGGGAATTTACTCAAACCCTCATTTTCCCCCTGCCCAGGGCTGCTTCGAACACATTGGCCATGCCATCGACAGCTACACGTGGGGCATCTCGTGGTTTGGGTTTGCCATCCTGATGTGGACGGTGAGAGGCGGGGAGCCTGTAGGTTGGGTGGGATGTGGGTGTGGGGCTGGAGCACCCCTAACTCGACTGCCTTCTCCTCCAGCTCCCTGTGATGCTGATAGCCATGTATTTCTACACCACGTTGTGAGGAACGAGAAGGGATGGCCATGTGCACACCTTGGCCACCTCCTCCTCCTGCTCCTGCTTCCTCCAACTGAAGCTTGGCCTCATCTTTCCCTTTCCACCTCCTCACCTTTCCCTCCTCCTCCCAAGATCTTTTACCAGGTTTCTGAGTTCTGCTAGGACTCTGAACCCCCTGGGCATGCATGCATGGGCCTTTAGCCTTTAACCTCATCTCATTTGGTTGATTCCTGGCCATCTATCAGTGGCAACTTAAATTTCCATCCTTAGATCTCACCACCCCTTCATGGGGAATATTGCCTTTATTACTGAGTGGTTGTGATAATCTATTGAAGCTCTGGTAGACTGGGATTGCTATGAGGGGAGGGACATGTTCTGTCATGGCCATTTATTATCCCCAGCATCGCCCAGCACTGGGTTGAACATAGATATTCAATAAACACTGTTTGCATGAGTTAATTTGTTTTCTTCTGGGATAAAGGTAAATGAACAAGGACTCTACCGATGGAAATGGCAGAAACCCAACTGGCACTGACTGAAATATAAAATGAAATTTATTGGCTCATGTAACCGACTCAATAGGGCTGGATCCAGGAGTTCAGACTAGGTTTCTAGGAAACCGGCTTCACTCTGAGGCAGAACGGGACCGTGGGCCCAGAGCAGGTCTGCCTTGGGACAGCCTATATAGTGTGTGGGTTCTTCATTTCATGCAGGAAAGATTTCACAACACAAGTTCAGGTGGCATGGAGAGCTCATTTATTAAGCTGGGACAGTGCCACAAAGAAAAGACTGAGGGTGGAAGAAGCCGCACACTATAGGCTAGCCAGTGCTCTGCTTTTGCTCCCTAGAAAGTTCCAGGAAAGAAGCAAACCAGGGCAGGGCTGCTTTCAGCTCACTGGAAAGTCGAGACAAAGGAGGCCTTGGAGACAGGATCAGGGGGTGAGCCCGGGACAGATTGCCGCTGACTACTGCTCCCTTGGTTGCAAGTCTTGTGGGGATCCTTAGAGTTTAGACGGAAGAAAAAAGTTCATTACCAAGAAGGGGCACGGGCATGTTCTAGAGTGAGCCTGCACCAGGTGTTTACCTTGGGTTATTCTCTTCCTTCTGTGGACAAGAATCTTAGGTGAGTGTTTCAGTAGAATATTCATTAGCTTTCCAGGTACATTTAAAATATGCTGATTCAGCCGAAACCGGTTTGGCTCAGTGGATAGAGCGTTGGCCTAAGGACTAAAAGGTCCCGGGTTCGATTCCAGTCAAGGGCATATACCTTGGTTGCAGGCACATCCCCAGTAGGGGGTGTGCAAGAGGCAGCTGGTCGATGATTCTCTCTCATCAATGTTTCTAACTCTCTATCCCTCTCTCTTCCTCTCTGTAAAAAATCAATAAAATATATTTTTTTAAAAATAAAAAATAATAAAATATGCTGATTCATTAAAGTGAGTATATAGGGGAGTTTGGGATTATTCTCTGGTCAGCTTCACTGTTTTACTTTCATCTTGGGTTTGTCTGGTGCTAATCAGGATATATATATATATATATATATATATATATATATTACCTTTATTGATTTCAGAGAGGAAGTGAAAGGGATAGAGAGATAGAAACATCAATGATGAGAGAGAATCATTGATCAGCTGCCTCCTACATGCCCCCCACTGGGGAATGAGCCCACAATCTGGGCAAGTGCTCTTGGCCAGAATCGAATCTGGGACCCCTCAGTCCACAGGTCAATGCTCTATCCTCTGAGCCAAACCAGCTAGGGATAATCAGGTTTTTTGTTTGTTGTTCCCCAAACTTCATCCATCCTTGGGTTTTGCTGGCACAAATGGTACTAATTGGGTCTCTGTTACCTATCTCCCGAACAATGGTGACTTAAGCTGTTTATTCTCTGGTTAGGGAGGAAGGTATAAACGATTTGCTCTCAACTGTTCTTGGTTAGGGAAGGGAAAGTTTTGTGATTCGCTGGCTGGCTGTAAGTTATTCATATTGTTTGGTCTTGTTTAATTATTTTGTCTGTTTCCCCATTCCACTTGCCCAGGAATTTTCCTAGCTTCTTACTATCCTGCTTTAAAAGCATCCCATGTTTCACTCCATAGTAAATTCCCCCCACTCAAGTCTGGTCCAACTCCCTACCTAGATAACTGCTATTAACACTTAGTAAAATTCCTTTTCAACTTTTCAAAAGTTTATATAGGTAGATCTATATTTACTTATAAAAGTACACACATATGTTTAATAGAACATGCTTTAAACATTGCTTTGCAACTTGCTTTCTTCACTTACCTATATATATTATAGCCAACTTTTCCTGTCAGTATATATGAGTTTGCCTCTTTTTTTCTTATGATTGCAATGTATTTCTGAGTATAAATGTATCATAGATCGTCATAATCTATTTTTAAAAATAAATCTTTATTGTTCAGATTGTTACAGTTGTTCCTCTTACCTCACCCCCTAGCTCCCCTCCACCCGGTTCCCACCCTACCCCATGCTCTTACCCCTCCTCCCCCCATCCTCGTCCATAGATGTACGATTTTTGTCCAGGATCTTCCTGTACCTCCACACCCTTTTCCCCCAGAGAATTGCCAGTCCACTCCCTTTCTATGCCCATGATTCTATTATATTCACCAGTTTATTCTGTCGATCAGATTTTCTATTCACTTGATTTTTAGATTCGCTTGTTTGTAGATATGTATTTGTTCATAATTTTTATCTTTACCTTTTTCTTCTTCCTCTTCTTTTTTTGTAAATATATTTTATTGATTTTTTACAGAGAGGAAGAGAGAGAGAGAGAGAGAGAGAGAGAGAGAGAGAGCTAGAAACATTAATGAGAGAGAGTCATCGATCAGCTGCTTCTTGCACACCCCCTACTGGGGATGTGCCCACAACCAAGGTACATGCCCTTGACTGGAATCGAACCCCGGACCCTTCAATCCGCAGGCAGACGCTCTATCCACTGAGCCAAACCGGTTTCGGCTCTTCTTCCTCTTCTTAAAGAATACCTTTCAGCATCTCATATAATACTGATTTGGTGGTGATGAACTCCTTTAGCTTTTTTTTTTAATCTGTGAAGCTCTTTATCTGAACTCCATTTCTGAATGATAGCTTTGCTGGGTAGAGTAATCTTGGTTGTAGATTCTTGCTATTCATTGCTTTGAATATTTCTTGCCACTCCCTTCAGGCCTGCATAGTTTCTGTTGAGAAATTAGCTGACAGTCGTATGGGTACTCCCTTGTAGGTAACTGTTTTTCTCTTGCTGCTTTTAATATTCTCTCTTTGTATTTTGCCCTTGGCATTTTATTTTTTATTTTTTAAAATAAATCTTTATTGTTCATATTATTACAAATGTTCCTCATCTTTCCCCCCTCCATTGCTCCCCTCCACCAGGTTCCCACCCCACCCTCTACCCTTTTCCCATACCCCATTGTCCTCAGCCATAGGTGCACAGTTTATGTTCAGTCTCTTCCCGCATCCCCCACTCCCCTTTTCCCCAAGAATCGTCAGTTCACTCCCCTTCCATACCTCTGATTCTATTATATTCACCAGTTAATATTGTTCATCAGATTTTTAATTCCCTTGGTTTTTAGATTCACTTGTTAATAGTTAAATATTTGTTGTTCATAATTTTTAAATATATATATATTTTTATTGATTTTTTACAGAGAGGGATAGAGAGTTAGAAACATTGATAACAGAGAAATATCGACCAGCTGCCTCTTGCATACCCTCTTGCACATCTCCAGTAGGAGATGTGCCCGCAACCAAGATACGTGCCCGCAACCAAGGTACATGCCATTGACCGGAATCAAACCTGGGACCTTTCAGTCTGCAGGCCGACGCTCTATCCACTGAGCCAAACCAGTTTCAGCTGTTGTTCATAATTTTTATCTTTATTTTCTTCCTCTTCCTAAAGAACCCCCTTCAGCAATTCATATAATTCTGGTTTGGTGGTGGTGAACTCCTTTAGCTTTTTTTGTGTGTGTAAAGCTCTTTATCTGGCCTTTGATTCTGAGTGATAGCTTTGCTGGGTAGAGTATTTTTGGCTGTAGGTTCTTGCTATTCATCACCTTGAATATTTCTTGCCATTCCCTTCTGGCCTGCATGGATTCTGTTGAGAAATCCGCTGACAATCGTATGGGTGTTCCTTTATAGGTAACTACCTGCTTTTGTCTTGCTGCTTTTAATATTCTCTCTTTGTCTTTTGCTCTTGGAATTTTAATTATGATGTGTCTTGGTGTGGTCCTTTGGATTCCTTTTGTTTGGGGTTCTGTGTGCTTCCTAGACTTGTAAGTCTATTTCTTTCACCAGGTGGGGGGAAGTTTTCTGTCACTATTTCTTCAAATATGTTTTCGGTATCTTGCTCTCTCTCTCTCCTTCTGGGACCCCCACGATTCTGAAAACCTTATAACCGTGGTTTTGAACTCTATATCCAGTCTCTTGTTGTCCTCCATTCTTTCATTTGTGATCTGTTTCCTTGTCTTGGCATTTTTGCAGCTTCCCTGAGTTGGTAGGGTGGCTTTGTGTGCTAAGGTGTCCTATATGGTTCAGTAGGTCAGCCTCCCAGTTACCTGAGATGGACACTCTGGGGGCACCCCTTTGTGGACTGTGTGTACAGCCTTATTGTAGTTAAGTCTTGATTGTTGTTGGTATCACTGGGAGGAACTGACCTCCAGGCCAACTGGCTGTGAGGACCAGCTGTGTCTATGCCAGGAGACAGCCTAATTCGACTAGACTTGGAAAATTGCAAAAGCCTCTGTGCTCAGCTTGGATGGGGCAGAGTTTCAGGGTGGAACCTACAGCCTTGGCTTCCTGTCAGAGGTTCCTGAGTCTCAGTGTTCCTCAGGGTCCTTCAGTACTCTGGGACTTGCTGCAAGCACCTCTGAGAGAAAGGTGCCCTCAAGTTTCGCCCGCTACCAGACAGTCTAGTCTCTCCCCCAATGAGCCCAGAACTGGGGTTCAGTGCAGTTGGAAGTGGGGTTCAGTGCAGTCCGGAGCTTTTGTCTCCTTCCCACTAGGGCAATCCAGCAGCACAGTCAACAGTTTGTCCTCTGTGCGCAACGTTCGAGCCTCCGGAACTCTGCCTTTCACCACTCCCCTGAGTTTCCGCCTTACAGCCTAGATTCCCTCTGTATAAGCCTGGGTCCCCAGGGTCTCGCCCAGAACTGGGGTTCAGTGCAGTCGGAACAAGGGTTCAGCACAGTCTGGAGCTTTTATCTCCTTCCCGCTAGGGAACACCAGCCAGGCACTCAGCCGCCCCTTCCTCTTCAGCTCAGTCCTCTCCCCACGCGTGCACCGTGTCTCTGTACCTTAGGCTTTTACAGCTCCTCTGATTTTCCTTCTGGTTTTCTCTTTCCTTCTAGTTTTAGAATTTCCAGTCAGTCAACTTTCCTGTAGTTCTGGATAACATCCATTTTGTATTTAGTTGTATTTTGTTTTTGAAATTGTTGTGCGGACTGCAATTAGGCATTTACCTATGTTGCTATCTTGGTTTTCTAAATGTACATCATTTCTGCCCTTGGCATTTTAATTATGATGTGTCTTGGTGTGGTCCTCTTTGGATTCCTTTTGTTTGGGGTTCTGTGCACTTCCTGGACTTGTAAGTCTATTTATTTCACCAGGTAGGGAACATTTTCTGACATTATTTCTTTAAATAGGTTTTCAATATCTTGCTCTTTCCCTTGTTCTGGCACCTCCATAATTCTGATGTTGGTTCACTTGAAGTTGTCCCAGAAGCTCCTTACACTATTTTCATATTTATGGATTATTTTTGCTTTTTGCTTTTCTGGGTTTTTTTGGTTTGTTTTTTTACTTCTTTCTATTTCAAATCTTTGACTTGATTCTTGTGATCCCCTAGTCTGCTGTTGGATCTCTGTATATTATTCTTTATTTCAGTCAGTGTATGCTTAATTTATAGTTGGTCCTTTTTCATATCCTCAAAGGTGTCACTAAATTTATTGGCGGTTTCTAGAAAATTCTTGAAAAACCATATATATATATATATATATATATATATATATATATATATATATATAATTATGTGTACATATTTCCCATGAAAGACTCCTTCGAGAGGGAGAGTAGGATGGAGGGTTGAAGAGGAGAATTTTCACATCATATATATTTTTATGTTTAAAAATACTTTTGTAAAGATTATTTGTTACTTTTCAAAGACAAAAGACTAGTAAAAGGGTTTCTAAAATACTAAACAATATACACTCTACTTATGAAGCCAGAATTTAAAACACCACTTAGATGTGATATGCATCTATTTTAACACACAAGGGCCCCTCCAGGTTAACTGGCCTAACTGGCTTTTCTTCAGGCCCTGGAATTAGACTTCTCCTCCATCTTGAGTACATATTTGGCTGCCTTGTAAATGTGTCAATTCCGGCCTAATGTACTTACCTTTAAATTCAGGTATGTCCTCATGAGCGTTTACAGTGACCAAGCCTGTGACCAAATTCTGAGAGAGGAAAAGAGACACCACTGTTTCCTCACCGGTCCTACCACACTCTGGGCCTCAATGTGCCCTTTTGTGAAATGGGTCTTCCAACAGTCCCTACCTCAAAGCAACAGCCCAATCATTCTCAGAGCTCAGGAACCAGTAGACCTTTTTGTTATGAAACGGGAATTTTCTCAACCCTGTGTAATCCAGCCTGCAGAAATAACCTGTCTGCTGAGACTACACCTATCTCTGGTAAACGCCAATTTCAAATGTTTGAGGCTCTCCTATGCTCATATAGAAGCTGTTTCTTTGAAGTGACTCAGATATTTGTACTTATAAATGTGAAATCATACTTAAAAATGGCTGGTGATTTCTCTGAGGGAAGGGCTCAGCATATATTCAAGTTAATATGTTTTGTTTTTCTTTCTTTGCCTGGGGGGTCTTTAAAGAATGTGGAATTAACGGAGACTAATATGCATAAAATCAGTTTTTACTAAGAAAACCACACTGCAAAATAATATTTAAACTGTCTATCGAGGAAATATTTAAACTGTCATGGGAAAATACTTATAAAATTATGTGGGGAAAAACGATTACAAAATAGCATGCTAGGCATGATTGCTTTTCTGATAAAAAAATATAGATATGTGGTCCTGGCTGTTTTTGCCTAGTGGTTAGACTCGAGGGCCACAATGGGTTCTTAAACTGGACCGGAGGGCCGGAACAAAAGCAACCTGACCATGCTGGCACTCTCATCTTGGGCTGCTGGTGAAGGAGCAGAGGGAAGAGCAAGAGAACCCTCCGCTCTTTCGGCTCCTCGGGCCAGATAGAACAGCCAAACGGGCCAGATCCGGCCCGCGGGCCGTAGTTTGCCCATGGTTGGGTTAGAGTGTCTATGCTCAGGCTGAGAAGTTTCAGGTTTGATTCCAGTCAAGGGCACCTATCTGGTTGCAGGCTGGATCCCTACCCACCCCTTAACCCCCCACTCAGGGTGCATGCAGGAGGCAACCAATCGATGTCTCTCTGACATGATATTTCTCTCTGTGTCTCCACCTCCCTTCCACTCTCTCTAAAAATCAGTTGGAGGGGGGGGGGCAGATATCCTCAGCTGATAATTAACATATATATGTGCACATCTGCATTAAAATTGTTAACAAAGTCTCCCAAAGGTTAATATTAGTCCTTAAGAAAGAGGAGATACTTGCAGGGGATTTTTATTTCATTCCTTGAGCATTTGGTGTTTTCCAAATATTCTGTAATAATTATTGCTTTTGTCCTCCAACAAAATCAAGAAATAAATGTTTATAAAAATGTCACTGCTGGACATGAGATGTGTATTGAGAAAAGTTATCCACTAAATATTTTCCAACTTGAACTGAGCAGTCAAGACATGTCAGGCCTTAGGATCAAATCAACCTCTGTGCAGCAATTAGGCAGGCCATTCCACCTCTGTCGCATGTCTGCCACTACCTCTCTGGCTCCATCTGGCCACATACTGTCACAGTGTGGCAGTAGTGTGACCTGTCCAAGGCGGACCTCAGCTGGTAGGACAGGTTAGTCTGCTCTGGTCTGACCACTCAGAGGCCCACTCCTGTGGGTGAGAGGGGAGCAAATACATGAGTGTCAGGGCACCTAGAAGAAAAACAGTCATTTAATGCCTGTTGCTACATGGTTACATCTGTCCATGACCCAGTCCAGCCTCTAGCCCTCCATAGCTCCCAGTGCCCTCAACACAGAGTCTAACTCCTCAGCCAGGCCCCGAAGGGCCCTTATGGCATGTCTGATCGCTTTCTCCTGCCCCACCGACCCAATCTTCCTCTCACCATCTGAGATCATAGAACGGAAAGAATAAACCATGATGTCATATAGCAAACAAGCTATAACCACTGTACCTTCCATAAGGGTAAGTTGGCTTACTCACTAAAATGTGAAACTCACATTCCTTTGATTCAACTGATTCCACCACTGAGACTCTATCCTACATATACACATACAAGTTAGTACAAAGACCTATGTACAGAAGTAACTGAAAAGTAATAACTAAGAAACATCCTAAATCATGTAAAAAGTGAACTAGTTATGTAATTCATTTGTTCACATAATGGACTACCATGCAGTTAAGTTTAAAGGTCATTACCATGACCAGGTCATGGCTCAATTCCTGGTCAGGGCACATGCCCGGGTTGCGGGCTTTATCTCTAGTGTGGGGCAGCATGAGGGAGGCAGCCGATCAATGATCTCATCACTGATCTTTCGATCTCTCTCTCCCTCTCTCTTCTTCTCTCTGAAATCAATAAAATCATTAAAAACAAACAAACAACTAAATGTATGCTAAATGCAATCTTAGATTGGATGCTGGAAGAGACTAAAAAAGACATTAGAGTGGTCTGACCAGTCAGCTTGTGCACCAAATGGTTTTGGGTTTGATTCCCAGTTGAGGGCACCTACCTGAGTTGCAAGTTTGATCCTTGGCCCCAGTCTGGGCACAAATGGGAGGCAATTAGTCGATGTATCTCTCTCGCATCAATATTTCTTTCTGTCGGTCTTTCTTGTTCTTTCTCTCCTTCCCTCCTTCCTCCTCTCCCTCCCTCCCTGTCTCTCTAAAATATTCAATTAAAAAATATTCTCAGGTGAGGATTAACAAAAAAATGAAACAAAAAACAAAAAAACAAACAAACAGACATTAGTGGAAAAACTAGTACAATCTGAAAAAAAATCTGGAGTTTAATTAATGGTATTGTACCAATGTTAATTTCTTGGTTTTGACCAAAAAATTACAATGGGTATGTAGTAGGGGGAACTGGGAGAAGGGTATACAAGTACTATCTTTGCATCTATTTTGTAAATCTAAAATTCTTGCAACATAAAAGTTCATTTGAAAAAAATTTGTATGTTTCTATATTTGTAGATCTCTAAAGAGGAAGAAAAAATAATAAGTTTGTGTATTCACAGAATAGATCCTTTCTTATGTGATTACTTTTTCTTAATTCTGGAATGATTATCCAGTCTGATAATTGATTAATAGTTTAAAAATTATTTACACACACACACACACACACTTGCATCATGATTTTTTCAGAGTGCCAATGTCATTCTTTGAAATTTTTAATCTCATGGGATTATTTTTAATCCAATGTCTTAGTTTTGGGTCACAGTTAGAAATTACACATGGCTGAGGAATGGAGTGAAAGTAAAGATACAGGGCAATTCACTAGAAACTAACTCACAAAATGTTCATATCATCAAATAGCTCCTCATTGAATTGAACAAAAAAGCTTTTAACAATGTTAACCAAAATGGTTAACAGATTGTAGGGAAATGGAATTTCCCCAACAGCAAGGGAGCTAAAAGTGTCCTGGGTCAAAGGCAGAGCAGACAGTAGGGAACGGGCTTCTCAGAAGGGTGAGAACCTGAAGACAGTAATAGTCTTCAGGAAATCTGGCCATTGACTTTGCTGGCTCCCAATTGTGGCATGGCTGACCCTGAGTTATGGGTAAGAACCAGGAGTGCAGGGTAGGTTAACCTACCTTATATGGAAACACTTCCATTGTTATGTAAGGTTTTCCAGAATGGTGATATAAGTCCTGGGGATTCAAAGGCTGTAGTATTACAAGAACCAACTTTCCAGTTCCTTATGCAGGATAACCATGTCCCAGAAGGCCCAGGAAGTCTTGTTGAGATAGGTTGCTTCTACCCCTGTCCCAGGTGGTAAAATTGTGACTATCTTTCCAGTAAAATTGTGAATACCATCACTCATTCATGCATTCTAATATAGGTAGCCTATCATGTGCATTAGGCATTGTTCTAGGTTCTGGGGATCCTGCAGGGAACAAATCAAGAGCTCCCGCTCTCCTTATATAAAGCTTACCTTATGGAGGGAGAGGTAGAGAAAACCAGTAAGGGAAATGGACATGTCAGAGTAGTAAGTGCTAAAGAGAAAAATAAAATGTAAAAATAAAAGAATTTTTAAAACTAGTAGGGAAGGAAGGCAGGGATTTTCATCACCACATTCTCATCTGTACTGAATGTGTGAGCCTCCAGCAAGTGGCATGCACCCCCCTCTGGATTGTTTCCCATTGTTCTAGTTGGATGCTGTGCTGTCCTGTTGTCATGTGGCAGGGAGCTCTGATGGGCCACTCCTGGGACGTATGCCTGCCTTGGGATGGAATCAGCCTCATCCAATGGTCCAGCTGGAAGCAGGGAGGAGTTAGTTACTAAGAGCAAAGTGGGAGTTAGGAGGGGCAAGGGAGAAAGCAAAAACTGAGCCAAACCGGTCAGGGCAACTGTCATTTTTGTTAATATCAGGGGGCCTCATCTCTCACCTGTGCCAGGTACCAATTTATTGCCTCATAATTCCAAAAGTTTATCAGATGACACAGTTAGGCCTTGTCAGTAGAGGGCTCTAGAAAGACAATGTGGGAGTTAGGGGCTTCTCTCCAGATTCCAATGCTTTGTTCTTGTTCCTCAGCTGTGACCAGTAGGTGGCTGCTATTCTCCTCCACATTGTAGCTCAGCACCTTTTTAGCTCAGCTAGGGACACAGCACTTAACCCAAGTAAGACATCTATTGAAAACATGGAATAGAATCATGATTTCTCACTGAACTGACTGTCTTTTCGGATGTTCTGAAAATGGAAATAGAAAGATGCAAAACAGAGACAACAATCTTTTCAAAGAGCCATTTTCAGCCCTGCTGGGAAAATGTTTAAAGAAAAAAAAAATCCATGGTATTAAAGCTCATCTCATAAAAATTCATCAAGAAAATTAAGGAAACAAATCTAGGAATTAAAGGAATTTTTTAACTTTAAAGCTCTATATTCAGTCCTAACTGGTTTGGCTCAGTGGTAGAGCATCAGCCTGCAGACTGAAGGGTCTCAGGTTCGATTCCAGTCAAGGGCATGTACCTTGGTTGTGGGCACATCCCCAGTAGTGGGTGTGCAGGAGGAAGCTGATCAATGTTTCTCTCATCGATGTTTCTAACTCTATCCCTCTCCCTTCCTCTCTGTAAAAAATCAATTTAAAAATATATTTTTTTAAAAAAGATCTATACTCAGAGTCAAGGCAAGTGATATTTGTTGCCTAGAAACTATTCTGGTCTGGGCATCTTAGTTAGCTTTTGCTAACCATTCCCAAAACACAATGGCTAAAAATACTGATTTTTAAATATGTACTTTTTATTGATTTTTAGAGAGTGAGAAAGGAAGAGGGAGAAAGATCTATATAAGATCCTGACATTGATAGACTGCTTCCTGCATGCCCCTGGCCTGGAATTTAGCCCACAATCCAGAATGTGCCCTGACCGGAATCAAACCAGCATTCCTTTTATCTTTTTATCTTTATTGTTGAAAGTATTACAGATGTCCCCTTTGTTTCTGTTGTGATTTTTTCCCTGAGAACAAATCCTTTTATTGTTTATTGTTTTTTAAATCTTTATTGTTGAGAGTATTACATATTTCCCCCTTTTCTCCTCATTGCCTGTCTCCACATGGTTCCCACCTTGCCCCAGACCGTTCGTAGGTAAGATCTTTGGTTAATCTCTTCTCACCTCCCCCTCCCCTGCTTCCCCCTGAGATTAGTCAGTCTGTTCTATGCTTCCATCTCTCTAATTCTATTTTATTCACCAGTTTAGTTTATTCATTAGACTTCTTATTCATTTATTTTGATTTATAGATTCAATTGTTGATAGGTATGTATTTATTGGCACTTTAATGTTCATATTTCTTCTTCTCTTTTTCTTCTTGTTCTTCCTCTTCCTTTTCCTCTTCTTAAAGAATACCATTCAACATTCCATGTAGTACTGGCTCAGTGGAGATGAACTCCTTTTGCTTTTTCTCATCTGTCAAACTTTTTTTTTGAGCTTCAATTCTAAATGATAGCTTTGCTGGGTAGAGTGATCTTGGTTGTAAATTCTTGCTATTCATCACTTTGAATATTTCTTGCCACTCCCTTCTGGCCTGCAAAGTTTCTGTTGAGAAATCAGCTGACAGTCATATAGGAACTCCCTTGTAGGTAATTAACTGCTTTTCTCTTGCTGCTTTTAAGATTCTCTTTGTCTAATCCTTGGCATTTTATTTTTATTTATTTATTTATTTATTTTATTAAGGTATTATATGTGTACATAGCTTACCATTCCCCCCCCCACCCCCCATTCATGCCCTCCCTCCCCAGAGTTCTGTGTTTGTTGGTTGTACTTATATTCATGCATACCAGTCCCTCGGATATTCTCTTATCTCCCCCAGGACTCCTTCCCCTCCCCACTGTCATTTGACAATCTGCTTGTTTTATGGTGTCTATCTCAGGACCACAATGTATAGAATCCGCTCCTCATTTGGCAGTCTGCTTGTTTTATGGTGACTATCTCAGCACCATATGAATAGAGTCCGCTCCTCCTCTGGTTCTCACCACCCCTTCCCCTGGGTCCCACTGCTTCCCCTGGGACTCAGGGCTCACCCGGGGCACACTGCCCCCTGGGACACACAGCTCACCCGGGGCACACACACCCCTGGGACACTTGGCTTACCCGGGGCACACGGCCCCCTGGGACACATGGCTCACCCGGGGCACACGGCCCCCTGGGACACACGGCTCACCCGGGACACCCGTCCCCTTTGGGGGACATGGCTCACCCGGGGCACATGGCCCCCTGGGACCCACGGCTCACTCAGGGCACACGGCCCCTCTAGGACGTTGGGGTCGCATATTGGAGGCGTTGCACTAGCTCCTCGCTAGCATGGCAGGCAGGCTGGGACATCTGAAGGTGGGCTGAGATGGCTGCAGGCGGGGGGACTGCCTTCAAAGGTGTCTCGTTCCATGTGAAAGAGGAGCAGCTGCAGACACGGAGGCTAAGTTCTGAGGCCACCCACTCCCTGAGCCCAAGGCATGGTGAGCTCTGTTCTCAGTGGATTTCCTTTATTCGCGGCGGCGGTGGTGGGTGGCGGTGCCGGGTGCAGCAGTGACGGTCGCTCCTGTGGTTCAATTTCCACTGTAGTTTTAAAGTTCACATGGCGGCAGTGGCGAGAGCTTCAGCTCAGCCATGTGGCATCGGAGGAAGGGCTCGCCTGGGTGGCTAACGGAAGGCGCCATGCCATTTCCTCACCAGCACTCTCCATCTCCTCACCAGCATGGTGGGTGTGCTCGGAAGGTTGTGGGCGGGCTGTGATGGCTGCGTGGGGAGAGTCCACCCTCAATGGTGTCCTCTTTGGTGCAGATGCGGAGCTGCTGTGGATGCAGAGGCTAATTTCTGAAGCTGTACTCTCTGTGAGCCCGGGGTGTAGTGAGCTCTGATTTCAGTGGATTCCCATTCCTGGGGGCCGAGGCGGGTGCGGCAGCGATGGTAGCTCCTGTGGCTCAATTTCCCCTTTAGTTTTAAAATCCACATGGCGGTAGTGTCTGATGCTTTGGCCCGGCCATGCGATGGCAGAGAGAGGATTCACCAGGTCTGCCAACGGAAGGCGCCGCACCAGCACAGCGTGCGCGAAGGCCTGGCAGAGCAGGCCATGGGTGGCAGCAGCGGCGGAGGCCGTGGGACCTGAGGGCACGTGCGAAGGCAGGGCCGAACAGGTCGTGGGCGGCTGCTGGGGCGCGAAGGCAGGGCCGAGCAGGTTGCGGGTGGTGGCTGAGGGACCTGCAGGCGCGCGCGCGAAGGCAGGGCCAAGCAGGTCGCTGGCGGGGGTGGAGGGACCCACGGGCTGGCGCGGAGGCAGGGCCGAGCAGGTCACGGGTGGCAGCCGAGGGACCCAAGGGTGCTTGCGAAAGCAGGGCCCAGCAGGTCTCGGGTGGCGGCAGCAGCTGCGGTGGCAGAGGGGCCTGCGGGTGGCGGCAGGGCCCGCCGGGGTGGAGCGAGGTCTGGCTTCCCTCATTCCCGGCAGCAGCAGCTCTGGCAGGTTCGGTTCCGCCATGTTTTCAAACTCCACATGGCAGCAGCAGCGCCCTGCTTGGTGTCTAGTTGTAGCCTTCCCATTTCGCCAGCTTTCCTGTGGGTCTGATGTGATCCCATTTGTTTTTAGCTGTTGTTTTTTTCCAAATTGTTGATGAGGTGGCCACCTAGGAGGCTGCCTAGGTCGCCATCTTGTTTTGGTTCTCTCAACCCTTGGCATTTTAATTGTGATATGTCTTTGTGTGGGCCTCTTTGAGTTCCTCTTATTTGGGATTCTCTGTGCTTCCTGGACTTGTATATATATTTCTTTCACCAGGTGGGGGAAGTTTTTTGTCATTATTTCTTCAAGTAAGTTTTCAACATCTTGCTCTCTCTCTTCTCCTTCAGGTACCCTATAATGCAAATATTGGTATGCTTGAAGTTGTCCCAGAGGCTCCTTACACTATCTTCATATTTTTGGATTCTTTTCTTTTCTTTTCTTTTATCTCTTCTGATTTTTGCTTCCTCATATTTCAAATTATTGACTTGATTCTCAGAATCCTCTACTCTACTGTTGAATCCCTATAAATTATTCTTTATTTCAGTTGTTAGTGTATGCTTAATTTCTGACTGGTCCCTTTTCAGGTCTTTGATCCTTGAAAGTCTCATCAAGATCTTTGAGTAATCTTATAACCATGGTTTTGAACTCTGTATCCATTAGTTTTATTACTTCCATTTCTTTAATTTGTGACGTTTCTTTATCTTCACATTTTGGCTGCTTCCCTGTGTTTGTTTCTATGTATTAGATAGAGCTGCTTTGTCTTCTGGAATTGGTAGAGTGGCCTAATGCAGTAGGTGTCTTATAGGGCCCAGTGGCTCAACCTTCCCAGTTACCTGAGCTAGGCACTCTAGATGTGCCCCTGTGTGGCTATGTGCACAGTCTGGTAGTTGAGCCTTGATTGCTGTTGGGATCACTAGGAGGAGTTGACCTCCAGGACAATTGGCTGTGAGGACCAGCTACAACTGCTGTAGTTACAGTGGAAGAGCTGCTGTGCAGGAAACATCTCTATGGAGCAGGACTTGCTTTAGTGGGGCTTTGGTGCTCATGAGTGCCTCTTGAGTGTGTCGCTAGTGGATGTGTAGAGTTGTAGTCTGGTATGGTTTAAAGCTATTCATTGGGTGCACTGGCTCTAGGCCCTCCTGGGAAGTGCAAAGTCAGCCACTGCCTGGGGCCAACCAGCAGGAGCTACAGAGGGAACTGCAGACAGCTATTTGTATTGGGCTTGGAGGTGCCCAAGTGAGGCCCAGCTGTGAAGCAAGGTAGGCTGGTGCTAGTGCCAGGTCTTAGGTCTTTTATTATAGATTTTTGACACACTGTCACCAACTGCAGCTTGTTTGAGAGATTTAGCAAAATCTGAAACTTAAGCCAGGACAGGCCATTCATATGAAAAACTGCTGCCAATAACGTGGGTGGGACTGGAAATTGGATGGGATGGGGTCCCAGTGCAGAGAGAATAGTGTGCTCCAGGCTATTCTCATATATGGCTTCCAGTCAGCCCTGCAATAGGGAAGGACCCAGCACAGGAACAATGACCCCTGCGAGCACCCCTCTCTTAGAGAAAGCTGCTCCCAAGTTCTTGCCCCAATGCCAGACAGTTCCTCCCATATGTGTCTGGGTCCCCCAAAGCCACTCAGTGCTGGAAGTCTGAGCAAGTTCATGCATGAGCCCTTTATTTTTTATTTTATTTTTAAATTTTTCTTTATTGATTAAGGTATCACATAATACATGAACCCTTTAAATAAAACATCTGGGTCTCCAGCATCCTCATATTGCCCAGCCATAATTCCCACTGGTTTTTACAACCCTTCGTTGAGGAGACTTCTCTTTTCAGCTCTGGAACCCTGGGCTGGAGGTCTGGTGTGGAGCTGGGACCCCTTGCTCAACATGGGTGACCTCCAAAGAGACATCTCTCTCCTGATTAAAGAAAAATGGCACACATTGGTGTCAGACCAGCCCATTCTGCACTTCCACCCCTCCTACCAGTCTCAGTGTGCTTTCTTTTTTACTTCTCTAATTGTAGCACTTCCATTCATCCAGCTTTCAGGCAGTTCTGAGTGATGGTTGTTCTGCATTTTAGTTGTAAGTTTGATGTGTTTGTGGGAGGCAGCAAGCACAGACATTTACCTACACGGTCATTTTGTTTCTTGTCCCCTTTGTGGATTTTTGTGTGTGTTATTTTTCCCATTTACCCCCTCCTCCCCTCACTTGCCCCTCCCAAGCCTTTGCCACACTATTGTCTGTGTCCATGGGCTATGTATATCCTATATAATAAAAGCCTAATATGCTAAGTGGCCGATTGTCTGGTCAGCCATTCAACCAATCAAAGCATAATATGCTAATGATATGCTAAGGCCACTCAAAGGCTCACTATCATGTGCACTGACCACCAGGGGACAGGCCCTCTGACGGGTAGGTTAGCTTGCTGCTGGGGTCTGGCTGAGCAGGACTGAGCAAGATGGGCTGGACATGCCATGGAACCCTCCCACTGTTCCTCCTCCACTGGCCAACCTCCCCTGTCTCTCCCCAGGTCCAATCAATTATGCACTGGCGGGGTCTCTCACTCTGACCTGCGCCCTCTCGCAATCTGAGACATCTTAGGGGGTGTCAGAGAGATGGTTTTGGCTTGATCCCACAGACCAGGCTGAGGGACCCCAATGGTGCACAAATTCATCATAGCAGGCCTCTAGTATGCATATAAATTCCCTGATTTATCTCTCCCCACCCACCTCTCACCTCCACCTTCCCTCTGAAATTCATCTGTCTGTTCATGAACCAGCAATCTTTTGATGCACCAGACTATACCCAACCAACTGAACCACATTGACCAGGGCATTAAAATACTGATTCTTTTAAGCTCCTGATTCTGTGGGATCATTTGGGCTGAGGTGAGCTGGGCAGTTTTTCTCTTAGTCTCATCTGGACTCACTTCCATGAAGGATGCAAGTGCAGTCAGCTAGTGGGGTGCCTGGGGGATGGTTGGTCTAAGTTGGCCATTCTCACATTTATGGATGGATGGCAATTGGAATAGATGGTGGGATGATGGTTTTGACAGGACCATGTGTTGACAGCAGGCCAGCCCAAGCTTATTCACATGGTGGTGCTTGGGGGCAGGGGGGGGGGGGTCTCAAGACCCGTAAGAGAGGACAAGTATCAAAGTGAACAAACAATTTTAGGCCTCTGCTTTTAATCACACTTGCTATTATCCAATTTGTCAAAACAAGTCAATGGCTAGGATTAATGTGTAAGGTGTGCAAACAAGAGGAGGATTGTGGAGGCTTTTTTTTAAACCAGGACAAGTAGCTTTATTTGGACTGAGAGCTGGAAAATGTGGGGAGGATCTGAAATAGCATACTGAAGAACAGAGATTAGATTCCAAAATGGCCGTCAGGACTCATCAATAAATGGACTCCACTTCCCAGCAGTCTTGCAGTTAATGCAATCAATTAAAGGTCTTTGGGGAAATGTATTTGCCATTAAATTGGCCAAGCATGCCACAATTTTTTTTTTAAAAAGTAGTTTGCTTGATTTCCTCACAATTAAGTTTCCATAACACCTCCCCAACTACAAATATTACAAACGAAAGTTAAAAACCACATTTTCTAGATCTTAGACTTATCTACAGCATTTATCTCAAAGGTTTCACTGACTTCAAAAAATAGTTCTCCTTAAAACTCATCAGCTAAACGCTCTATCCAAGCACTGAAGACGGCCTTTGCTAACCCATGGCAATTCTTTTTTTTTTTTAAGCTTTTAATTTTTTAAAATATATTTTATTGATTTTTTTTTTTACAGAGAGGATGGGAGGGGGATAGAGAGTTAGAAACATCAATGAGAAAGAAATATCCATCAGCTGCCTCCTGCACACCCCCTATTGGGGATGTGCCCACAACCAAGATATATGCCATTGACTGCAGGCCGACGCTCTATCTACTGAACCAAACCGGTTTCAACTCACGGCAATTCTTTTCCCATTTCCCCTAAGCAGTTAAGGCTGAACAGCAAGAGTGAAGCTCAGATTGGGGTACAGGGTCGAGGGACACAATGGCTAATTTTTCCCAGTGCAAGATGGCATTAAAACGTGATAGGTGAGCAAACTGGAGAGACTTGACGTTAGGGTCCAAACCCTGTATTCAGCCAGAGTCACTGCTGGAAGAGGAAAAGGAGGAGGGCTTGCCATGCTTATGGTGCACCTGAGACTTTTTTTTGAGCTTTCTTCATTTTCTTCCGCATCTTTTTCTCAGTCACCATTCCTGGTGCTACCATGCCAGGAGCCAAGGAGGCATGCCAGGGGCAGGTGGTGAATATGGAGGGGGATAGGGGCTTGGTGGTTGGTATCCTGGACACGCTGGTGGTAGCACAGGATAAGGAGGCCTGACTGGGGGTGGGGGTGTAAGCTGGGGAGCTCCTGGGAGAGTAGGAAAGGGGCCAGGAGGAGGAAGAAAGGTGGCCCAAAGGAAAGGCAGGATTGACAGGCAGTGTATGGGCAAGATTGGAACCTCCAGGGTACTCGACATAAGGGGGATATGGATTTGACCCTGGCTGCCCGGCACTGGAATGCCACATGGTCATGTGTTTCCTCCAACCTGGGCTCGGCTGGTCCTTCTCCTACCATGTTTCTCCGAAAATAAAACTTCCTCTGAAAATAAGACCTACTTACAGGTTTCCTTCTGAGTGAAATATAAGGCATCCCCCTGAAAATAAGGCTCCAGACTCTGTTTCAGAATGGAAATTAATTTCCATAAACTGGTTTCTAGGGCCGCCCTGACTGGTGTATAGCAACCAATGACATTATGTGGAGTCCTGACGTCACTGCTGTGTGGTGGAGCGGAGGTCAGAGAGAGCTGTGAGCAGGGGTGGGAGAGAGGAGACTTTCACAGATGGGTGTAGAAGAACAGGAGGATTAGAGCAGACGAGACACGGCAAAGGTGGTAAGTGCTGGTCTGTCTCTGGTGACACTACCTGATGCTCACAGCCGCTTTCATGATGACTGAAGGTTCTCAGTCAGTGGCAGACCCTGATCCAGCCCATATCCAGGCCCCCGCAAGCCCAGTGACAGTCCCCAGGCAGGCCCCAGGGGGTAAATGTCTGATAAAGGGGTAGGGGGGGATGTCTAGTAAAGCAGTTCAGTGGCACAGGGGTAGAGGGAGGAGGATCACTTAAAATGACACAGGAGGATCAGAGAGGACAATCAAAATGACACAGGAGGATCAAAAGGGGTTACTAAAATGGTAATCCCGCCTCTAATTCTCCTGTGCCATTTTGATTCCCACCTCTGATCCCCCCTGTGTCATTTTTAAAAAATAAATCTTTATTACTCAGATTATTACAATTGTTTCTCCTTTTTCTCCCCCAAAGCTCCCTACCACCCACTTCCCTTCCCACCCTCTGCCCTTACCCCCTCTCTCTCCCCTCCACATTGTCTTCATCCATTGGTTATACGATTTCAATCCAGTCTCTCACTGCTTCCCCACCGCCTTATCCCCCTGATAATTATCAGTCCACTCCCTTTCTTTGCCCCTGATTCTATTATAGGGAAATACAACAAAGTGTTCTGTAGCAAATGGCTGCAGACTGTCCAAATGTCTCAGGACCACACGAATAGAATCCGTTCCTCCACCGGTTCACACCGCCCCTCCGGGACACACAGCTCCTCCAGGTCACCCCGCTCCCCCAGTGCACATGGCTCCCCCGGGTCCCACCGCTCCCCTGGGGCACATGGCCCCCCTGGGGAACCCCCTGTGTCATTTTAAGTGATCCCCCTCCCCCCACCTTGATACCCCAATTCCTTTTTTTTACCCATAGAAATGAGCGCAAAAAGAAAAAGCTACTCTGTGGAGTACAAGAAAGGAATCGTGGAAGACTCTTGGGGCCAAAATCTTACTGCTTTCTGCAAAGAGAAGATGTTGAGTATCCGATTGGTCCCAAAATGGCGAGCAGGGTATGGTAACCTCATTGAACAAGTGGACAAGGGAAATGCTAAAAAGCGCAAGTGTGGATCAGGTGGGAAACCATTGTTTTCGAAGCTGGAAGACCTGATCTGTGAATGGTTTGTTAACAGGAGAGCAAAGGCTTTGGTTGTGAATAGGGCTCAGATTCAAGAATTTTCCCTTGCAATGGTACCACAGTTTAACATAGCCCCCGAAGACTTCAAAGCATCACAACACTGGCTGGATAATTTCCTTCAGCAAAGTGAACTGTCTTTAAGAAGATCTACAACATTGTTTAGGTTGGAAGATATTCAAGTTCTTAAGCGAGCACTTGCATTCAAGTCCTTTATTGATGGTGCTGACTTCTCTAAATACAATCTTTCCAACATGATTGCTATGGATGAAACTGCAGTGTTTATGGGCCAATCATCTCAAACAACAATTGAACAGTGGGGTGCCTCCTTAGTGTACATTCCCTCCACTGCTTACGAAAGTGCACGTGTTACCTATATTTTGGCAATTCGTCTGGATGGCACCAAAATCCCACCTTTAATCATTTCTAAGGGCAAGAAGGAAAAGAGTGAACGTGTTTTGGGCATTTTTATTTGTTTTATAAAATATATCTTATTGATATTTCACAGAGAGGAAGGGAGAGAGATAGAGAGCTAGAAACGTCGATGAGAGAGAAACATCGACCAGCTGCCTCTTGCACACCCCCTACCGGGGATGTGCCCGCAACCAGTGTACATGCCCTTGACCGGAATCGAACCGGGGACCTTTCAGTCCGCAGACGGACGCTCTACCACTGAGCCAAACTGGTTTCAGCCGTTTGTATTCTTGAAACTGAAAAAGCCTGGGCCACACAAGCAGTTATAAGGAAGTGGGTCAGTTTAATGCTGCCGCTTGTTATGGGAGGGAGCCAAAGAGGTCTGCTCGTCTGGGATACAGCCAGCACTCACTGTGCTAAAGACATGAAGACATTTCTTCACTAAGGAAAATAGATCAGATAATGATTCCCGCAGGAATGATGGCCTACCTCCAGACTCTTGATATTGCAATAAACAAGCCATTCAAAGACAATTTGTGCATGGAAATTAATGACTACATTGAAAATAGAATGGAGAGAAATCAGCGTGGAAACTTTGTGAAACCTAAAATGCAAGAAATTGTGACTTGGTTGAAGAATTCAGGGGAGAAAATCACTGACAGTTGCATTGCAAATGCACTGTGAGCAGGCTACCTTAACAAGAAGTACTCATTTAAAGACAGTGCTATTGCAGAGGACTGAGAAGGTGGGGCAGTTCTGTAATGTGCTGCCTTCCACTGGTTAAGACCTCCAAGAGCAAAGGCCTACTGAGGTGAGGATGCCCCTACTGTCACTTGTAGAGGGGCAGCACTGAGATGGCCAATATTTGTGGTGGTGCTGCTTGTCCTGGCTCAGGGGAGGCGTTCCACTAAGTCTGAAAGATTAAGACATCAAGGAGACTCTCTGCCACCACCCGCGACCGGCTTGGCCCTGCCTTAGCGCGCGCCAGCGGGACTCTCCGCCACCGCCCGCGACCAGCTCGGCCCTGCCTTTGCGCCACACCCGTGGATCCCGCGGCCTCCACCGCTGCCACCGCCTGTGGCCTGCTCTGCCAGGCCTTCGCGCGTGCTGTGCCGGCGCTGTGCCTTCCGTTGGCAGACCCGGAGAATCCTCTCTCCTCTGCCGTATGGCCAGGCCAAAGCATCAGACACTACCGCCATGCAGATTTTAAAACTACATGGGAAATTGAGCCACAGGAGCTACCATCGCTGCCACCCCCGCCGCCACCCCCAAGAATGGGAATCCACCGAAATCAGAGCTCACTACGCCCCGGGTTCACAGAGAGTGTGGCTTCAGAAATTAGCCTCTGCATCCACAGCAGCTCCACATCTGCACCAAAGAGGACACCATTGAGGGCGGACTCTCCCCATGCAGCCATCACAGCCCGCCCACAATCTTCCCAGCACACCCACCATGCTGGGAGGGAGATGGAGCGCGCTGGTGAGGAAATGGCACAGCGCCTTCCATTAGCCACCCAGGCGAGCCCTTCCTCCGATGCCACATGGCCGAGCCGAAGCTCTCGCCACCACCGCCATGTGAACTTTAAAACTACAGTGGTAATTGAACCACAGGAGCGACCATCACTGCTGTACCTGGCACCGCCATCCGCCACTGCCGCCGCGAATAAAGGAAATCCACCGAGAACAGAGCTCACACCATGCCTTGGGCTCAGGGAGTGGGCGACCTCAGAACTTAGCTTCCATGTCTGCAGCTGCTCCGCTCCCACACCGAATGAGACACCTTTGAAGGTGGTCCCCCAGCCTACAACCATCTCAGCCCAACTGCAGCTGTCCCAGCCTGCCTAGAAAGGAGCTAGCGTGGCACCTCCAATATGCGACCCCAACACCCTAGAGGGGCCGTGTGCCCCGGGTGAGCCGAGTGTCCCAGGGGGCCGTGTGCCATGGGTGAGCTGTACCCTCCAAAAGGGAAGGGTGTCCCGGGTGAGCCATGTGTCCCAGGGGGCCGAGTGCCCCGGGTGAGCCGAGTGTCCCAGGGGGCCGAGTGCCCCGGGTGAGCCGAGTGTCCCAGGGGGCCGAGTGCCCCGGGTGAGCCGTGTGTCCCATCGGCCGAGTGCCCCGGGTGAGCTGAGTGTCCCATGGGGCCGAGTGCCCTGGGTGAGCCGAGTGTCCCAGGGGTCGAGTGCCCCGGGTGAGCCGTGTGTCCCAGGGGAAGCAGTGGGACCCAGGGGAAGGGGCGGTGAAAACCAGAGGAGGAGCTGACTCTATTCATATGGTCCTGAGATAGTCACCATAAAACAAGCAGACTGCCAAATGAGGAGCGGATTCTATTCATGGGGTCCTGAGATGGTCACCATAAAACAAGCAGATTGTCAAATGACAGCGGGGAGGGGAAGGAGATCTGGAGGGAGATAGGAGAACAACCGAGGGACTGGTATGCATGAACATAAGTACAACCAACGAACACAGAACTCTGGGTAGGGAGGGCATAAAAGGGAGGTGGGCGGGGGGCAATGGTAAGCTATGTACACAGATAATACCTTAATAAAATAAAATAAAATAAAATAAAAAATAATAAAATAATAAAAATTTAGTTCTTAAAAAAATAATAATAAAATAAAGACAGTGCTATTGCTAAACATGAGAGATTTGGTCCACTGATTCTGAAAGAAATGGAGTCACAAGAAATTCACCAGGAAATTCAGGAATTGGACTGTTATGATGATGTTCCAGAAGATGATGACATGATTGTCATTGAATAAATGAGTAAATTCTTGATACTGTAGGATTCACAGTTTGTCTGGTTTGTGTTGACAACTACCATACTACCATACCGTATACAGGTAATAAATTTCCTTTATTTTCATTTAACAATAAATGGGTACCGTATTCTTCTTCATGGAAAAATAAAACATCCCCTGAAAATAAGACCTAGCGCATCTTTGGAAGCAAAAATTAATATAAGACACTGTCTTATTTTTGGGGAAACAGGGTATGGAGGCCATTTTAACAAGCAATCTACCAAACATGGGATCCAGGATAATACAAAGATGCCAGCAGTCCCCAACAGAAGTAGTAAAATCCCTCTATTTGAGAGTGTTCTACAGTTATCTCCTCAAATGGCCTTTGTTTCCAGCATGAAGCCAGATTGGAGATAGTTAATGCTAACAGTGTTCTAGACCTTGGGCCATTCCTCCAGTAACTAAAATAGTTGTCCTATGAATAGGTGCCTTTTTCCAAATTTCACAGAAAATTAAGGAGACAGTGCTTTAACTAAATTCATATTTTAAAACCCAAGTAAGAGACATTAAAGATGTGAAGAATCCCTGATATGCCTCTTAGATGCCTTCTCAGATGCCATGGGCAGTGGAATGGAAAGAAATAAAATAGAAAAGGTTAGTGGTTAATAAAATGGTCTCTTTGGAGTTCTACTTTAGTACTGTTGGACACATAGTTAAAGGAAGGTCCTTAATGTTCAAGTGCTTCTTGCTGTACAAAAAGAATACTTAAGATCAAATTGCCAAGGATGTCCCATTCACCACTCATTTTCAATGCCATACTGGAAGTCTGTGCAATAAGAGAAGAAAATTAAAAAAGGTATACAGATATAAAAGGAATAAATAAAACTCTTTGCTCATAGGTAACATGATTATTTATTTAGAAAATCCAAAAAATCAATTTAAAAAACCTTCTGAAACTAATAAGCAATTATAGCAGGGTTGGATAGAAGGTTAATATACAATAGATCCAATGACAAGTTCAAGTGTTTTATCTATTGATCATATCACTGCCTAATAATGAAGTCATGTATATTTATTGTTTACTCTTCTCAAGAAAAATTTTATCCTAATAGCTTTCATTACTAGAATGTGTTCAAGGATAAAAATATTTTTTTCTAAAATTGAGTGACTATTGATGAAGTAAAAAAAGAAAAAATGTTAGTTACTGTAGCAACTGTGTGATAGTTACCCAGGGATTCATTTAACCATCCTCTGAATAAAATAAACACCTCCTTCTGTGAGTTTGCATGGCTCCTAGAAGAATACCAACAATCCTGAGCATGGCCTACTAGGCCACATCCTGCCAACCACCCCCAGCCACACTCTCCCCTGCTTCTTCTTGCTTTACTCAACATTAAATATCCAGGCCATGCTTCCTTCCTTCCTACTTTTCTACTGCCTGGAAGACTCAAATCCCTCATCTAATTAGTGAGTATTCATCTTTCAGATCTCAATGCCAGCATTGCTTCCTCCAGGAAGTCATCCTTAAAATCCCTGACCAGATCTATCTTGTGGTTTATTTCCAAGCAGCACTAGTGCAGTTTAACTTGCAATTAATAAAAATAGCCAACATTTAATTAGCACATACTCTGTGCTGGAGCTATTCTAAGAACTTCATGGGTGTCTACTCATTTGATTTTCTCAAGGCACAGAAAATGAAAGCTGCTCAAGATTACACAGCTGGTAAGTGGTACAGGTCGGACCCAAACCCTATTAGAGCTGACATCTTAACCATTCTTGCTCTTCTCCCTACCTCTGAAGTAATAATATGAATTTCCCCTACAGAATATGATCCCCTCAATGGCAGATAGTTACTGTTATGAACTGAATTGTGACCCCCTCCTCCACCAATTCAGATGTTGAAGTTCTAACCTTCACTGTGAATGCATTTGGAGATAGGGCCTTTAAGAAGGAAATTAAGGTTGAAGTGAAGTCATAAGGGTAGGACACTAATCCGATAGAACTGGTGTCCTTACTGGTGAACCAGTTATAGAACTGGTGTCTTAGCCCTTTTGGGGTGCTATATAGAAAACTACAGACTGGGTACTTGTAAACAACAGAATTTTATTGCACACAGTTCTGGAAATGGAGAAGTCCATGATAAAATCTCTAGCAGATTTGGGATCTGATGAGGATCTGCTTTCTGGTTCATAGAAGGCTGTCTTCTCACTGTAACACATGGTATAAAGCTGTCTTCTTTTATAAGGGTACTAATCCATTCATGAAGACTCCACCCTTGTGACCTAATCTCCTCTCAAAGGTTCCATTTCCTAATACCTGCCCATTGGGCATGAGGATTTTAACATATGAATTGGGGGGCGGCAGGGCAGGAGGCTAGCATCTTATAGGAAGAGGAAGAGATATCAGGAGTGTGCATGCACAGAGGAAAGGCCATGTGAGGACAAAATGAGAAGGCAGCCATCTGCAAGCCAAGGAAAGAAGCCTCTGGAGAAAACAATCCTGCCAGCACCTTGATTTTGGACCTCCAGCCTCCAGAACTGTTGTTAATTAATTTCTATTGTTTAAGCCACACAGTCTGTGGTATTTTTGTTAGGTCAGTCATAGCAGACTAATACATTGTCTCTTCTTGCTTGCCATTATATATTTTGTACTAAGCACCATGTCTAACATATAGTAAGTACTCCAAAAATATATACTTCGGTGTCACCACTTTTTCTGAAAAGTCTTCCCTCACCCTTCTCCCACTCCTTCCCTAGCGTAAGTGCCCCTTCTGGGTTTCAGTTGCTATACTTTTCATTTGGTTCTGGAAGGATAATTTCTAAAAGGTAACCTTTGGCCCTGGCCAGGTACCTCATTTGGTTAGAGCATCATTCCTATATGCCAAGGTTGCTGGTTCAATCCCTAGTCAGGGTATTACAGTAGTCAGCCAATGAATGCATAAATAAGTGGAACAACAAATTGATTTTTTTCACTCTCTCCCTCTCTCTCTTCCTCTCTCTCTCAAATCAATAAGAATTTTTTAAAAGTTTAGGTAGCCCAGCTGGTGTGGTTTAGTGGTTGAGCATTGACCCATGAACCAGGAGGTCACCAGTTCAATTTCTAGTTAGGGAACATGCCATTGTTGCGGGCTGGATTCCCAATAGCAGGCATGCAGGAGGCAGCCAACCATGTTTTTCTCTCATTGATATTTCTATTTCTCCCTTCCTCAATCTCTCTCTCTCTCTCTCTCTCTCTCTCTCTCTCTCTCTCTCTCTCTCTCTCGTCAATAAAAACATATATTTTTAAAAGGTTATATCTTTGAATTTAAAGATTTCAAATTCAGTGCTCAGCAAACTGCAGCTCACGAGCCACATGCAGCTCGTGAGCCGCAGTTTGCCGCTCTGTTGACTAATGAGTTTGCTGACCACTGACCTAGACTCTAATTCCAATAATTACAGGCTATTGTTCCTTGTGATTAAGTTCCTATCAGTGGTCGGCAAACTCATTAGTCAACAGAGCGGCAAACTACGGCTTGGCTCGCTAGTCTTCTCCAGGGCTCAGCATAGATGGCAAATGCTGACAGAGTTTAATATTTGAGTGAATGCAAGTCTGCTGACCCTTACACATGAGTGCTGGGTAGGGAGTAAGAAGACTTGAGTTCTAAGCTTTATGAGCCTCAAAAGTAATCATGACCTTGGGTTTATCAGGAAATCAAAGCTTTCCTTATGTTCCGAAAAGTACAGGGTCATTTTTGTGTCTGTTAGGAATACTTGTGCAGTTGAGCTGAACTCCTGAGCCTTAGTCATCTACCTGGCTCCAGTCAGACTTCTTGCTGTACCTCAAACATACTAAGTTCACACCTGTCTCAGGACCTTTGAACTCGCTACCTCTTCTAGGAGCACACTTCCTCCAGACTTTTCTATGGCAAATATATGGCCTTAATTTTCAGTGTCTTCACCAGAGTTAAATCAGGTGATGGTGACTGTGAGGAAGCAACTCAGTTTCAGGGCAGAGATGCAACAGTTCTTTTGGTTAATTTAAACTTCTCAATAGCCTTGGTAGGTATTTACTATCATTATCCCTATTTTACATATAAGAAAATTGAGGCCAAGACAAGTTAAGTAACTTGCCAAAGGTCTCACAATTATATTTTTAAAAATATTTTTAGCCAAAACCGGTTTGGCTCAGTGGATAGACATCTGAAAGGTTTCAGGTTCGACTCCAGTCAAGGGCATATACCTTGGTTGCGGGCACATTCCCGGTTTTGGGGGAGGGGGGTGCAAGAGGCAGGTGATCAATGTTTCTCTCTCATTGATGTTTCTAACTCTCTATATCTCTGACTCTCCCTTCCTCTCTGTTAAAAAATCAATAAAATATATTTTTAAAATATTTTTAGTGATTTCTTTTTTTTATTTTATTAAGGTATTATCTGTGTACATAGCTTACCATTGCCCCCCCCCCACCTCCCATTTATGCCCTCCCTCCCCAGAGTTCTGTGTTCATTGGTTGTACTTATGTTCATGCATACCAGTCCCTCAGTTGTTCTCCTATCTCCCCCCAGGTCTCCTTCCCCTCCCCGCTGTCATTTGACAATCTGCTTGTTTTATGGTGACCATCTCAGGACCATATGAATAGAGTCCACTCCTCCTCTGGTTTTCACCGCCCCGTCCCCTGGGTCCCACTGCCTCCCCTGGGACACATGGCTCGCCCGGGGCACTCGGCCCCCTGGGACACATGGCTCACCCGGGATACCCTTCGCCTTTGGGGGGTACGGCTCACCTGGGGCACATGGCCCCCTGGGACACACGGCTCACCTGGGACACCCTTCCGCTTTGGGGGGTATGGCTCACCCGGGGTACACGGCTCCCTGGGACACTCGGCTCACCCGGGGCACACGGCCCCTCTAGGGTGTTGGGGTCGCATATTGGAGGGGCCGCACTAGCTCCTTGCTAGCATGGCGGGCAGGCTGGGACAGCTGCAGTTGGGCTGAGATGGTTGCAGGTGGGGGGACCACCTTCAAAGGTGTCTCGTTCGGTGTGGGAGCGGAGCAGCTGCAGACATGGAAGCTAAGTTCTGAGGTCGCCCACTCCCTGAGCCCAAGGCGTGGTGAGCTCTGTTCTTGGTGGATTTCCTTTATTCTCAGTGGCAGTGGCGGGTGGCGGTGCCAGGTGCAACATTGACGGTCACTCCTGTGGTTCAACCACCACTGCAGTTTCAAAGTTCACATGGCGGTGGTGGCGAGAGCTTCGGCCCAGCCATGTGGCATCGGAGGATGGGCTCGCCTGGGTGGCTAATGGAAGGCACCGTGCCATTTCCTCACCAGCGCGCTCCATCTCCCTCCCAGCATGGTGGGTGTGCTGGGAAGATTGTGGGCGGGCTGTTATGGCTGCATGGAGAGAGTCCGCCCTCAATGGTGTCCTCTTTGTTGCGGATGTGGAGCTGCTGTGGATGCAGAGGCCAATTTCTGAAGCCACACTCTCTATGAGCCCGGTGCGTAGTGAGCTCTGATTTCGGTGGACTCCCATTCTTGGGGGCGGCGGTGGGTGCGGCAGCGACGGCAGCTCCTGTGGCTCAACTTCCCCTGAAGTTTTAAAATCCACATGGCGGTAGTATCTGATGCTTTGGCCTGGCCATGGGGCAGCGGAGAGAGGATTCTCCGGGTCTGCCAATGGAAGGCGCAGTGCCAGCACAGCACGCGCGAAGGCCTGGCAGAGCAGGCTGCGGGTGGTGGCGGAGAGTCCCCACGATGTCTTAGTCTTTCAGACTTAGTGGAACGCTTCCCCTGAGCCAGGACAAGCAGCACCACCACAAATATTGGCTAGCTCAGTGCTGCCCCTCTACAGGTGACAGTAGGGGCATCCTCACCTCGGTAGGCCTTTGCTCTTGGAGGTCTTAACCAGTGGAAGGCAGCACGGTACAGAACTGCCCCACCTTCTCAGTCATCCGCTATTTTTAGTGATTTCAAAGAGGGAGGGAGGGAAGGAAAGAGGAAGAGAGGGAGGGAGGGAGGGAGGGAGAGAGAAAGAGAGAGAGAGAGAGAGAGAGAGAGAGAGAGAGAGAGAGAGAGTCATCAATAGTGAGAATCATTGATTGGCTGCCTCTTGTATGTCCCCCACTGGGGATTAAGCCCACAACTCAGGCATGTGCCCTGACCAGAAATCAAACCCTGACCTCCTTGTTCCTAGGTCTATGCTCAACCACTGAGCAACACTAGAAGGGAAGGTCTCACAACTATTTTTTAATAAGTCTTTTTAAAATATATTTTATTGATTTTTTTACAGAGAGGAAGGGAGAAGGATAGAAAGCTAGAAACATCGATGAAAGAGAAACATCGATCAGCTGCTTCTTGCACACCCCCTACTGGGGATGTGCCCGCAACCAATGTACATGCCCTTGACGGGAATCAAACCTGGGACCTTTCAGTCTGCAGACCGAGGCTCTATCCACTGAGCCAAACCGGTTTTGGCAGGTCTCACCACTATTAAGTACTAGGAATAGGATATGAATCCAGGGAGTTTTGAATCTAGTGTACAGCTTCTTAACTACAAGGCTTTTTGCTTCTCGGTGTATATTAAAACTTATTTAGCACTAGCTGGTTTGGCTCCATGGATAGAGCACTGACCTGCAGACTGAAGGGTCCCAGGTTCGATTCCAGTCAAGGGCACATGCCCTGGTTGCAGGCTCAATCCTCAGTAGGGGGCGTGCAGGAGGCAGTCGATCAATGATCCTCTCTCATCATTGATATTTCCATCTCTCTCTCCCTCTCCTTTCTTCCCTGAAATCAATTTTAAAAAATTAAACTTATTTAACATAGGGTCTGGTACAAGGTGGTTACACAGTAAGCAATAGTTATTTCTATGCTTATCTCAAACATTTGATTCTCCTTATCTTACTTACAATCCAACCCTCAGAATGAAGTCAACAGCCCTTCCCACTCCACCTTGCCAGAGTCCAGGGTTCCTCACTTCATCTTCTCATGCGTGCACTTACTGGGTAGCTGGATTTCAGGGCTCTAGAGTAAGGCTCTCTAGGTTCTCATCCATAGTTTCTACCATTCACTAGTTCTATAAACAAAGAAATGTTATATCCCTCCCTGGGTCACAGTTTCCTCACTTGTAAAGTGCAAATGCTTTCTACCTTGTCTGGCCCATAAGAAGTGTTAGATAAATGGTAGCATTTATGAATAGGGTTTCACAATGAGAAGCTTCCAATGATCCTAAGGTTGTAAAATACACTTCCAATCACCTGGGTCAAAGTTGGGACCAGATGAACTAATTGTTTGCAGACAAGGCTGGCTGAATGAAAAGACCTCTCACCTGATCCAACCCAGGATCTATCTACCAGATAAGTACTTCCTGGAGGCAGTGTGATTCAGGGCACGATCTCTTGGGTCTGACAGACCTATGTCTGAATTTCAGTTTTGATTTTTCCTGAGAGCCTCATTATCTTCATCTGTCAAGTGGGAAAGGAGCAGTGCAAGGAGTGACTAAGAATGTGGGTTTGGCCCTAACAGGTTTGGCTCAATGGATAGAGCGTCGGCCTACAGACTGAAAAGTCCCAGGTTCGATTCTGGTCAAGGGCATGTACCTTGGTTACAGGCATATCCCCAGTAGAAAGTGTGCAGGAGGCAGCTGTTCAATGTTTCTCTCTCACCAACATTTCTAACTCTCTATACCTCTCCCTTCCTCTCTGTAAAAAATCAATGAAATACATTTTTAAAAAAGAATGTGGGCTTGAATTCAGATCTATTTTTTTGCTCTGCCGAGGACCAGCTATTTAAGCTGAGTGTCTTCACCTCCTTGCATCTTGGTTGTCTGTTTCAATAGGTTTTGTCATCATTCCTCTTCCTAGGCTGACTGAGGATTTCCCAGGACCATGTGTGCCCACACTGTAGCTGTTAGGATGGTAGGCAATGTATAACAATGGTAGAAACTTAGGCTCTGAGTCAGCATGCAACAGACCTAGTTCAAATTCCAGCTCTGGAAATTATTTCTGGTGAGAACTTAGGAAAAATAATTTTTTCCTTCTCAGCCTCAATTTGCTTATCTGCAAAGTGAGAAATATAAGAGTGAATATCTAATAGAACTTGTTATAAGGATTCAATCAAGTGATGCACGTAAAGCATTTAAAACTGGCCTGGTTCAGTGTAAGTGGCAAAGATATGAGGTTGATTTTTAAAGTTTCCTTTTCTAGAATTCAAATGCATTTGTCCAACTGTTTGAGGAGTTGCAAATATATGCCAAATGCTGGGGGCTTCACGACCAGATTCAAGTTCAAAACGTAGTGATAGCAGCTTCTGCTTACTGAGCCCTTGATTTGTACCATGCTTTCTGATTTGTACCATGGCATCTCATTGACTCCTAACTAACCCGATTGCTATGCCAGGTTAACCTCTCTGTCAGAAGCAGTCACTTGTCCCACAGCGAGTATGGGCATTGCTGAGACTCCGACCTTGTTCTGGTGAGAGGCCAGCAGTCAAGGTATACTACGATTAAGTAGAGTTGATCTTGTAGATGTGGGATGGGGTCTGATGTGGTCACAGTTGGTCCTGGTTTACCTCATCTATAAATGAGGGTATTTTGTTTTTTATTTACAAAGACTGTCTTTTCCCCTACTTTTTAAGGGGTTTGCTCCCATGGAGCCCCAGGGCTGAGAGGAGGAACTGGGACAGAACCTCAACCACCTGAAACCGCTGGGCCGGGCTCTGCCTCCGACCCTCTCACTGATTAAAGGTGAAGGAGCAAGCCTTGGGACCAATCAGAATTGGAAGTGGTTGAGCTATGCTCGCCTCCTCAAAGCGCCCTTGTATTTCATTGGATGAGTCATAAGTCTCTTAGAAGAGAACAGGGCCAGCCAATCAGCGATGCAACCGCAGAAATGCTGGTGGGAGAAAGGAGGCAGTTGGCCCTTGCAGACTGTCATGTCGCGAGCTTGCAGTCCGTCAGCACCAAAAACCCTGCCTAAGCAGAAAGTCCGCTGGCCGGACCCTAAGACCAGGCCAACTAATGGCAGGGCAGTGCAATGGCACATTTTCTCTACAGTGCGGTGGGGTCTGGTACACGCAGTACGCAGGTAATCCTGCCTCAGCTAACAGTCGAGCTGTCCTTGAGCATTTGAAGAGTGAGTATGTAGGCCCAGGCCATTCACAGGTCGAAGCTGCCTCCTCTTGTCTTCCTTGTCCCCGCATACTTCCTATTGAGGCAGGGTGCGCTCTGCAGCCAGTCTGTGGTGGGACCGGGCAGGAGGCGGGAAAGGAGAGCTGCTCACAGTCACCTGAAGTCTGGCTGGCTCTTGAGGACCTTCCAGCCAATAACACACACACTTCTCCATAGATTGCAAGGAGTTGAGAAAACGGTGAAAGGGTTTGCAACTAGAGTTACTCAGCTTGGCAAGACAGAAGCAAGAAAGCGATGGTTTCCCTGAACTCTTGCGAAGGCAGCCTCCAAGGTGAAGGAGGTTCAGGTCAGGTCCAGTCTGTTTATAGAAAAGTGTGGGAGAGAGCAAATTCCGCAATCAAAATTGGGCACAGGCTGGAGGATTAGATCTCAGCCCTAGAGCCTGAAGCATCAGTCCGCCGACCAGACTCAATACCTTACCTTAGAGCCTTAGCGAGCTCGAGCCCCACAGCCCATCAGTGGCGGGTGCTAGGCGGCTCGAGATCCTGGAGCTGTCCTCGGTGCCTCCCTGCTGCTAGGCAAACTCCTTAGGTGGGGGCCAGGAAAGAGGGTGCCAGCGCTGCAACCAATCAGCATCCGCCTTGGGACCCAGGTGCAAAAAGCTCTCTCCCCAGTCTCCCATTCCTGGCCTAGCAACGACCCCCACTTTCTAACGGTCACCCATGCTTGCGCCACCCAAAGTGCATGTAAGTCCAAGTGGGAAGAGGAACAGGGTTTGAGCTGGTAAGTGGCATGTTTTTTCTTCCTCTTCTTTGAGCTTGGGCCTGGCCTAGGCACAACTGGAATATGGGTGATTGAATGGTTACCATGAGGTTCAGGAAGTGAGGGCTGAGGACTTTAAGCCATTGGAACTCCCTTTGCCTTGGAGAGGCTGGAAATGGGGCCTCCTGGGCACCTTAGGGCCCTGGCTGGGTAAAGGCCAGGCCAGCCTGCCCTATGATTTGGTCCATGGCTTCTAATGCCAGCCTGATTTGGAAGTATGTTGTGGGGCAGTTGGAGACCCTTGGAGCTGTGTGTGGCATCGCTGGCCATGAGGTATGGCCTTTGAACTGAGAGGTTTTCTGGGATCTCTGGACTGAGTCTGGATCTGGTGACTAGTGGAAGAGGCTTGTGACTCTCCATAGGTTATTGGGATTCACTGGCTGAGAGATGAAACTAGTGTGCATTTGAGGGATTTCTTGGGTCTTTGGATCCAGCCTGGCTTGATGAGTGAGCATTGATGCAGTCAAAAGCCCCATGGGAAGTTGCCAAGAGTCACTGTATCCAGGCTATACAGGCTTTTAGAGGTCACTGGATTTGGGGTTGAGGTGCTCTTGGCAGATCTTACAGTATTGGGTCCAGGTTGGACAGTGTGGATAGATTAGGCCCATAGTCTTATGGGGGTTCTGGGGAAATGGGGAGGTGTCTCTAAACCCCAGCCAAGTTGTCCATGAAGTATCATTGACTTGTGTTGACTTGAGATAAAACCCACATTGGATCATGTCCAGGGCATTTTAATACCTGTCCTATCTCTTCCCCAAACCTTTTCTAGTCACTCCCAGAAGATATCAGGCTGTAAGCATGGGGTAGGTGCATGGGAAAGATGGATGTTGTACTGGGGCACAGGAAGTGGTCTGTGAAAGATCCTGCTCTTTAGGAAACCATCCAGGTTATCTTTATGAGGATTTTTTATATTTATGGGACAGTGTTGATATCTACTTTCACTCAGCTTTTCCAGTATTATTTGGTATTAAAGCTTTCAGGGTGCTCTCAGGTACACCCATAGTTCTCTTTTTTCTTTTTAAATATGTTTTTAGATAGAAACATCAATGAGGAAGAAACATCATTGATCGGCTGCCCCCTGCACGCCCCCTTCTGGGGATTGAGCCCACAACCCAGGCATGTGCCCTGACCAGGAATTTAACCGGCACACCCAGAGTTCTTAAACCAAGGGTGGGAGATAAAGGGAGTGGTAGTCTATGAGTGGATTTCAAGAGTTTGTGAACTCTTGGAAATCGTAAGAAAACTATGCATGCTGGATTTTTGGGAGAGAGGGAGCAAAAGTGACCACTTTGCAGGGATAAGTAAGGAGTAGGTAACCTGTTCCAGAATGGACTTTAGAGTAGATTGTGAATTCCTTATCATTCATATACAAAATGATATGAGACTACAATTTTCTGATGTAAAGAATTGACTCCATAGTTTATATTCTCAAAGGAATGGTAACTGACCTAAGAGGTTAAGGACTATTGCATTAAAACAGGCTTTCATATTATTTACAGGGCCTGGACATGACTAGAAATGAAGATTCCCCTTTTTGTTCCCAGACCTGCTGTTGGCATACATGTTGAGGTATCTCATGATATGTCCAAGCTCAGTCTACCTGCCTCTCACACAGTCAGAGTCTAAGGTTACATCAGTTCTGAAGTCCACTTTGAGTATAGATCTGGAGTTGAGGCACATGAAGGCCCTGGAATTGGGCCACTTGGGCTAGGAGGTCCAGAGTTCTGAGTTCCCAGAGCATGTCTAGAATTGAGGGGGTGGTCACAGGTTCCAGGTGGGCACTTCTGGATTCCCTTGGACTTCTTAGCCCATGGGAGGGACACAGCTAGATGTCAGAGTGGGGCCCTCTCCCTTGGTTTAGATAATACTGGTATTTAGTACTGTTCTTGAAAACAGGCCCTGTGAGAAAGTTGAGGGTTTTGGAAGACTTAGGCCCATATTAGGGCTGAAGAAAAAGGATGTGAGGATGCTGTGAAACCTAAGTTTTTGTATTCTGTTTTACATCTAGTCTAGTTCTTTTTCCACTTAATTCTCAAAAGGTATGCTATGAGTCCTAGCCAGTTTTGCACAGTGGATAGAGTGTTGACCTTTGGACTGAAGGGTCCTAGGTTCAATTCTGGTCAAGGGCACATACTTTGGTTGCAGGCAGGATCCTTGGCCTTGGTGCAAGATTCAACCAGTTGATGTGTGTCTCTCATATTGATGTTTCTCTCTGTCTGTTGCCCTTCCTTCCACTCTCTTTAAAAATCAATGGATAGAGACTGAAACATGATGGCGGCCTAGGTAGTCTCCTAAGCTGCCACCTCATCAACAATTTGGAAAAAAACCAACAGCTAAAATCGAAAGGGATCGCACCAGGCCCACAGGAAAGCTAGCGGAATGGGAAGGCTACAACTAGACACAAAGCAAGGCGCCGCTGCTGCCATGTGGACTTTTTTTTTTTTAAATATTTTTTATTAATTTTTTTTACAGAGAGGAAATGAGAGGGATAAAGAGTTGGAAACATCGTTGAGAGAGAATCACCCATCAGCTGCCTCTTGCACATCCCCTACTGGGGATGTACCCGCAACCAAGGTACATGCCCTTGACCGGAATCGAACCCGGAACCTTTCAGTCTGAAAGCCAACGCTCTATCCATTGAGCCAAACCGGTTTCGGCGCCATGTAGACTTTAAAACTACGGTGGAACCGGACCCGCCGGAGCCGTTGCCGCTGGGAATGAGGGAAGCCAGACCTCGCTCCGCCCCAGGCCCAGGGAGTGGGCCATCCCGACCGGCCCGCCGTGGGAGCGAGGGAGCTGATGCTGGGCCTCCGCCGAAGGCTCCTGCCCGGACAAGAAGCCTTTGAGTGTGGTCTCCCCGCCCACAACCATCTCAGCCCACAGCCATCCCAGCCCGCCCGCCATGCTGGTGAGGAGCTGGCGCAGCACCTTCTGTTTGCGGCCCCGGCGAGTCCTTCCTCCGCTGCCACATGGCCGGGCCGAAGCTTCTGCCACTGCCGCCATGTGGATTTTAAAACTAAAGTGGAAATTGAACCAGAGGAGCGACCGTCGCTGCCGCACCCGCCGCTGCACCTGCCTCCACTGCCGTAAATAAGGGAAATCCACTGAGAACAGAGCTCACTCCGCCCCGGGCCCAGAACTTAGCCTCAGCATGTCCACAGCTGCTCCGCTTCCGCCCCAAATGAGACACCTTTGAGCACAGTCTCCCCGCCCGCAGCCATCTCAGCCCGCCTGCAACCGTTCCAGCCTGCCTGCCATGCTGATGAGGAGATGGCGTGGCGCCTTCTGTTCATGGCCCCAGTGAGCCCTTTGCCCATCAGGCCCACCACCGCAGGGCCGAGCCGGGACCCCAAGGAGGGGCGCCACTGCCGCCATGTGGATTTTAAAAATACAGTGGAAATTGAGCCACAAAAGCCACTGCCTCCGCTGCACCCACCACCGCTGCTGCGAGTGAGGGAAACCCACTGAGAACAGAGCTCATTCCACCCCGGGCCCAGGGAGTGGGCGGCTTCGCATCAGCAGCCGTTCTACTGAGACTTCTTGGAGTGTGATCTCCCTGCCCGCAGCCGTCCCAGCCCGCCTGCCGTGCTAGTGAGGAGCTAGCGTGGCACCTCCAGTTCGAGACCCCAGCGCCCCATGGGGGCTGTGTGCCCCGGGTGAGCCGAGTGTCCCAGGGGGCTGTGTGCCCCGGGTGAGCTGTGTGTCCCAGGGGACCGTGTGTCCCAGGAGAGCCGTGTGCCCCGGGGGAGACATGTGCCCCAGGGAAGCAGTGGGACCTGGGGGAGGGGCGGCGTGAACCAGAGGAGGAGCAGACTCTATTCGTGTGGTCCTGAGATAGTCACCATAAAACAAGCAGACTTCCAAATGAGGAGTGGATTCTATTCATGTGGTCCTGAGATAGTCACCATAAAACAAGCAGATTGTCAAATGACAGCGGGGAGGGGAAGGAGACCTGGGGGGGAGATAAGAGAACAACCAAAGGACTGGTATGCATGCATATAAGTACAACCAACGAACACAGAACTCTGGGGAGGGAGGACATGAATGGGAGGGGGGGGGCCAATGGTAAGTTATGTACACATATAATACCTTAATAAATTTTAAAAAAAGAAAAGTAAAAAAAAAAATCAATGGATATCGAGTGAGAACTAACAAAAATAAAAATAAAAAATAACTAAGATGTGCTATGATAGATTCTCTATGATTTGGATTCAGCCAGCCTGGCTATGCCTATATCTGGCTTTTGGGTTATATAAACTATAGATTTAAGGGAAGAAAAAGGAATTTGCTCTGTGGTGTATCTTCTCTGGTATGTGTTGGATGTATTTAACCAGAATGATTGAACATTTAAGAGTTTATGTAAGATTTGGATAATTGGCCTTAATCTATAAAAAATACTGTGTGTGCCCAAGCCGGTTTGACTCGGTAGATAGAGTATTAGCCAGAGGACTGAAGAGTTTTGGTTTGATTCCGGTCAAGGGCATATACCTGAGTTGCAGGCTTGATCCCTGGCCCTGGGCAGGGTGCATGCAGGAGATAACCAATCCATGTGTCTCTCTCACATCAATGTTTCTCTATATATATCTCCCCCTTTCTCTGGAAAAAAAAAATCAAGGGAAAAAATATCTTTGGGTGAGAATTAACAATTAAAAAAAGCTGTGTATATATGGAGAGGAGTTACTTAATGTGGGTAAAGAAATGTGTTCCTGGAAAGAGTTGAAAGTTCATAAAATTTTCCTGAATAGAATCTTGTTAAAACTTAGCTTTGGAGTTACTCAACATTTAAAATACCTGAGATAAAGGAAGAATGTTTTTCATAAAATAACCATCCCTCTATTCTGATTAATATTCATTATAATATCAGATGTCCCCAAAATGTATGCACACTTTGAGTAATTATTCCAATGAGTTAAACCTGAAAAGAATGAAACAAATTGAGCTATCAACTTCTAGTAGTATATACATTTTTAGGGGATGGGGGAAACACCCTCTATTTATATCAAGTTGGATTGTGCCTGAAGAGGCTCTTGGTTAAGCTTATCAGTGAGAATAAAAAATACCAGATTTCAAATTTTCCATAGTAATACAAGTATTATAAAAGGCTAAAATCCAACGTCATACCACCTTTTCCCATATACTCCTCTTCCAATTATGTCCTACCTAAACTCTCCTACCTCTATACCCTCTTCCAGGGTCCATGCTTGTGTCCTCATAACCTGTGGTTCTCAGGGAGAAAACTGCAGGTGATTCCTACTGAGTCAGCTTGGAAAGTGGAAGGTGAACAAGGTTTCTAAGACTGGGGAGAAGAGACCTTTCAAAAATAAAAAGAGCAGTGTCCCTGACCTTTCATTGCTCTGGTGTCACTGCTCACTCCGTGCAAGATGGGTTGGGCTGTGCAGTAAAAATGTAAAGAGGGAGCCTTGGCCGATGTGCTTCAGTTGGTTGGACATGTGCACAGAAAAGATTGCTGGTTTGGTTTCCAGTCACGGATATGCCCAGGTTGTGGGCTCAATCCCTGGCAGGGGTATGCAGGAGGCAATCAATCAATGTTTCTCTCTCTCTCTTCCTCTTCTCTCAAAATCAATTTAGAAATACTATGTATTGTATATGGAGAGAGAAAGAGGCCTAGAGCAGAGGTGGAGAACGTCTGACCCCCTCAGGCCATTTAAAACCCACGAAATAATTTTATCTGAAGCATTGGGGCTGCATTAATTAAATGTTTGACCAAATATAGTAGGCTAATTTTTAAGTTAACAATTTTGTGTGGCCAACAAATATTATAAATATTCAAATGGCCCTCGGCAGAAAAAAGGTTCTCCACCCCTGGCCTACAGTGTTACCAGCCTAAGGGTTGAGGTGTAGAGAGCTCTAGAGATACCCCTAAGGAGGGAGGAAGTCTCAAAAGGGATATCCTTAGATGAAGTAGATACCAAGTGGGAGGCAAGGTAAGGTTTCCCATTCTTGCCCTAACCAGTTTGGCTCAGTGGATAGAGAGCATCCTCCTGCAGACTGAAGGGTTCCAGGTTTGATTCTGGTCAAGGGCATGTACTTTGGTTGCAGGCATACCCCTAGTGGGAGAAGTGCAGGAGGCAGCTGATCAATGTTTCTAACTCTCTATCCCTCTCCCTTCCTCTCTGTAAAAAAATCAATAAAATGTATTTTTTTTTAAGTTTCCCATTCTTGGGGGGCTTTTATTTACTGAATGGGGAGATCCCTTGCCTCTTCCGCTCCCTTTTAGACTTCCTAAAAAGCCTGTTGACTACTGCCTGCCAACTACATTTGGTGACTTACAGAGGACATTGCCTTTTGAGCTGTCTACAATCTCTTGATCATCAACGGGAAAACCATACCAGTGGGGATGTTGAGTCACAGACACATGATATGGGACTGGGAGGTGAGGGGGACCGCATACCACTGGGTCTTCCAGACCACTCTACCTTTCCTTATACACTTAGGGCTTCTCCCTCATGGCTTTCCCCATGTATTCCGTATCTTCAGGGATTGTGTGTTCCTCTGTATACACAATCTGTGGAAATATCAGGCATTAGAGTTTTCAAGTGTCTTTTATATAGATGTATAATGAGTCCCTGGGTGTGGTGGTGTGAGGAGTTAGAAAGCTCAGACATGAAAAACATTTAATGTTCAGAGTAGCAAATGAATACAGCTTGCCCATTTGCATTTTCCCTTTCACTCTGACTCATCTTCCCCTCTCCCCACCCTATTATTGCCCCTCTACCAGCCCCACCCAATGGCACACCCTGTCTGCTGTAGGAAGGGTTAACATCTGCCTGCACCCAAGCTAGAACCAGAGGTAGAGAGAAGGCATATTAGGTCTGGAGAGAGAAAGTAGAGGCTGGTCTGAATATTTTGGGGTCCTGGGGCCAAACGGAGAAACAGGAGTTTAGAGACATAATATTTGAGTCTAGGAGAGGACCCAGAATCTAAAGGAGAAGGCTGTGGGGGGAAACCAGAGAAGCCTTCCAATGCCTGACTTGTTTATTTTTGTTATTTATTGGGTATATGTGATATGCCAGGCTCATATAAGTGATTTATCATTTGTCAAATCAATGAAAATTTGTCATAGGATGAGAGATCATGGAATAATATGAAAAAGAAATTTCTCAGACCTCATCCTTTCCCCAAGTTAACAAGTGCTAAAGTGAAAAGAGGGGAAATCTCCAAGGACCTTGACTCTTTGGGCAGGAAGTGAAAGAAACCCCGGAGTTCTGATTTCAGAGAAATGTAATTTGTCATCAACCCAAGAAAAGGAGTTTTTCTCTTCGAAGACCTCCACAGACCCTTTTGGGGTTACCCGCTTCAGAGTTTGATGGGAAGATCTGAGTCACTCACAGTCCTCAGTGATGGATCAAATGACAGAGGTCATTTCCACAAAGCAGTCAAAGCTTCTCAGTATCAAGTCAGGCATGCTTTCGGCTCTTCTTCACTCTCTCCTTGGAATTCAGATATTTTAGTCCTTTTTGCCTCTGAGATAGTAGAAACCACTTTCATCTACTGGAGCTCTGCCGACACCTCTAAGAAACAGAATTAATACTATTGTACCCAAATGAGATAAGCAGAGGTTTACCCTATTTCATGGATGAGATAAGGGAGGCTCAGAGAGATGATTTGCCCAAGGTGACTCAACTAGTAAATGGCAGAGATGAGACTCAAATGCAGATCTGATTAGTTCAGAGTTTTATTTTTTGTTGTTGCCTCAGATGCACTTCTTTGATCTAGAAGTTCACAAATGAAATAAGGAGACAGGTTAGGAGACCGAATGCCTGGATTCTAGAATAGAAGGGGTGGTCTCTTCTGGAGCGGTGAAGCAGAGCCAGGAGTATAAAACCACACCCTGTAGCAGGTTGATACTTGGGGCATCCAATGGAAGATTGTGAGGTCAGGGGCGGAGTTACTGGGGTAGCGGGTGGGCAGGAGCCCAACAGAAGTTCAGAACATGCGGTGTTCAGGAGGAAGCTACAACTGGTGAGTGGTTTCTTCTCCCCAGCTGAGACTTTCTTCCCATTATATCCCTTTCTGTCTACTTCCTGCCAACCTATAGCCCTCTCCCTGAGGTGACCAATAATCCTGCCTCCCACAATAGTCCTCACCACATCTAGGAATATGCCTGCTGGGTATTGAGACACTTGGGTCTGTCTCTTTGTATCTGTGTTTCCAGTTCTCTTCTTAAAAGCAAGATTTTGATGTGTGAGAAATTCCTGTCTTGTTGGGTTATTTTTATTCTTCACCTTTGGCTTATAAAAAACAAAATTAAACCATCTTCTTATCTTAACTTGAAAGGAAATAGCCTCTCCTCTGTAGTTCTCATTTCTCTTTCTCTCACGTACTCAGGGGTCGAGGTCTTCTCCCAAACCTCTCTCTATCCTTGGATCAAGAGCCTTCTTTCCAGTGACTTCTATACCTGCTCTGAACTCACTAGACAGGCATCTTCAGTCTCTTCCAGTTCCTTCTCTAAGGATGTATTCTAGATGCTTCAGCCTCAAGACGATTGATGCCTTGGAGCCTCCCTCCTGCAACTATGACTCCATGTATTGCTGATTTGCTGCTTCTCAGGACCCTCAGCTCCACGTGATGGACTTGTGAAGGGACACACTAGCTCTTTAAACTCTCCCATGAAGCTGTGTCTTACCCCATCCCTAACTGCCAGGGATGACTGGGTCTGGAGATCTCTTTGTCTCGAATGAAGGAAGCCTGGCCTGCTCAGAGGGGATCAGAGAAGAAGCATTTAAATCAGAGATTGCTAATTGGCAGAATCCATTTACACTAGTCTTAAACCCACTACTTAATATAGTTGTCAACTACCTGATCCTTGCTTTTAAGTCCTGACATTGATCTAATTTCTGTTCTCTTGCCACGGAACTCTAGGCCCCTGGCCTTTGTTATGGTTCTGGATAAGCTCAAGTCTTCTCTTGGGTTTATTTGCTCCATTCAGAACAAACTGCTCTGATCCAGAACAAACAACTCATTCTTCCTTCCCTCATCTCCACAGGATTGAGAATACGCTGTTCCTTCCTCCCCTTTCCACCATGGACCTCGAACTGTGGCCTTTGTCTCAGAACCTCTGAGACTGGTACCCAGGCAAGGCAAAATGCCCCTGTCCTCAACAAGACTGCCTAGCCCCTATGGCTCTGATCGGCTGGTTCGGCTAGCAGCCAAGCTCAGGCCAGCACTATGTGATACCATTATCACCGTGGGGAGCCAGGAGTTCCCTGCACACAGCTTGGTGCTGGCAGGTGTGAGCCAGCAGCTAGGCCGCAGGGGCCACTGGACTCTGGTGAAAGGAATCAGCCCTTCCACTTTTGCACAGCTTCTGTACTTTGTTTATGGAGAGAGTGTTGAGCTGCAACCTGGGGAACTGGGGCCCCTTGAGGAGGCTGCCAGGGCCTTGGGGGTGCAGTCCCTGGAAGAGGCATGCAGGAAGGCTCGAAGAGACAGGGCTAGATTAGAGTTTAGTCAAGGGCTGAAGGAACATCAGAAGCCAGACAAACCCACAAGGGATTCTGAGAGTGGAGTGGGGGACCTTGGAGAGCAGAGACCAGAGAAGTTTATTAGAGCTGGCAGGAGAGAACAGGAGATGGTGCAGGAGCGCAGGCCACTGAGAGAGAGCTCTGAGATAGCAGAGACAATGCGGGAGGATCAGAGGGAGCATATGAGATCAGAGGAGAAACTCGACCAATCCCTCTTTGACCATGGGGGAGTAGGTGGGAAACAAGAAGTGATCAAATGGGTGAAGGAGAGTCCAGGAGGCGCTGAGGAAAATTTAGGGGAGTTGCCTGGCCCCCCACCCCCACCAGGTTTCCTCCAAACCAGCATCACCTCTAGGCCCTGGTGGGCTGAGGCCCCTTGGTTGAGGGAGAGCCAGCCTGCCCTGTGGAGCCTCCTGCTATTTGCGCCCAGATACGGCACTCCTTTCTCCCGTAGCACTTCCATCACTGCAGCCTGGCAAGAGGTCTGGCCTCAGGATCAGAGGTGAGTGAAGGGACCCAATGGAAGCCTATCTGGGAGGGAGTGGCTCAGGCGAGGCAGTGGTGATTGGTGAGAGGGCATCACAACTTTTATCTCTATTGTACATTTCCTGAGGCTGGAGATAAGACAAAAAGCTCCCACCCAGGGGAAACCAAAGCCCAGCACCTAAGAATGTACATCACCGTCCTCTCAATGATGGGGCTAGTCAGGATCCCAGGTTTTGCCAACTCTGTTACTCTTCCCCACCCCATCCCAAGGACCCCACTGTCCCTGAACCTCCACAGAGGGCTCTGGAGCCAGAATCAGTTGGCCTTCTCTGGCTCTACCTCAGGTAAGCCCTTCATTGTCCTGTATGAACCCTGTAATATGGTCTCTCTGCTGGGGTGGTGGCTGCAGGAGCCCAGCTTGAGTAGGGCCCCTACTTCCCTCTGTTCTCTCCAGGTTCCCTCTCCCAGGGCCCCGCAAAGCTCAGCCCTGGGGAGATGGAAGAGTCTGATCAGAGGCACTCAGGTGAGTAGGGTGAGGATGCTTTTGCTTCTGTCTCATTGTAGCCCGATATCTTGCCTGGGTGTTCCAGTGATCCTGCTCTGGGGTTCCCAACTCTGCCCTCCTTTGTTCCCACAGGTGCACTTGCAACCTGTGTGGGTCATGGGGGCAAAGCAGGCTGCCCATCTCGCCAACAGCCTTTCAGGCCTCCTGCTGCTCGGTCCAGGCCCTATTCTTGTTCTGTCTGTGGAAAGAGGTTTTCACTCAAGCATCAGATGGAGACACACTACCGAGTTCACACAGGTATGGGCACCCTGCCTAAGCACTGATTTGCCTGCCCCTAAGTCCCTCTCTGCTGCCTAGCTCCCACACAACTCCCTTGTCCAGTTGCCCCTGATCTACCCCTAGGCCGCCTTCTTCTTAAAAAAAATAAAAAATTATATATATAGATTTCAGAGAGGAAGGGAGAGATAGAGAGAAAGAAACATCAATGATGAGAGAGAATCATTGATTGGTTGTCCCTTACTGGGGATCAAGCCCGAAACCCAGGCATGTGCCCTAGGCCAGAATGGAACCTGGGACCCTTCAGTCCGCAGGCCCACGTTCTATCCATTGAGCCAAACCGGCTAGTGCTTCGCCCCCTTCTTATCTTCATCACCCTCCCCCTCCACCCGCCTTAGGAGAGAAGCCCTTTTCCTGTGGCCTCTGTCCCCAGCGCTCCCGGGACTTCTCGGCCATGACGAAGCACCTGCGGACACACGGGGCTGCACCATACCGCTGCTCTCTGTGCGGAGTTGGCTGCCCCAGCCTGGCCTCCATGCAGGCACACATGCAGGGCCACTCGCCCAGCCAGCTCCCGCCGGGATGGACCATTCGCTCCACCTTCCTCTACTCCTCCTCCGCCTCTACCTACTCTAGGCCATCCCAGGACTCCACCTCCAGTAGGTCCCCTGCCTCCTCCACCTGACGGGATGTCAATAGCTTCTTTGGCTGCAGCTAAAGAATGAAAGATATGAAGACAGGCCGGCGGGCTGGCTAGGCTTCTGATGCGGCACCTGGCTTTGGCAGTCTAGCAAATTCGGCTCTAAGAAGCATCGCAGGAAGGGCCCCGAGAGCCCTCTCCCAGATGACCAAGGACAGCACAAGCCTGAACTAGCGATCCCGTGTGGGGCGAGGGCAGTGAAGTATGCACAAGTGAATCTTGACTGTGTGGGGACGTTGATTTCATTACTAAAATAAAGCATTTTCTGCGCCTTACTCTCAGGACAAGAAAGCCGAGTCCAGAATTTAGTCTGCGCGGGTTAGGAGTGCGCGCAGCCTGGTCCTGTGGCGGCCCCTCGTGGCCGCACGTCCGCGGCTCGGTGCGGCGGCCGCCCCCTAGCCTCCCGGCAGCAGGTCGGGAGGGCCCGATGTTCGGGCTGACTTAGCAGCAAGCCCTGCGGGGGGGAGCTGTAGGAACCCAAGCTCCGGCCCTTTCCACGGCAAGCAAAGGCGCACGGAGTCGGAGCCTGGGGGGTCCCTGGCCCGGGCTCGAGGAGCCGCGTACTCCACTCGGCTTTCAACCACCCGCCTCCTCGCCTTGAGGACAAGGGCCCCGGCTTCTGCGACATCTTTCCCCCACAGCTGCGTGGACGGCGGCCGGGTCGTCCCTGGAACTGAGACTAACCCTTGGCCGCCGCCCCTTCCCCAGCTCAAGCTCCTGCAGACGTGAACTTCGTTGCCCGGCGTCTGCGGGCTCCCAGGGAAGAAGCCGCCCGCACCCTGGGAGTGGTAGTCCACGCCGGCCGCCGGCCTGCAGCAAAACGATGGGAGGAGTCTGGGGCGAAAGCCACGCCTCCCGGCGGCTCGGGGGCTACCTTTCCTTCTGGGTCGGGTCGGGACCCCTACGGACGCAGCTCTCGCGGCCTTAGCTCTCGGCCGAAGGAGCGCGACGCCCGGACTACATTTCCCCGAGGCCCCTGCGCCTCCCCCTCACCGGCCGCGACGCAGGGCCTCCGCTCCGCTGGCGCGGTCCGAGGCGACGGCCCGCCGGCCGCGGACTCCCGCTCCCGTGGTGCCCCGCGCGCGGCCGGCCCAGCCCCCGGCTCCCGCCAGGCCCGCGGCGGCGCCGGTAGTTGTCGTGAGCCGCAGCCGCGCCGCGCCGCCCCGCCCTCCCCTCCCCCCGCCTGCGCTCGCCGCCCCTCCCCCGCTCCCCGGCCCCTCTCACGGTGCCAAGATGGCGGCGGCGGCGGGCGGCGGCGGTTGCCCGGGGCCTGGCTCCGCGCGGGGCCGCTTCCCGGGCCGGCCGCGGGGCTCCGGCGGGGGAGGGGGCCGCGGCGGACGGGGCAGCGGGGCCGAGAGAGTGCGGGTAGCTCTGCGGCGCGGCGGCGGCGCGGCGGGGCCGGGCGCAGCCGAGCCCGGGGAGGACACGGCCCTGCTCCGCTTGCTGGGGCTCCGCCGGGGCCTGCGCCGGCTCCGCCGCCTGTGGGCCGGCCCGCGCGTCCAGCGGGGCCGGGGCCGGGGCCGGGGCTGGGGTCCGAGCCGGGACTGCATGCCGGAGGAGGAGAGCAGTGACGGGGAATCCGACGATGAGGTGAGGCGGTCGGAGGCGCCCCCGGCGCCGGGCCGGGCGGGGCGGAGGCCGGGGCTCCAGAGGTCCGGGTAGCCCCGAGGAGTGACGTGGGGAAGCGGGGTCCTCGGGGCCCTGCGGGGAGAAAGGGCCCCAGAAATAGGCACGGGAGAAGGTGGGCTGCACGGAGCTGAAGGCGAAAGGGGCCTTTCCAAATGCATAGAGAAGCCGAGCTGCAGCTGGGCTCCGGCCCCTGGCGGGTGGGTCTCCCTGAAGTGCCCTGGGCTGGTCCTTCTTGGTAGTCGGCAAAGCTGGGGCAGCCGAGGTTCGGGCGAAGGGACCTCGGCGAGCGCAGGCCGGCCCAGGGCTGGTTGACAGCAGCAGCTTGGCTTTAGAGGACCCGGGCCGGGCTCTCTGGGCGCTCACCTGCAGCTGCCCCGCCCAGCCCCTGACCTCTGACACAGCCCTGGTTCTCACTGGTGCCCCATTTTCTCTCCTGACCCAAAGTGGGGAGAGGCTCTAATGGTGGAGGGCTTCCCCTTAGGGGCACAGGTGGAAGAGAAATGGGATGAAAGCAGAGCCTGGGCATGCTAGCAGGTCTGAGTTCAGCCCACGATGTACCCTCAGCCTCTCAGAAAAGGCAAGAAGGTGTGGGGATCCAAATGTGATAAACCATTTGATGTACACACACACCACGCTCGGGTGGGCCTGTTCCCATCTTCGTTCCGAAAGAAGCTAGGGCCCAAGAGGGTGTACACAGAGGCCCCGCTTTTTTCTGTGTCGGAGTCTAAGGGAATCGGGGTAGTGCCTGCTGCCGGGCCTGAAAGTACCCTGTTATGTTTTCTTCTGTGCTGGGAAGGTCTGGCATAGGAGGTGGAGGTTCAAAATACCCTGTGTCTTCCTGCCTAAGGAGAGACTGTTTTCTACTGCCCTCACATCCTAGTCTTTTTAGTTCTTTTGTAAGTAGTCAGGGGTTCGTTAAGGGGGAAGCTGGGCATATTCCTCAGTACCTGAGTCTCAGGTGGAACCAGGGCTTTGGCACTGACTGCTGTTTCTCCCCTCCACCTCTGGTCCCCTAAATCAGGAATTTCAGGGTTTTCATTCAGATGACGATGTGGCCCCCAGTTCCCTGCGCTCTGCGCTCCGGTCACAACGAGGTGAGTGATGGGGAAACTGTACTTCTATAGTCTTAAAGAAATGTTACTCCTCACTCTTTGTGTCAGCTTTTCCCTGTTCAACTGGAGTCTCCATCAGTTACCAAATGTGTTCTGTGTTCAAAGCCCAAGCTAAGCTGGGCTGTGGGGGAAACAGACAAATAAGAGTAGTTCTGGCCTTCCTGCAGCGCCTTCCTTAGTCCAAAGGGCTAGCTTGACCCATCTCCCCACACCTATTCTCCTTTTAGGTCGAGCCCCTCGAGGTCGCGGCCACAAGCATAAGACGATCCCTCATCTGCCTCCTCGCCTAGCAGATGTGACTCCTACTCCCCCAAAGACTCCTGCCCGGAAACGGGGCGAGGAGGGTACGGAGCGGATGGTGCAAGCACTGACTGAACTTCTCCGGCGGGCCCAGGCACCCCCAGCCCCCAGGAGCCGGGCATGTGAGCCCTCCACCCCCCGTCGGTCTCGGGGGCGGCCCCCAGGACGGCCAGCAGGTCCATGCAGGAAGAAGCAACAAGCAGTAATGGTGGCAGAAGCAGCTGTGACAATCCCCAAATCTGAGCCCCCACCTCCCATGGTTCCAGTAAAACATCGCACTGGGAGCTGGAAGTGCAAGGAGGGGCCTGGCCCAGGACCTGGGACCCCCAAGTGTGGAGGACAGTCTGGGCGAGGAGGCCGTGGAGGCAGGGGACGAGGCCGAGGTGGACTCCCCCTCGTGATCAAGTTTGTTTCAAAGGCCAAAAGAGTGAAGATGGGACGATTGTCCTTGGGACTTGAATCAGGTCAGGGTCAGGATCAACATGAGGAAAGCTGGCAGGATGCTCCCCAAGGAAGAGCTGAATCTGGACAGGGAGAGGGCCCTTTCTGGAGCAAGGAGCAGAAGTTGGAGGAGGAGGGAGAGGAGGAGAAAGATAAGGAAGAAGGGGAAGAAAAGGAAGAGAGACCTTTAACTGAGGAAGAGATTATGTTAGCTGTGGAAAAGGAAGAGGCAAAGCTGCCCTCACCACCCCTGACTCCTCCAGCCCCTCCTCCTCCCCCACCTCTTCCATCTCTCTCAACATTTCCTCCATCTCCACTTTGCCCTTCACCACCCTCTGTAACCCCACCATCCCCTCCACCACCTCCTGCCCCAGAGGAGCAGGAAGAATCTCCTCCCGTAGTCCTAGCCACATGCTCCAGGAAGAGGGGCCGGCCTCCCCTGACTCCCAGCCAGCGGGCAGAGCGGGAAGCTGCTCGGGCGGGGCCGGAGGGCACCTCTCCTACCACTCCAACCCCTGGCACCGTCACAGGAAGCCCTCTGGAAGACAGCCCCCCTGTGGCCCCCAAAAGCACCACCTTCCTGAAGAATATCCGGCAGTTTATTATGCCTGTGGTGAGTGCCCGATCCTCCCGTGTCATTAAGACACCCCGGCGATTTATGGATGAAGATTCTCCCAAGCCCCCAAAGGTGGAAGTCTCACCTCTGCGGCCTCCTGTTGCTGTCTCCCCACTCGCCCCCCAGGAACCAGCACCAGCCCCAGCCCCCTCTCCACCATGTGCTCCAACTCCCCTGTCCATCCCAGTCCCACTCCCTGAAAAGAGACGGTCCATCCTAAGGGAACCCACATTTCGCTGGACCTCACTGACCCGGGAACTGCCCCCTCCTCCCCCAGCTCCTCCGCCTGCCCCACCCCCACCTCCTGCACCTGTGAATCCATCCCGGAGGCCCCTGCTCCTTCGGGCCCCTCAGTTTACCCCAAGTGAAGCCCACTTGAAGATCTATGAATCGGTGCTTACTACTGCTCCACTTGGGGCCCCTGAAGCCCCTGAGCCAGAGCCACCTCCTGTTGATGAGTCTCCAACTGAGCCTGAGCCACGGGCAGTGGGCCGCACCAACCATCTCAGCCTGCCACGATTTGCCCCTGTGGTCACCACCCCTGTTAAGGTTGAGGTGCCCCCGTCTGGGAGTCCACCTCTGAGCAATGGGCGGCAGCCTCAGGCTCAGGCTCAGGCACAGCAGTCTCTACAGGCCTTGCAAACTCAGCTGCTGCCCCAGGCACTACCACCACTGCAGCCACAGTTACAGCTGCAGCCACCAGCACTGGAAAAGGCCCGGATTACAGGCCTCGGTTCCTTACCACTGTCTGGTGTAGAGGAGAAAATGTTCAGCCTTCTCAAGAGAGCCAAGGTGCAGCTATTCAAGATTGACCAACAGCAGCAGCAGCAGCAGCAGCAGCAGCAGCAAAAGGTGGCATCTTTGATGCCGGTAAGCATGGTGCTTTGGCCCCAGTCATCCAGCCTCAATTCCCTGCAGTCCCTTAGCATCCAGTCCAGCATTGCAGGGAACCTTCTGAGCCTGTCCCACAATTTCCTATATTCCTTTTTTCTGGCGCTGTTTTTGCTCACTTTCCAGCCTCTAACCCTGCTTATTATTTCCCCACCAGCCAAGTCCAGGAGGGCAGATGGAGGAAGTCGTGGGGACTGTCAAGCAAATCTCAGATAGAGGTCCTGTCAGGTCTGAAGATGAATCGATGGAGACTAAGAGAGAGAGACCATCGGTATGGAGTGGTAAAGGGCCCTGTGAAGGAGGGTGGTTGCAGGAGTACAAGTAGCAACTGCCCACATGTATTCCTGGTATCTCCTCTCCCAGGGCCCTGAGTCCCCTGTGCAAGGCCCCCGGATCAAACACGTCTGCCGCCATGCTGCTGTGGCCCTGGGTCAGGCCCGGGCCATGGTGCCTGAAGACGTCCCCCGCCTCAGTGCTCTCCCTCTCCGCGATCGGCAGGACCTTGCCACAGAGGGTAGGGATGGGTATCTTGGGAAATTTGACGACCTTGTCAAGTCGAAACAAGCGAATGCACCAAAAGCCTGGGAGAGTGGAATTGAGTTGGGTGCTTAAGGCTAGGTGGCAAGGGCGCTGGAGCACATGCTAGGTCTTAGACAAAGTGGGTTTGGCACGAGGGACCTGAGCACTGCAAAAGTACCTGAGGGCCAGCTGAATGAGGTTTAAGGGAGAGGAAGTAGAAGGCCTGGTGGCTTTGTAGCTCCATCCCCTCCTCCACTTTCCTAGATACATCATCGGCATCTGAGACTGAGAGTGTCCCATCACGGTCACAGCAGGGAAAGGCGGATTCAGCAGGGCCTGGGGGAGACTCAGAGCCGGCAGGGTCAGGAGGACCCTTGGCCCATACACCCCAGCGCTCACTGCCCTCCCATCATGGCAAGAAGATGCGGATGGCACGGTGTGGGCAGTGTCGGGGCTGCCTACGTGTGCAGGACTGTGGCTCCTGTGTCAACTGCCTGGACAAGCCCAAGTTTGGTGGCCCTAACACCAAGAAGCAGTGCTGTGTGTGAGTAGCTGGGATTCAGCCTCCGTTCCCGCCCATGGTTGTCTTATCACCAAGGCCTCTGCCCCACCAGAGCAGTGGGATTGGCATCCTTGTGGAGAGCTTCCTCTCTTCCCCCCAGACCACCAGTCCCCTACCCTGGTGACGTGCTGCTCCCCTCCCCAGATACCGGAAGTGTGACAAGATAGAGGCTCGGAAGATGGAGCGGCTGGCTAAGAAAGGTAACGAGCTTTGAGGAGCATTTCTTTACACAACCTTACTTAGAATTGTATAGAGGAAACCATGTTTTATTTGCTCTTGTCCCCTTATCTTTGCAGTCCACCACCTTTGTCTTTTTTTCCATCGTGTGCTTTTGTATCTCTCCTGTACTTGTTCTCTTCTGCCCCACTTGTTTCTGGCTTTTCTCATCCAAATGTCCCATGTCCCTGGCTGAAGTCAGATCCTACTAAGTCCCCTGTTCCCACAGGCCGGACGATAGTGAAGACGCTGTTGCCCTGGGATTCCGATGAATCTCCTGAGGCCTCCCCTGGTCCTCCAGGCCCACGCCGGGGGGCGGGAGCTGGGGGGCCCCGGGAGGAGGTGGTGGCCCCGCCAGGGCCCGAGGAGCAGGACTCCCTCCTACTGCAGCGCAAGTCAGCCAGGCGCTGCGTCAAACAGCGACCCTCCTATGATATCTTCGAGGACTCGGATGACTCAGAGCCCGGGGGTCCCCCTGCTCCCCGGCGTCGGACTCCCCGAGAGAATGGTGCGAATTGTTTGTTGCTTCCTCTATCGGTCAATACTATGTCTTTTTTGTGGAAGTGATGGGGCTCTGATCCCAGGGTTCTGTCTGTGTGACAGGGGAGCTGAGTGTAGAGAAGGAGGTAGTCTTAGGTGGATGGGGATCTAGCATGTTAGGTGTTTAGTAGCTTATTGAGCAAAGCTTAAGGATCATCCTAACAGACCTTGTTTGGGGTTGTAAAAGAGGTGACATTTTGGGGTTGTAAAAGAGGGACATTGCGGCAGGCAAGAGGGGGAACCTCACTGCTCATGTGTCCTGCCTAGAGCTACCAGTGCCAGAACCTGAGGAGCAGAGCCGGCCCCGCAAACCCACCCTGCAGCCTGTGTTGCAGCTCAAGGCCCGAAGGCGCCTAGACAAGGTTAGCATGGCCCCAACCCAAGAACTCTGAGCCCCTAGACAAGGTTAGCATGGCTCCTTCCTTCCAGGAGCTTCCGTGGTGTGTCCACACCAGAAAATCGACCCTGATGGTTGAGACAGCCTGCCCTGGAAAGCAGAGGATCTGGGCAAAAGAGGGGGTCTGGAAGGCTGGGCGAAGAGGGCAGCAAGGAAAGAAGCATCTAAAGATGGGGTGGGCTGCCTTCTGACCATCACCTCCTTCCCCAGGATGCCTTGGCCCCTGGTCCCTTTCCTTCTTTTCCCAATGGCTGGACTGGAAAACAGAAGTCCCCTGACGGTGTACACCGGGTCCGTGTGGACTTTAAGGTATAGCTTTGAGGGGAGGATGGCAAGAACTGTGGTTGGAAGAAAGTTATTGTGTCTGAGAAGCCTGTGCTTTAAGATGGATAGATCTGATTTATGTTCCTGACTGCTCTCTGATCCTGTGTCTTCTCTTACTTCAGGAGGATTGTGACCTGGAGAATGTGTGGCTGATGGGAGGACTGAGTGTGCTTACCTCCGTGCCAGGAGGGCCGCCTATGGTGTGCTTGCTGTGTGCCAGCAAAGGCTTGCATGAGGTTGGTTTCTCGCCTTTTTTCACAACCCCTCAAGTCTCCATTAGCCCTTATCGTCTCATTTCTTGGGCTCTCTCCATAGGGTCGCATGCTCTGGCCTCTCTGTGCTCATCGTTCACTGTTCACTCTCCCACCCCCAGTTGGTGTTCTGCCAAGTCTGCTGTGACCCTTTCCACCCATTCTGCCTGGAGGAAGCTGAACGGCCCCTGCCCCAACATCATGACACCTGGTGCTGCCGCCGCTGCAAGTTCTGCCACGTTTGTGGGCGCAAAGGCCGGGGATCCAAGGTTTAGGCACTGGAGCCATGGGGGGATGGAGGAATGGAGGAGAGGGGTATCCCTATGCCAGTAGGTCCTGCCATTGTTGTCTTTCTCCAATATCCAACAGCACCTCCTGGAGTGTGAGCGCTGCCGCCATGCTTACCACCCAGCCTGCCTGGGGCCCAGCTACCCAACCCGGGCCACACGTAAAAGGCGCCACTGGGTGAGAAAGGAGGCCCACACCCCTTGCTTTGGAGTTCTCATTAATGCTCTCCCCCCACCACCACCGCTGCAGGCCAGGACTCTTGAGGGGAAGGTTGGAGGTTCTTTTGAGAGTTTGATAAACAACATTTCTTCAGTAATTTCACATAGACAAGAAATTAGATGTACTATTTTTCAGGGGTTCATGGATTCCCCAATCCCAGGCTCAATCTCCTGCTCTAGCCTAACCTCCACCCCTTCCAGTTTGTCCCTCACTAGTCTCCCTGCTTCTTTTCTCTCCTGTTCTCCTCTTACCCTTCCTTCCTTACCTATCTACTGCCTACCATCCATGTCTCTTTGCTCGTCTTCCCCTTGCACTGCTCTAGCCAAGTATCTGGCTCCGCCCCTAATATCGCCCTGCTTCTCCAGATCTGCTCAGCCTGTGTGCGCTGTAAAAGCTGTGGGGCAACTCCAGGCAAGAACTGGGACGTCGAGTGGTCTGGAGATTACAGCCTCTGCCCCAGGTGCACCCAGCTCTATGAGAAAGGTGGGGACTTGGCAGGGGCCCTGGGTCCTGGGGGTCCACTGGGGAGTGGCCAGGCTCCTGCACAGGCAGTTAGAACAGATGTTCCTTTCTAGTTGCTTTCCACCCTCTTTTGCCACGGACTCTTTCCTTCTGTTCAGGGTACTCTTCAACGAGGCTCTTCCAGTACATAAACAGGGACACAGCCTCTCTGAGGTCAATGCAAGTGGAGGGCCTGGGAACCCATCCTCATGGTGGTCTGAGATGCTTCCCAGAACCTCAAGTTTTTACTAAGCACTTTGAAAACCTGCTCATGTCTCATTTATTCAGGCACCATGTTTAGTAGGCCCTATTCCTTGTGAAGCATTGGGGCTACAGGGTTAGAAGAGAGGTTTTATCCTCAGCCAGATTTTTGGGAGTGGTAGGGACCCAAGATGGAGCATAATGGAGGCAGCTCACTAGTAGTCTAGGGATGATGCTCCCACCCCCGGGGCAGAAACTCTGACTTGCCCTCTTCCCTCTTCCTTTAGGAAACTACTGCCCAATCTGTACACGCTGCTATGAAGACAACGACTACGAGAGCAAGATGATGCAGTGTGCACAGTGTGACCACTGGGTGCATGCCAAGTGTGAGGGGCTCTCGGGTGAGTTGGGGAGGTACCGGGGGTGTGACCTCAACCCTAGGGGATCCCTGTCCTGTCTCCCACCACAGGCCCTCTTTAGTGAATTAGGGGCTGCTAAGAGCCCCAAAACATTTTCTCATTTCTCACCCTGGCTGTTCTAGATGAAGACTATGAGATCCTTTCGGGGCTGCCAGACTCGGTGTTGTACACCTGTGGACCTTGTGCTGGGACCACACACCCCCGTTGGCGAGAGGCCCTGAGTGGAGCCTTGCAGGGTGGCTTGCGACAGGTGCTCCAGGGCCTATTGAGCTCCAAAGTGGCAGTCCCGCTGCTGCTGTGCACCCAGGTCTGGAGGGCTCAGGTGGCAGGACTGGGTGGGGCCAGGCCTAGCAACAGCTCTGCTGACTTCCCCTCTTTGCAGTGTGGGCAAGATGGAAAGCAGCTGCACCCTGGGCCCTGCAATCTGCAAGCTGTGAGTCAGCGCTTTGAGGAAGGCCACTACAAGTCTGTGGTGAGTGGGCACAGAGGAACAAGTGGACGCCAGGAGGAGAGAGGGCTGGGGTTGGGCAGGGTCTTGGATCCTGACAAGCCCCCTTACAGCACAGCTTCATGGAGGATGTGGTGAGCATCCTGATGGGGCACTCAGAAGAAGGAGAACCCTCAGAGCATCGGGCTGGAGGCCAGATGAAGGGGCTCCTATTGAAGGTGAGCTCTTGGGGGATGTTTATAGGGTAGCTTTAGTGGCAGTGGGGAGAAAGTGGGTCCTTCACAGATCCTTTACCTGCCAATTCTCCTGGGGAAGCCAGTTCTTCTCATCCTGTTACCCACTCCCCAGCTGCTAGAGTCTACGTTCGGCTGGTTCGACGCCCACGACCCCAAGTACTGGCGACGGAGTACCCGGCTACCGAAGTGAGCAAGACTGGGTGGCAGGAGGGTAATCGGGTTCAGGGAGTGAGTGCAAAGGCCAAGGGCACCTTAGGGATAAGGAGCAGAGTTCGTGTCTGGAGGATAGTAGGACTAGAATGATAGTCCCTAGTGGTTGTAGACTAGCAAAGATTCAGACTGTGGAGTTGGCTCTCCGTTTCTACCTTGTGCAAGGAATTGTTGGGGACAGCAGTGGGTGAACTGTGTTTGGGGGGTTGGGCAGGCACTGATGACCTGGATAGTCCAGGATCCTGATAGGAAGCCCAAGAAAGGTGCTTACTGGAGCCTAGGGCCTAAGACTTCCTAGAAGTGATGATTGTGATGAAGTGAGATGTGAAGGAAGAGTAGTCCAGGCGTGAGGAACAACAAGCATTTCGTGTGCCAAAGGTGGCATGAGAGGGCCTGGCTTGTTTGGGAGACAGAGAGGACAAAGGGTGTCACGGCATGTTTAGGCTGAGATTTGGGGTGGGTCTAGTCCAGCCATCCTTGTTAGACATGTCAGATGCTGACCCAGCCTATCCACAGTGGAGTCCTTCCCAATGCTGTGTTGCCCCCATCCTTGGACCATGTCTACGCTCAGTGGAGGCAGCAGGAACCAGAGATGCCAGAGTCAGGGCAGCCTCCAGGGGACCCCTCAGCAGGTACTGGGAAGTGGGAGCTGGAAACTAGAGCCCCTGAGTTGGTGATCTGAGTCCTGATTCTTAGACCTCCCTTCCCACACTCCTTCCAGGTTTTCAGGGCAAGGATCCAGTTGCCTTTTCGCACCTGGAGGACCCTCGTCAGTGTGCCCTCTGCCTCAAGTATGGTGATGCGGATTCTAAGGTGAGGGCTGCTGCGAGAAGCCCCAAGTTATGGGGTCTGGTCCCTGGGGCCTCTCCTTACATCACTCCTCTGCCCTCAGGAGGCGGGGCGGCTCCTGTACATCGGGCAGAATGAGTGGACACACGTTAACTGTGCCATTTGGTCAGCTGAAGTATTTGAGGAAAATGATGGTTCCCTCAAGAATGTGCACGCTGCTGTGGCTCGAGGGAGGCAGATGGTGAGGGCACGGGCCTGGAGAGGTGGGCAGCCTTCGGGGTCTTGGGGGCGCCTCCTTCAGTGGAGACAGCTCTTGTTCCACAGTCTACCACAGTATGTCCTTTCACTGCTGGTCCTACATAACTTTTGGTTGTCCCAGGACTCTGATGCAGGAGACATAGTGGCTTTTTTTCCCCTTTTGAGACCTCTGACCTGGGAGACCTAGGTTTGATCTTGTCCTGGATGCTTCCCATACAGTTTGGCACTTACCTCTTACCACCTCCCTGTGTTGGCCTGGATTAGAATCTCCCTCACCAGTGTGGGACCTATAGAATGCTCAAGCTCACTGTCAGAAAATGGGATGATAGAGGTGCCCACTACAGGGGGCAGGTTGAGGATTAAGTGAAATAGTACAGGTTCTACTTTAGAATCATGTGAGAAAGATGGTAAGTGCCAGCATTACCAAGTATTAGCTGTTGTTATTTTTCTTTCCACTGTAACACTGAACTTGATCCTGGATGGCACTAGATGAAAGGTTATGTTTGGCGAGTGCCCTTTGTGAAGTGCTAGGCTAGACAGAGCCCAGGCAGAATCTCAGGGACAGTGATGCTGAGTGTCAGGCACTGGCCCTGGCCCAGGTCACTGGCTTCTCCCCTCAGCAGCCCCTTCCACCTGCAGCGCTGTGAGCTCTGCCTAAAGCCTGGAGCAACGGTGGGCTGCTGCCTTTCCTCCTGCCTCAGCAACTTCCACTTCATGTGTGCCCGGGCCAGCTACTGCATCTTCCAGGATGACAAGAAAGTTTTCTGTCAGAAACACACAGACCTGCTAGATGGCAAGGTGGGCCATTCCTATGGGAGAGATAGCTCCCCACTGCTCTTTCCCCCTTCCACTTAGGGATCCCCATAGCCTCTCAGGTTCGGCCCTGCTGCCTCAGTGTGTCCTTGTTCTTGAGCCCTTAAGCCAAGCTACCTGCCCACAAGTCACTACCTACAGAGCCTTTCCTTCCATTCCTCTCACACCCTACCAATCCAGCAATCCCATTTGCCACCCACTTCCCAGGAGATCGTAACCCCCGATGGGTTTGATGTTCTTCGCCGAGTCTATGTAGACTTTGAGGGCATCAACTTCAAGCGAAAGTTCTTGACAGGGCTCGAGCCTGATGCCATCAATGTGCTCATTGGTAAGCTTCTTGCTCTCCACCGGGTTCTTCCTGACCCTGCCTGGGCCCACCCTCCTGAACTCTCCTCTGCCCTTAGGCTCCATTCGAATTGACTCCTTGGGTACTCTGTCTGATCTCTCGGACTGCGAGGGACGGCTCTTCCCCATTGGCTACCAGTGAGCAGCCCGGGGAATTGGTGGGGTTCGGGACGCCAGGACTAGATCTCATTTCCCAAGTTGTCCTGACTATATGTCCCACATGCCCACCCAACAGATGCTCCCGTCTGTACTGGAGCACAGTGGATGCTCGGCGGCGCTGCTGGTATCGGTGCCGAATTCTTGAGTATCGGCCATGGGGGCCGAGGGAAGAGCCAGTTCATCTGGAGGCAGCGGAGGAGAACCAGACCATTGTGCACAGTCCCGCCCCTTCCATTGGTATGGCCTTAGAACTTCATTTTCTTCCCTGAATGCCACCCTCTCAGTTCTTACTTTCCTCTTCCTTAAAGAAACCACAGGATGCTTGCATTCTTTCCCTCATTGTAATGGTAGTAACATAACTTCATGGCTATGCATCATGCGAGAGGGCTATTTTAAACATTTCACAGAAAGTGAGGGGATAGCACCATGCTACCTGCTTTAGAGTGGGGGGAGGTGGTAACAACTACTGTACAAATGTTGGAGCCTTTAGGGCCACCTGACTCAGGGCTCCATGCTTCTGTAATGCTCCCCACAGCTCTGAGGAAGGCACAGCTCCATTGTACCACCGCTCGAAAGGGTAGTCGTTCTCCACATAACATAGTGGTGGAGCCAGGATTCTAACCTGATCTGCTTAGTTCCCAATCTGCCACCTTCACAGCCACGTTGGCACTGAGGGATATAGCTGAGGACTGGATGGCACAGAGCAAAGAATGGGCTTGGAGATTGGTAAAGGGAGAGGCCATTGGGGGCTGAATGGGAAGAGAAAGATTGGGATTGTGTTTGCAGGTAAGGAATTTATTCCAGGTTAGAGACTTACATGAAATGGAGAGGGGAGTGGGGTGCAGCTGCCTTGGATGGAAATAGGAAATGTTGGGAGGAGGTGGCAGAGATCAGCTGGCACAGGTTGGGTGGAGCAAGTAATGGGGAGCCAAAAGTGCCAGGATGGGGCGGATGTGTTTGATGTGGCCGGGATGCACAGAGCTGGTAAGAAAGTGGTAAGACTGGCCTGGCTGGAGAGAGGGCAGTGTCCCTCAGGGCATATAGGGCCTAAATCAAAGCAATAAGTAGCCAGGAAGTGGGGAGATGGCAAAGGATGGCTGAGGAAGGGTCACAAAGTGACCCCAGGTGTGTGTGGAGGTTTTGCAGAAGCCATGCAGGGGTTTGGGGCCTGGCTGATGACTGGGACCAGTGCCCATTGTGACTGGGTCTGGGGTAAGGGTGGAGAAGATGCATTTGGCTTAAAAGAAGGCAGGATATGTGAAAAAAAGGCTTTGATAAAGAGCCCCTGCCACTCCTGATGTCATTTTATTGCCTCTTTAGAGCCCCCAGATCATGTCAGCTCCCCACCAAATACAGATGTCCTTATCCCTGGAGCTCCTGAGCACCACTCACCTATTCAGAACCTGGACCCCACTCTGCGGCCAGATCCAAGCAGCGCCCCTCCTCCAGCTCCCCGCTCTTTTTCGGGGGCTCGAATCAAAGTGCCCAACTACTCACCATCCCGGAGGCCCTTGGGGGGTGTCTCCTTTGGACCCTTGCCCTCCCCTGGTGAGTACTTGGGAGTATTCAGGGGAGGGAAGAGGCGGGTGAGGCAGGAGCACCTGGCTGACAATGACCCTTCTCCCCACAGGAAGTCCATCTTCTCTGGCCCACCACATCCCTACCGTGGGAGACCTGGACTTTCCAGCTCCCCCCAGACGCTCCCGTCGTCCCAGCCCCCTGGCCCCCAGGCTACCAATGTCACGGCGGGCCTCCCCACCTCTCAGAACCTCTCCTCAGCTCAGGGTGCCCCCTCCTACCTCATCCCTTAGAGCCTGTACACCTACCTCAGGGGAGCTGGCTCCCCCCGGCCCGGCCACATCCCCCCTTCCCCCTGAAGACCTGGGCCCCGACTTTGAGGACATGGAGGTGGTGTCGGGACTAAGTGCTGCCGACCTGGACTTTGCTGCCAGCCTGCTGGGGGCCGAACCCTTTCAGGAGGAGGTGGTGGCCGCGGGGGCGGCAGGGAGCGGCCCCGGGGGCCCCGGAGACAGCTCTGAGGAGGAGGCCGGCCCCGTCCCCCACTACACCCACTTCCCCGTGACTGTGGTGTCCGGTCCGCCCCTGCCCCCCGGCACTCTCTCCGGAGCCCCTCGCATCGAACAGCTGGACGGAGTGGATGATGGCACAGACAGCGAGGCTGAGGCAGTCCAGCAGCCTCGGGGCCACGAGACTCCTTCGGGGCCAGGAGCAGGCCGGGCTGGGGTTACTGGGGCTGCCGGGGACAGGGTCCGACCTCCTGAAGACTTGCCGTCAGAAATTGTGGATTTCGTGTTGAAGAACTTAGGGGGGCCTGGGGAGGGGGTTACTGGGCCCAGAGAAGAGCCACTCCCCCCAGCACCTCCACTGGCCAATGGTAGCCAACCCCCCCAGGGCCTGCCCCCTAGCCCTGCTGACACCACGCGGACGTTTGCCTGGCTCCCTGGTGCTCCAGGGGTTCGAGTATTGAGCCTGGGCCCTGCCCCAGAGCCCCCCAAACCTGCCACATCCAAAATCATCCTTGTCAACAAGTTGGGGCAAGTGTTTGTGAAGATGGCTGGGGAGGGTGAACCTGTCTCCCCTGCAGTGAAACAGCTGCCTCTTCCCCCTCCCATTCCCCCCACAGCCCCCACTTCTTGGACTCTGCCCTCAGGATCTCTGCTGGGTGTGTTGCCAGTGGTTGGGGTGGTCCGCCCTACTCCCCCTCCACCCCCACCTCCGCTGACATTAGTGTTGAGCAGTGGGCCCCCCAGCCCACCCCGCCAGGCCATCCGTGTCAAAAGGGTGTCCACCTTCTCTGGCCGTTCCCCACCAGCACCTCCCCCAAGCAAGACTCCCCGGATGGAGGAAGATGGAGAGCCCCTGGAGGACTCTCCACAGGGTCCAGGGCTGAGTGGCAGCGGGTGAGTGAGTATACTGAGGCTGTGGAGGTGGGCGAGGGAGTTGGGCAAGAGAAGGCAGCTCAGGCTTCTTGTGGTTCCCCCACTCCCTACCAGGTTTAGCCGAGTGAGAATGAAAACGCCTACCGTGCGTGGAATTCTCAACCTGGATGATTCTGGGGAGGAAAGTCTGAGGTGAGTGGCCAGTCCCTTTTCCCTGGAAGCTCTGGGATCTCTCCCTTCCCTCTTCTGACAGGTCTCTCCTCACAGGCCCCTCCAGGACCAGTCCCCTCTGCTGCCATTTGCAGAAGGTGGTCCAGCCCAAGCTCCCGATGGTCTCCTTGACCTTGAATCCCAGTGGCACCATTATTCAGGTAGGACCAACCTTTTCTTCTCACTGCCTTCTTCCCTGTACTTGCTCAGATGAATGACTGACAGGTACAGTGGAGAATTGGTACCTTTCAAAAAAACATGTGGGAACACATTGTACGCCCACCTGGGAACAGGCCTGAGGCGGGTGTTACAATTGTAGAGATGCCCTCGAGGAGCTTATGGCCTGTGACAGACAGACAGGAAGTTTCTGCTTGATGTGAAAGGGTCTCTGAAAGGGCCTTGCCCAGCATGCCCAGGAGCCCCAGGGAAGGCTTCAGCACCTGGTCTGCCAGGGTCAGAGTTAACTGGTAAAACCAAAGATGAAGTTCTGTGAATTATCCAGAGAAAATGGATCCCACCCAGGACCCAGAGAAGGGGCAGGAACAGTAGGAAGAAGATCAGGAGAGTGGAGTCCCAGAGACCAGGAAAGGGAGTAGCCAGCTGTCCCAACTGCCACAGAGGACCCTAGGGTTGCGATGTCAAGGATTGGTATATACCGTGTGCGCCAGAGTCCAGAATCAAAGACGGTGGTTAATGAGGAAGTCAAAATAACATCCAGATGCTTGACCAAAAGCTCGGCCTATGAGTCTGGGAGGAGGAGGTGGGCCAACAGCTTATAGGGGTTCGGTGTGAGGGCTGAGACAGCAAACCCAAGGATGAAGGCAAAGGAGGTGAGAGGAGGCATGGTGGTCAGGTAGACTAGGAGACCCTGAAATGGAAGAAAGGTGAGGTTAGTGTAAGGTTTGAAGGGTGCAGGAAACTGACCACCACGGAATTTTAAAGTAAAGTTTATTCCCCAGTAATGAGTGGGACTCATTACGGAGGTAGAGAAACCAGAATTGAAGGAGTGGGGAGGGGACAGGGGAGCTGGAGATGGACCCAGCCAGGGTGCCCCCTGGACATGGAGGAGCAGCAGCACGCTGGCCTGGGGGTCCTTTTAAGGGCAGGAACAGGAGAGGGTTGGACCCAGGGCAGAGCAGAAGGGGTGGGTTCCAGGACACTGCCACGTGCTGATTGGTGGTTGAAGGTCTTGGAGATGTCTCTGTGACAGGTGCCAGTAATGTCATAACTCCGCCCACCGGCTGGGAGGAGGGAGAACCTTATAGTTAGGTGTATCTGCAGAGACGTTAGTATACAGGCTGAGGGCACTTGGAATCATTTGGCTGATAATCTCCGTGAAGCCAGAGGAGAAGTACTCTGTAAGTCCGGGAGGGCACATAGAGCTGTGGGAACCATAAAAGCAGTAATTCGCAGCCCAGGGTGTGGAATTTCTAGTGGCCCCAGTCCTGTTCTGATATGTGGATTTTGTCATTGTTTAGAACACAGCTGCTGAGCATGGAAGTGGAGTGAGGTAGAGTGAAACTGCTTATCTGAAAGACTACTTATGGAGTCAGAGAGGGCGCGAGGATATGGCAGTGACGGTGACAAGACCGTCCCGACTGCCCTTAGGGAGCATGTCACATATTGGCAGAGGAAGCAGACATGTACATTATTAGTGCACTGCAGCTTAGAGAAAGAAGGCAATGAGAGAGTTGTGTTCAAAGAACAGTGGAATGAGGATGGGAGAGGGCTAAGAAACAGTCGAGTTGTCAGAGGTGGACCCAGGGTCACTGAGGCCTAGATGTGAGTCACACAACAACAAGGTTTAGAGTCTTGTGTGGGGGTGGGAGATCATGGGGTCATGTTGGCCCAAAGAAGTGATATGGAGAAAAGAGCAACCATGTGGGTTCTGCCTCTCTTCAAGTGTGCTCACTCAAACTCGTTACCCCCACTCCAACCAAATACAGTGGTAAGTCCTCAGTCCACATCCGGCTTCAACCAGGAACATTCAGTGTGCTGATCCCTCCCCTCCAATCCCCTCTCTCTCCTCTTATCCCCTCCTCTCCCCTCCCCTCCTCTTCCCTCCCATCCCCTCCCTTCCCCTCTCCTCCCCCCTCCCCTCTCCTCTCTCCTCTCCTCCCCTCTCTCCTCCCTTCCCTTCTCCTCTCTTCTCCCCTCCCCTCTCCTCTCTCCTCTCCTCCCTTCCCTTCCCCCCTCTCCTTTCCTCCCCTCTCTTCCCTTCCATTCCCTCCCCTCCCCTCCTCCCCTCCCCTCCCTTCCCTCCCCTCAGGTTGTACCTCCTCATTGCCCCAGCCTATCAACTTTGACATGTCCAGGATGCTCTCATCTAATTTCATGGCCCTAAATCCCATTTCTAATTTTGATAGTCCCCAAGTTGCTAGTCACCCTTGTACCTACTTGCCATCTCCACCAGCAAGTTGCCAGGAAAGTGTTTCTAAGAGAAATGTCAGAGTTAACATGTTCCAAACTGAGTTCTCAACCTTTATCCAAAACTTGTTTCTTCTCCAGCCTCACTATCACTGTCCTTCCAGTTGCTCGGGCTCCAAACCTCAGAGTTTTCCTTGACCATTCCCCTGCCCCCCCACACACACACACCTCTTTCTCTTACATCTACATCTACGTCAATAAGTCCTGTCTGCTCTACCTTTAAAATCTTTAGCCCATAAGAAATCTATTAAATAACTCATAATATACATGTATTTGATTCTGTATGGTCCTGTAAAATAATGCGTGTAATATTTATAGCAATATACTGTATATAAAAATATACTTGTGCAAAATATAATTCTCCAGTATTTTTAATTTTATGTGAGACAAAAGAATGAGGGGTGGGTGTTTATGATAGATTGAGTTTGAGTAAGCCAAGAGCCAAACACTCCACAAGCTTCCGTGGAACTGCTCCTGTAGCCAAGAAGTCCTGCAGAAAAGGAACCGCAGACCCTTTAGAAAAAATGTTTGGTCTGTAGGGTTCACCAGGCATTTAGATCCAGAGTCTGTGCTTGTGCCCAGGGAGTGAGGGAGGGCAGTGGGAAGGTTTTGACTCCAGAAGGGGTGATCCTTACCTACTCTGCTATTTGGGACCAGGTGAAGCGTCAAGCTCTGAGGAAGAGCCTCCATTTCCAGAGGATAAAGAAAACCAGGCCCCCAAACGGACTGGTCCACATCTGCGCTTTGAGATCAGCAGTGAGGATGGGTTCAGCGTGGAGGCAGAGAGCTTGGAGGGTGAGTTAGGATGAATGGTGACAGGGAGGGAGAATGTGCCATAGAATACCATCCTGACTCTGCTGTGGCCCTGCCCTCTCAGGGGCGTGGAGAACTCTGATTGAAAAAGTGCAAGAGGCCCGAGGGCATGCCCGGCTAAGACATCTCTCCTTTAGTGGTAAGTGGGGATCCACAGGGACACTGAGGGCTGGGATCACGTCCTGAGAGCAAGATGGGTCACTGACATGATTTGTGCATCCTCACCTTTGACTTCCCTCAGGAATGAGTGGAGCAAGGCTCCTTGGCATCCATCATGATGCTGTCATCTTCCTGGCAGAGCAGCTCCCTGGGGCCCAGCACTGCCAGCACTATAAGTTCCGCTACCACCAGCAGGGAGAAGGCCAGGAAGAGCCACCCCTGAATCCCCATGGGGCAGCCCGTGCCGAGGTCTATCTTCGGTGAGAGGTCTGGGGTGTGATGCGTGGGTCGGGAGAACCCTATGGGCAGTCTTGAGGGTGGGAATTAAGTCTGTTCAGATTGGAAACTGAGGCCTGGCAGAAGACACTAGGCTATTCCAGGAATTATTTCTAGGGGTCCCATCAGAATGAACCTCATTCATTCCCCTTTTGTTTAGTCTTCAATAATAGTTGTATTACTCTTACTCTGCCAGCAGCGGTACAGGCCAGGAATTGGAGGGTAGCATCTAGAAGGAATGGCTCTGTACCTCCCTCCATTTTTCTCTTCTACCTACAGGAAATGCACCTTTGACATGTTCAACTTCCTGGCCTCACAGCACAGAGTGCTCCCTGAGGGAGCCACCTGTGATGAGGAAGAGGATGAGGTACAGCTCAGGTCAACCAGGTATGGAGGACAGGCCAGGGTGACAGGCCAGGGTGCTGGGGTGCTCTGGAAGGGTCCTACAGTGGGTGACCAGGGGCAAAATATATCATTTCTGGGTACTAGCCTGTGTGATACTATTGTCCCCCACTAGACGTGCCACCAGCCTGGAGCTGCCCATGGCCATGCGCTTTCGCCACCTCAAAAAGACATCCAAAGAGGCTGTAGGTGTCTACAGGTTAGTGGGGTTGGGGGGAGGATGCCCCTTGGGTGGATGACAGGTGCCCTGGTGTGGGGCTGCCCTGATTTTATTCCCCTGCCCCCTGAGCTCCCCTTGCCCATCCTACCCTGCAGATCTGCCATCCATGGGCGGGGCCTGTTCTGTAAGCGCAACATCGATGCTGGCGAGATGGTCATTGAGTACTCTGGTATTGTCATTCGCTCTGTGCTGACTGACAAGCGGGAGAAGTTCTACGATGGGAAGGTGGGCTCTGGCAGGTCATGGGAATGAGCTGGGAGAAGCAGGGTCTTCCATGGGAACAGAGCATCTAACTGCCCCTACCTTGTCCCTGTAGGGTATTGGGTGCTACATGTTCCGCATGGATGACTTTGACGTGGTGGATGCCACAATGCATGGCAATGCCGCCCGCTTCATCAACCACTCCTGTGAGCCCAACTGCTTCTCTCGAGTCATCCACGTGGAGGGCCAGAAGCACATCGTCATCTTTGCCCTGCGCCGCATCCTGCGTGGTGAGGAACTCACCTATGACTACAAGTTCCCCATTGAGGATGCCAGCAACAAGCTGCCCTGCAACTGTGGCGCCAAGCGCTGCCGTCGGTTCCTTAACTGAAGCTGTGGTTGCCCACACCTCCCGCTGCCATCTTCCTCCTGGTCTGGGGGCTCCCTAGTCCCCCCAAAGCATCTCACCCCCACCCTCATGTCCAAGGTGAATGTGGGCATGCAGGTGGCAAGGGCCCTGCCCCTACCCCTCCAGCCCACTCAGCAATTGCCCCCTTCTTGCCCTGGGGGCCCAGAATGTAGATATTGTACAAAGGTTTCTAAATCCCTTCTTTTCTATGCACTTTTTTATTTAAGAGGTGGGATCCCAGGTGGGAACCTCCCCAATAAAGTCTGTCAATGTTTGGAGAGGTGGTCTTCGTTTGTATAGTGCAAGAGACATGTAGAAGCTCCCATTTCTCTGTGCCCCACGCCTATTCTGAACCAAGGAAGCCTATTAGCCTCAACAGGCAAATGAGAGGCCATAGTTCAGAATTAGTAGTAAATTGGGTCTGACAAGGCTTCAGAGCAACAAATGTCTCACATATTGTAAGAACCCAGCTGGATGCCTGTGGATCTCTCTTAGGTAGCAGTTTTCCTCAAGAGGGGACCCTGGTAGTCCAAAAGCACCGAGACCAGCTATCCCACATCTGGTCTTGTGACAGGACGGGCCCTTTTCTGGGTGGGGGATGAGAATGTCTGCTGGGTTTTGGCCCAATTAAGACTATTTCAAGAGGACTCCTAATGAGTCCAGGAGACAGCAGGCAATTTCAAGGGAAACTTTATTGAGCACTAGGCTGGGCGAGCCCCAGATCAGGCAAGTTTGGACAGCACCTGCAGAGCATCTGCCCGCCCTAGCTGGGCCAGATATGTGCCAAGCTGGCCCAGAGAAGCGGAGGGCTCCCTTGCCACAACCATCTCAATCAGAGCACGCAGAGGCGAGTGGCTAGGTCGCAGTGAGTAGGCAAAGGTGGACCAGGAAGCAGGCAGTCCGTATTTTGCAGCCAGGTGTCGAGTGGTACCACAGGCCAAAGCCCCACCTGGTCCAGGCTCAGGGTCCAGCAGCACAATCAGCTCCTCCAGCACCTCCAACTCATCCAGAAGGCGAGATAGGGGCTGTGATGCCAGATTTGGCAGCTCTGGGAAACAGAGGGAGGGATGAGGGGGAGGAAGGTTGGGCTTCCAGACCATATACCCCTCAGCATGTCTGGGACTGACCCCCGCACCAGGAGTGGGAGCAGAGAAACCCATGATCACCTGCCTCCGATGTCACCAGAGAGCCTCGAGAGGTGTTGGAGCCAGGACAGTGGTAATAGGGACTGTGCCTTTGCAGGGCAAACAGGAGGATGGCTGCTGAGGTCACAAGCAGAACCAGCACCAGGGGCAGGGCAAAAGTCAGCAGGGCCTGCCAAGGGACGGTGTGTTCAGATGTTCGAGAGGGGCTGGAAATGGCTGGTGAGCTGGTCTGGGAGCTTGGGATGCTGGGTGTTTCAGGCTTCAGGGGACAGGGCTCCTTGGGAGGGGCAGGCTTCTGAGAACAGGAGTAGAGCTGGAGGTAAACCCTACTCCTGCCCCCTCAGCCCAGATCTTTCATCCTTATAAGCCACTTCCCCGCCTGATCCAGACCCCCCCCCCATACTTTAACTGTAGCTGGTCACCCCCACATACAATATTCCCACCCCTATCCTCTTCAGTGGGGCTAGGTATACCACCACCTTTGATCCAGACCCCACCCATCCAATCCCAATCCCAAACCATGCCCTCTACATCCCACCCCACTTCTGGCAGGCTACACCTTTACCCATGCAGTCTGAGCCAGACCAGCACCTCTCCACAGCGCTGCCGGCTTCTCTTGGGAGTGGAGGCCTTGGTTCTGCTGCCACAGAAGCCACATAGCTCTGCGAAGTCCAGATTGCACTGTCCAGAAGGACACTTTTTGAAGGGATGCATTACGTGATCACCAAAATCATTGAGCCCGCAGTTTTCTGAAAACTCATAGTCTAGTGGGAGACAGGGTCTCGTAAGGCTTCCAAGCCCACCTCTAAAAGATCCTTTCTTTTTTGTCCTATTCTAGCAGGCCTCGCCCCTTGGACTTTATCCGCCCATCAGCAGACATGCTCACCCCTCCATTCTCCCTTCCCCACACTACCCCTGCTAGTCTCAAAAGGCTCCTTACCCTTCATGCCCCTCCTGCTTCCACATCAAGCTCTGCCCATGCTGGGATTAATCTGTAGAGCTCACCCCTTTCTCACTGCCTGGATCCTGCTTCTAACCTTTCTCACAGGCTTAGCCCCCATAACTGCCTTATCTTCCTTAAGGCACACTGCCCCTACCTAGAAGCAACCTTGTTCCTTCACAGGATCTCCATCATCCCCTCAGTCAGCCCGAACATATATGCATAGGTATATGTAGGCATACGCCGTCCCTGCTCCTCACCGGGGCATGGGGGAGGCCCAAAGCGCTGTAGGCAGCTGCCACAGCACAGGTTGTCGGGGTTCCAGTACTCAAGGCGGCTACAGTATTGAGAGGCTTCATGTGGCACTGCCTGGGCCAGGAACAACGCAGCAGACAAGAGGAGGTGCCGGGGCCTCATCCCAGCGGCGCGTGCAGTGCAGGACTTCAGGCCACAGCACCTTTGCCAATTTCCCAGGAGACCATGGAGAAGAAGGAAACAGTGGATGTGGGGGCATAGGATGAGAATCTACCTACACCCAGCTCCCAGTCCTCAGTCCAGCTCCTGACCCATTATCAGAAGCCACAAGGCCTCAAGATTGCCAGAGCAAGGGCTCTGAAGCCAGACCTTGTGGATTCATATCCCATATCTGCCATGTTCCATCTGTATAGTAGGCTAATACCAACTGTCTCATTAGGGGTATCGTGGAGAATTAAAACTTACTAGTCAACTACAATTGAAAAATAAGTGATTTAAAAAAACCCAAAAACACCCTTATTAGAAGCTCTTAGGGTAGCACCTGGTAGATGGTAAGCTTAAATATTAGGCATTACTGACTCCCATTTCAGGGAATCAAGGATGGAGGACCCATCCCTCATCTATTGAAGACTCCCACTCAATTCCAAGTGACCTTACCTTAGATCCCAACCCCAATCTTCTCTGGGTTGGGAATCCTCCAATCTGCCACAACTAGGTGTCTTCCCTTTCAAAAGCCTCAGATGGGTGTGGTGTTTCCAGCACGAAGGCGCTCCACCAGTCCCACTTGGGGGTTTCTAGGGTGTTGAGCTCTGAGTCCAATTTCCACCTGTTTGAAGTTCTTCAGCTGCAGTTGTGGCTAGAGCCCAACCTACTTCCCCTTTTCATCGGATGTGGGGGTGGAAGGAAACTCCAGCCCGCAGCTAGACTTTGACTCAAGCTCAAAATACAGAACTTTATTCGGGGAGGAGTGGCAGACCCTAGGGGCTGGGGAAGATGGCCCTGGGGAGTTAAGGGAGCTTTGAGGGGTCCTGGCCAGGAGCATCTCTACCTGTTACAGGTGAAGGGCAAGAAGGTCAGGATCTCAGAAGTGGCCCTGCTGGTGGTCTGGGGAATGTCATCCGTTTCTTTCTTTGGGACTTTGGGGTGACCTGGGGACAGGAGCGGAGCGGGGGAGAGGGGGGGAAAGGGTTAGAGGCGTGGGGCCGAGCAGGTGATGAAGTAACTAGTGTTGCTGAGAGTGGTCTAAGATAGGTGCTCAGGAGCTGACCTCAGGATTAGAGATCCAAGCTGGTCTTCGGTTTGGGATTCAGGATAGTTTTGGGGTTGGGACTTAGGTGCTGATCTTGGAATGGGCTCAGTGCTAGTCCTAGGATACCAAAGACTTGAGATATTGTTATGGAGACATAGGATCAGGTTCATCTCAGGCTATAGGAGCTTTAGAGTATGAGAAGTCTTGGCAAGCTGGTCCTGAGATACCTGAGCCTGGTTCCCACCAATAGAGTTGCTGCCAGAAGTTCCAGGAGGCAGGTCACAGGTGCATGAAGTTGCAAAAGCTACAAGTACATTCTCTGGGTTGAGAATGGATGGATGGAAAAGGACACTGTCATTGACAGCCCTACCAGCACACACACAGGAGTCTGGAACTCCAGGTGCCCATTCCACCCTCTTACTGCCATACCCCATCTAATACTGTCGACAGCATGACTCCAGGAAGTTGGAGACGGGAGACATCAGCATGCAGAGCCTGCCCACTGAACCAGCGGTTAGAGTTCAGCTACTGCCCACCCAGCATCCTCTTCATGCCGGAAGTAGGTCAGGTTTGGTAGTCAAACTCAGAAACCTCCAGGGGATTTGTAAGCAGCTCTGGGGCTGGACTGCATTTAGTGATGGGACCTCAAACTATGAGGCTTACGTGGAGATTTTAGGCACTGAAATGTCTCCAACTCTGGTCTCTAATGGGGGGGGGGGGAAGTAGGCACATTGACACAGACATTGCCCATAAGGTGGTCCCCCAAGTTGTCACACACATTCATCTCTTCAGTCTCCCTGTACTTCTCCTGCAGTTTCAAAATCACCTGTTCCAACGACAGGAGGTGTTCAGCTGAACTCCTGGCCCAGAACTCAACCCATCTCTGCCAATCCTCACCTCAAATAAGTTATCATAATGTTCTTGCACCTCTACATCGCACACGTGACCTGGAATCAGGAGGTGGCCTGCAGAGGACAGTCCGTACTGTCCCCAAGAAATGATCCCTCCAGTGTGATCCGTCTGCGGTTTGGGCGGTGTTCTGTGGATTCCGGTACAGATTGAGCAGCACCATTGTCTGAATAGATTTAAGAAGGGAGGGCCTGCAGAGACCGGTTTGGCTCAGTGGATAGAGCTTCGGCCTTCGGACTGAAGGGTCCCAGGTTCGATTCCGGTCAAGGGCATGTACCTTGGTTGCGGGCACATTCCCAGTAGGGGGTGTGTAGGAGGCAGCTGATCAACGTCTCTCTCTCATCGGTGTTTCTAACTCTCTATCCCTCTCTCTTCCTCTATGTGAAAAATCAATAAAGTACATATTTTTTTTTAAAAAAGAAGGGAGGGCCTGAGCAGAGAAAGCAGGGTTATGTGCAAAGGTGTTGGAAAGAACACTAAGCATCTTGAGTGCATCAGTGATGCAGGTCCCTAAGGAAACCAGCAGAGGGAGGACCTAGAATTCTGTGAGAGACAACCGAGGTGTGTAGGTTGGGGAAGGAATTGGCAGAGGTCAGACTAGAAAAAAGCCGGGCGGTAGGGTGGGCCTAAGAAATCCGGAAAAGGCGGGGCCTCGGGATGATGGACAAAGGGAGGGCTATAGCCGGGAGGCGTTAACCCTCCAGGCTACGTGCCAAGTCTCACCAGCCTGACAGTAAGTCGTGAAGCCGGAAGCACTCACTGATCCTCATTTCGGCAGGCCCCATCCTAACCCTGGAAGAGGTGTAACGACAGAGGTAAACCGAAGGCCCAGCCGCCCAGCAACCCCGACAGGTTATTGCCTGCGCCCGTTTCCACTTGTCCTTCTCAGTCCCGAATATCGAAAAATTCAGCCATTTTTACCCGAACTCTCCGACTCGATCGGCAGAAAGTCACTTCCGTTGCTTCAGAACATTGGGAAGTGTAGTTCTTCGCTGCTTCGTCTTGCTTAGCTCGCGCTCACAAACCCCCTAATGCGCTTGCGTGTTGGAAGCCGGCGCCCTTCACCGAATCCCCGAAAGAAATTCCCTGTGAGCGCATGCGTGCAGCGCTGCCTATGAAAAAAAAAAGAAAAGAAAAGACTACAAACTCCAGAGATCCTTACGGCGTCACACGCGATCGTCCGTAAGTTGAAAGCGGCCAAGGCTTCGACCCGGAGGAAGTAAACTCCACTGGTGAGATGGGGGTCGTTTCACGCACCCCAGTAAACATCAAGAGCGTCTCAACCCTATCAACTTGCTGGTGGGGGCGGGAGTGCCCTACTTTCAGCAAACCCTTCCTTCAATTTCTCTCTGTTTTGTCGTAAAAGGGGCGTGGATTTTCGCGATTCTGGCATCTCAGTGTCTTGCCCCTCAGACCCTCGGAACGACGTGGCCCTAGCGCAACTATGAACTTGGAGCGGGTGTCCAACGAAGAGAAGTTGAACTTGTGCCGCAAGTACTACCTGGGTAAGAACCAGTATCCTAGGGTCCCAGGAGAAGAGAGGGATCGGAATGAGGTCTGTAGGGCAGGATTTGTGGGATGAAGCCGCTGGGCTGAGAGCGCGAGCTCTGAGGGAAGGAACTGGGTCCTGAGGAGGGAGAGGCTGGGCCTCAAGAGCTTATTGGTCCCAAGAGGGGAATTGGGGGCTGGACTCCTGGGTTCTGAAAAAGAGATGGCTGAGGAATCAGATTCTTGGATCCCAGGGAGGAACCTTGATATCAGAGTCTTAATTGCAGAGATTTCAACTTGAACTTGGGTGTGGGAGAAGGATTTTCCAAATAAGTCATCCAAGTGGGCGTTGGTGAAAATACTAATTGTCTTATGTCCTAGTTTGGCTTTTTCCTCTTTAGGTGGGTTTGCTTTCCTGCCTTTTCTCTGGTTGGTCAACATCTTCTGGTTCTTCCGAGAGGCCTTCCTTGTCCCTCCATACACAGAGCAGAGCCAAATCAAAGGCTGTGAGTCCAGGGTACAGTTGAAAAAAGGCCATTGGGAGGTGGAGGGGTGGAGCTCTGATGGGATGGGATGAAAGAAGTTCCAGAATTCTAGGGCTCTGTGGAAGAAAAGAGAGAACTGGTCTGGAGGTGACCAGAGAGCAGGTGGAAGCCAACCTTACCCACTCCTGTTACCTTTTACAGATGTCTGGCGTTCTGCTGTGGGCTTCCTTTTTTGGGTGATTATACTCACCACCTGGATCACCATCTTCCAGATCTACCGGCCCCGTTGGGGCGCCCTTGGGGACTACCTCTCCTTCACCATACCTCTGGGTACTCCCTGACAAATTCTTCAGCACAGGCCTGGGACCTGTTCATTCTCCTAGGATGGGCTCCTGTACTTTCAAGTACCCCTAATACTATTCCCATCTCCTGTGTCCTCTGTTGACATACACCAATAAATGACCTTAATTCTCTATCTTGACTTCTTGGGATCTTTTGAGCATTGAAACAGAAAATTATTATTACTATTCAGAAACATTCATTAAATGCTTACTTTGTTCCAGGGTTAGTTTTTTATGCATTATGTGCATCTTTTCACTCAATACTATATTCATAACCCTTCTGAAATAGGAACTGCCCTGCTCCAGAAACCTATTTTACAAATGCAGAACCAAGAAAGGAATATGATTCTATTACTAGGGGCTGTTCTCCTGTTACTGGTATTACTGTGTTTCCCTGAAAATAAGACCTACTTACAGGTTTCCTTCTGAGTGAAATATAAGGCATTCTCCCGAAAATAAGGCCCCCAGGCTCTGTCTAAGAATGAAAATTAATTTATCGTAAACTGGTCGCTAGGGCCGCCCCGACTGGCGTCTAGCAACCAGTGACATTACGTGGAGTCCTGACGTCACTGCTGTGTGAATGGAGAGAAATCAGCGTGGAAACTTTGTGAAACCTAAACTGCAAGAAGTTGTGACTTGGGTGAAGAATTCATGGGAGAAAATCACTGACAGTTGCATTGCAAATGCACTGAGAGCAGGCTACCTTGACAAGAAGTACTCATTTAAAGACAGTGCTATTGCTAAACATGAGAGATTGGTCCACTGCTTCTGAAAGAAATGGAGTCACAAGAAATTCACCAGGAAATTCAGGAATTGGATTGTTATGATGATGTTCAAGAAGATGATGACATGATTGTCATTGAATAAATGAATAAATTCTTGATACTGTAGGATTCAGTTTGTCTGGTTTGTGTTGACAGCTACCGTACTACCGTACCGTATACAGGTAATAAATTTCCTTTGTTTTCATTTAACAATAAATGTGTACCATATTCTTCTTCATGGAAAAATAAGGCATCCCCTGAAAATAAGACCTAGTGTATCTTTGGAGCAAAAATTAATATAAGACACTGTCTTATTTTTGGGGAAACAGGGTATGTTAGTTTGAAAACATTGCTTTTCCATTTGGCCTTAGTATTCTCATCAAAAGTGTGGACCACAATGCTACCTTTTGGAATTTATCTGGGTCAAGGCATATGTGGTAACATGAAGTTCCCCATTTTCTGAAGATGTCTGCTTTATTAGAGAAAGCTTCCTTAACCAAACTGTTTAAAATTTCAGTGTTTTACTTGTTTATTGTGTACCCCATCCTCAAAATATAAGCTCTGTTAGGACATATATTTTTGTTTGCTTTGTACTCTGCTTGTCCCCAGAGCCTAGAAGACTGACTCGCACAGTAATAATATTTGCTAAGTGAATACGGTAGTGCCTGAAAAGGGATTAGTAGGTAGCTGGCACTAGTGAGTGCTCAGTTAAAGGGAACAAAGCCTAACTCCAGACTTGTCTTTCAATTAGGGGCAAGAAGGGCACGGTTAAAGAAGTACTAAATGGTTTTTATTAAAAGCTATTAGCACTATAAGTTCCAAAAAACCTCGCGTTGCCCAGGTCCTTTATCTCCCACCGTGCATCGCGCGGCGCAGGCGCTGTTACTACGGCTGAGTCTCGGGAGCCAGAACTACACCTCCCAGAAAGCGTGCCGGGATGTCGTTAGTTTGTTTCCGGAAATGGGTCCCCAGTAAGGTGGGACTTAGGGCCGAGAGCTGTCAATTGGTCAGGGTACGAGATCGACGGTTGTAGTGACTAATGGGAACAAGCGACTGCCGATGGGGCCCCACCAGAGTGGAGCTGGCGGTGCTGGCGGCGGCGGCTGTCGTAGACCCACGCTGCTCTGGGCGGAAGACCTCCCGCATACGAAGCTTATCTTTGACGGTCTCCCACCGCCTCTGCCCTTGACTTGTGACGCTAGGCCCTTTGGGGCTCCTCTGACCCAACTAGCCAGACTCCAGACCCAAACCATGTTCCCGGTGAAGGTGAAAGTGGAGAAATCAGGTGAGGTTTTGAGGTCGGGGGCCTGTAGAAGAGCACGGGACTGATCAGTGCATGGCGAGTCCCGATAGACAGGGTCATCGCGATAAGGTAGACTGACACTTCTCCCTGCAGCCCTTCTGCCCATCGCTGGGTCAGGCTTTGAGCGATTCTTGCCGCCTGCATAGCTTACCAGTCTCTGCTCGAGATTGCTTTGCGATTGAGTGGTGCTGGCTCGGGCAGTGTGGTGCCGCAAGACATGGGGATCGCCAGCCCCGTGACCAGGAGAAAGACTATTTGGCTGTGTCTTAGTTTTTCCATTTCTACCAATAGTTATGAATCAAACATTGTACTGAGTGCCTAAAGTACAAGGAGGTTTTTAATCCTTGAAGTCACTGTATCCCAATAATCCCAGAAGTTGGAAATGCGGTAGATGGGAAAACAAGCTGAGAGAGAATAATTCATTTTGGGTTGGGACCAAGCTTATGGGAACCCAGAACTGGCCGGTTAAGGGCGGTGGGAAAGGCACAGAATCCAGACAAAATATAATAGTAAAATGATGTAGGATGTTAGATGGTATACATGGAATAAAATAAACAGAAAACGTTAGATCAAAAGTGAGGCAAGGTGAGGGAGAGAGCCATGAGGATATGCGAGTGAACAGCGAATGAGACAAAGGAAATAGATTTGAAAAGGCTTTGTCTGGCCTGTTCAAGGACCAGCCGGGAGGCCAGGTGGTTGGAACAGAGTGAGGTAGAGAGTGTGAGGCTCTGGAGGCGGAAGAGGGGAGGGGAGAGGAACCAATCTTGTGGATCCAGGTTAGGATTTAGGTTTTGCTGTGAGGTAAATGGGGAACCAAGGGAGGGTTTTGAATTGAGTAAGTTAATAAAGATGCCTTTCATATGACAAAAAAAAAAAAAAAAAAATTGTGGAAGGAAAAGTGTAGGGAGCCCAACCACAATGATGACGTGGGTAGGTAGGATCATGGAGGCCTGTGACCACTAGGCTTAGCTCAGGCTCTGTCCTGAGGCACTGCAGAGCTGTGGAGGGTTCTAAGGGGAGTATCGGGGATCAGGATTGATTTTAGGAAGACTTCCCTGGCCACCTTGTGGAGGGTGGATCAGAAGGGGAGACTGAGGTTGGGAACCCAAGGGAAGGAACGAAAAGGACCAGGTTGGGCGGGGAAGGGTTGGGATAAGTGGTAGAAAAGGAGGCCAAGTGGACAGGAGTTGGTGGTTTGGGATAGAGGGGAGAGAGAGGTGTGTCCCTGTTGAGGCCCAGGGAGGGATTAGGGGACAGCAGGGCTATCCTTGAGATGGGGGCCCAGGAAAGAGGTAACTTCAGAGAAACACTGAGGCCAATGATGATGTGGGAGCCAATAAGTAGAAGAACCAGGAGGAGGTGTCCTGCAGTCCATGAGATCCCAAGATCTGAGGTTCAGGAGAGAAGTGGGGGCTAGGGATGTGGGCATAATCCATACCTTGTCTCCTGAACAAGGCTTTTTACTAGAATCTCAGCTGCCCCAATCCACACCCTACCCTGTCTCTGCGTGATGTCAGGAATCCGTGCATCTTCTGGTCTCCTCAGGAAGTCCCAGGGCTGGCCAGAGCATATCCCCAAGTGTCCTTCCAGGCTCTGAGCACTGTGCCAAAGCACCTACTAGCTGGAAGAGGAGAGCAAACACCTCACAGGGTGAGAAGAGAATATTTATAACATCATTACCTCCTTAAGTTCTGTGATGAACAGAGGCAAAAACAGGCTGCAGAGCCAGGCAGGGCCTGTGATAATGCAGGATGTTGGGCCCAAATCTCATTTCCATTGTGTGTGTGGTGATGGGGTGGGGGGTGGGGGTGGGAGGTTTGGAGAGAATGGGTCTTTTGGGTGAAATCTCCCAACTAAATGTGAGCTCATTTAGATTCAGTTCAGATTTAATATAACTCCACTGCCTTATCCAAACAAAGTTTATCTGGGGACTAGATACCACGTCCCGTTTGAGTCCCCGCCGTATAATTTCAGCTGTGGAGCCAGATGGCCTGCATGCAAACCCTCAGCCCCTGGCTGCGTGATTTTGGGCAACTACCTAACATCCATGTGCCTCAGTTTCATGATCTGCAACATGGATAAAAATCATATGTACCTACCAGGGTTATTGTGGGAATTCAACGGGTTAATATGTATGATATGCTTGGAATAATGCGTGGCACATAATAAGCACTCTGTATATATTACTTATTATTGCATTTCTGCTAAGAGATTCATATACAACATAGGCCTATTTAAGTCTCAGAACAGTCTTAACAAATAAGTATCATTTGGAAACCTATTTTCAAGAGGAAACAAGACTCAGTGAGGTAAGATGATTTGTCTTAGGTGGGACAGCCCAGGAGCCCAGAGCTCTTACTCATCACTTCAGTAGTCTGCCCTCCACACCCTCTCAGCACACCTGGGCCTGGCCATTGGTTTGACTACGCATGCCCTTCCCCAGCCCAGTTGACTTCCCGCCTGCCTTGAGCCTGGGAGCTGACTCTTTCTTGGTACCTTCTTCCCCAGAGTTGGAGATGGCCAAGGCCCGGAACCAATTGGATGCCGTTCTACAGTGTCTGCTGGAGAAGAGTCACATGGACAGGTTGGGACCTGGGCCAGCCTGAGGTCAGAGGGGGTTGGGCCCTCTAGTCCTGGGTGGATTTAAATGGCACCCCAGAACCTGGCTCAGGAAGGCAGGGGCCTAATGGAGAGGCCACTCATTGCCTTACCACTGTGGGCCCTTGGAACCCTGAGTGCACAGTTATCTTCTGTTACCAGGGAGCGTCTGGATGAGGAAGCCAGGAAGACCCCCTCAGACACCCACAGCAAGTAAGTTTTCCTGGTGGGATCTGTAACTGAGGGTTTGTAGTGAATGACTTTTCTCACCGAAGCCCTGGCTATTCTGTCCCCTGCTTCCTCCACCACAATTTTAACCACTCTGTGTGTACAAAGCCCCGGGGGCAGCAGAAGCTTGAAGGGTGAGACACAAGGGGGCTTGGGTGAGGCACAAAGCCTACAGGGTTAGTGGGGAACATGTGGGCATCTGAGGCTTGATCTCAGTATCCATAGGGTGTCTTTTGGGAGATTTTGATCAGGCATTTGTTCAAGAGTGAGCCTGCTCATGCCCTGTCTCTTCCCACAGGGATTGCTCCATTGTGGCCACTGGCAAACGGTAAGGTGGCAGGGGTTTCAGCCAGGTGAAAAGAAGTCTCCAGCGCTGGTCCTGATGTTCTCTCAAATCACACAGGCCATCTGCCCGCTTCCCCCACCAGCGGAGGAAGAAGAGAAGGGAGATGGATGATGGGCTGGCCGAAGGAGGGCCACAGCGATCTAGTGAGTAGGTGGTAGCCCTAGAGGGCGGTCAATGATAGGGGCTATGTAAGCATGTTCACGTACCTCCCGCTCCCACTTCCCTAGACGCGTATGTGATCAAGCTGTTTGACCGGAGTGTGGACTTGGCTCAGTTCAGTGAGAACACACCGCTGTATCCAATCTGCCGTGCCTGGATGCGCAACAGCCCCTCAGTTCGTGAGCACGAACGCTCACCCAGCTCACCGTTGCCCCCACTGCCTGAGGATGAGGAGGTGGGATGGGTGGTAGGCCCCTGCCCAACAGCCAGGGAGGGAGTGGGTAGATGGTTACAAGGTACCCTCCTCACAAGCTATTGGGATAGACGGGCAGTTTTCTGTGTCCCTTAAATGTCTCCTGGATCCATTGAGGCACACAGATATGAACCCTTAGATTGGGAGTATGGATGTAGCTCTCCAGAGCAGACACACATGGCTACCTGTTCTGGGAGAAAGAGGGAACAGGGTTTACCTGGGCAGATATGTGTGACCTCTAAGATTGGGATCCCCAAGAGCTGGGGGGCTGGGAAAAGGTCCTTAGTGGGACCTTTAGTGTAAACAGGCATAACCACCTGATCTAAAGGAGCAGATGTAGATGCCCTAGGGTATACAGGCATCGATGGGAATCTCTCCACTGGCCGGGTAAGGTCCCCATCCTTCAGACATGACTCCCAAGTCCAGGTCCCAGAGGAGACCCTCATGTTTGTTGTCCCTGGGAAAGGAAGAAGGGGTAAAATGTGTATCCCTGTCCCTCATCTCTGACTCTTGGAACTTTTATGGGGCTCCTGTGTCTCCAGGGTTCAGAGGTCACCATCAGCAAGAGTCGGGATGTGTACAAGTTGCCTCCTCCCACAGCCCCTGGGCCACCTGGAGATGCCTGCAGATCCCGAATTCCATCCCCACTGCAGCCTGAGACACAGGGTACCCCTGAGGATGAGGTGGGTCTGCAAAACTTGCCTGGGGCTATGGGGCATATATTGTGGGGCGTGGACATGGCCACCCAGCCTGGCTTCTCTATCCACACAGCCCTCTGAACCCTCACCCTCACCTTCCACACTCATCTATCGCAACATGCAGCGCTGGAAACGCATCCGCCAGAGGTAAGCATCCCCAACCTGCTTGCTCCTCTGTGGCTTCTGCCCCAACTGCTGAGCCCTCCCTCTGCTTTCCCTCTCCCACTGCAGATGGAAGGAGGCATCTCATCGGAACCAGCTTCGTTACTCAGAAAGCATGAAGATCCTACGGGAGATGTATGAACGACAGTGATGTTCCCCTGACCCCAATAAACATCTCCCTTCTGTACACTGGCCTCTGATTGCTCCAGCCTGTCCTTCCCAGCCCAGACATAAAGCAGATGGCACAGCTCTAGCACATTTATTGAGGAGTGAGGGGATAGGGCAGCAGGGAATTCAGGGAGGGAGAACAATTGTGGGGAATCGAAATCAAAGAAGGTGGCTGCAGTCTTGGAGTCTTGGAGAATAAGGGTGGAGTCTGGAAAGTGGATTGCCTGTGGTTAGAGACTTAGGGGTCAAGACAAAGTGACAGGGGTGCCCTTGGAGATGAGGGTTAGGATATTGTGCAGAGCCTGAGCAAGGTACCTATATTTTGAGGTTCCTGGTTGGCCTAGAATAAATTTTCCAAGGGTGGGGATCAGAAAAGGGATTTAAGAGTCTGAAGGTGGCTGGCTGAGAATTTCAAGTCAGAAGAGGAGAATAGGGGAAGGCCAGGTTTGGGTGATTTAGTGTGGGAAGTCTGCAGAGTCTGGGGCTTTGTGGAGAGCGGGTGAGGGTTTATGCTTGATTGGCTTATGGGAACAGGGCTGTCCATATCATAATCTGGTGTTAGTGATTCTTTTATAATGAGAAGGAAATAGGTTTTGAGTGGGTTTACAAGCCAAGAAATGGGTTAGTGGGGATGGGCTTGTAGGGTCTGGAAGCTAGGAAGGTGTTGGGGTTTGGAAACAAGGGTGTGTGAGATATCAGTGCTGAGTCTAGGTTGGAAGGGTCTGGGCTGGATCCCAGATCGGTGTGGGGCTGGTGGCAAGGCGAGCTCGGTATATCTGGCTGGGTGGAGTCAAGTCGGCTTTAAAAGGTGGCCTGAGGCGGTTCCCAGGCTTCAGGTGTGCCCAGACCCCAACTGGGCAGCAGCCTGTGGCTGCGACAGTGGGGCCTGGCCCGGCACGGGTGCGGCCTGGATGGACAGAACGCCTTCAGGGGACAACGCTGATGTCACGGCGGCAGGGTCCACACCGGGTGGCAAACGATAGCGGCGGTGGAACTCTCGAGCCACGTATCCATGCTCATCCTGGAAACGGAGAGGCTTGAGAGGCCCCGCCCTTCCCTGACGCTGCCCTTTCCCTTAGGCCAGCCCCCAGCGGGCTCACCGGGCTGCCCCCACCACCGGCTCACCGGGCGCTCCTCATGGCGAGCGTGCACCTCCACATGTTCACCAACCACCTTGACGGTGATTTCCTCTGGAGAGAAGTGCTTCACATCCAGCAGCACCGAGAAATGCCCCGGGTCGGTGGGCACCTGTGCACAGCCCCATTGTCATCAGGCAAGGCAGGGCTCCCAGGACCCAAACCAGGCCTCTCCTTCGTAGGTTCTAGTGCAACTGGCTGGCCTCCGAGACTGAGGTGTCCCTTTTCCTGCTCGTAACCATGGATGGCTGCCTCATCCTGAAGAACTAGTCTCCTCCTCCTCCTCTCATCTGGAGGGAAGCCCCCTTTCCCTGCCAAGTCAGAGACCTCAGGCCTCACAGAGTGAGTACCCTTCATCCCCTCAGCCCTGGGGATGGTGCAGATAGCAGTCTTAAGAGCAGAATCATGGCTACAGAGAATGTGGTGGACCAGCCAAAGACCCCAATAGTCAATGTGTCCTCCTGGACACTGCCTCCCCAGGCCTTTCCTCTCAGAGTCCCGGGGCCCTTACTGCCCCCCACCCCCCACCCAAGGGACCACTTGAGCCCTCAGGAGCCAGCTCCCTCCCCATTCTCAAGTCACAAGACCCTTCTCTCTGCCTCTCTGGGATACATAGGGCCATTTCATATAATCTACAAACTCTTTCCCAAGAATAATAAACATTCCCTCCCTGCAGGAGTCACTGGAGCCCCTATGTCCTTCAGCATGCTTGACCTCCCATCCCCCACCCTCAGATTCCCTGGGTTATTGGCCTCCTTCAGAGTCATCGGGATTCCCCCCTCAGAGTGACCACCTCACCCTCTCAGTCCCCTTACAGTTGAGATTCTCCTCAGATCTACGGAGACCTCCGACCCCCTCCATTAAGCTGGCCTCTAAAATTCCGTACTTGGGGAACTCCTCTGAGTGGCCGGATTCTTCGTCCCCCTCAAAGTCAAAGGACATTCCCTCATCCCCCTCAGGATGCACCCCTCCCCAGGCCTGGCACCTGGGCGGCAGGCAGCGCCACGCTGGGTGCGCGCAGGTAGTAGGGCGCCAGCGTGGTGGGGCAGAGGGCAGCGAGCTCGGCCTCCAGTAGCCCCTCGCCGAAGCGCTGGTCGAAGAGGCGCCCAGGAGCCGAAAGCCCTGGCAGCGGGGCGGAGGCGCGGCGCAGCCAAGATGGCTGCACGGGCACGGGGATCTCCATCCTGCTCCTGCGGTGCCGTGGTGTCCCCGGTGCGCGCCCGCGGCTTTATAGCGCACCCTGCGTCCGCCCCTCGGCGGGCCGCCCGGGGACACTCGGACTGCCGCCAGACCCAGCCACTGGCAGAGCCTTATTTAGAAAGCCGACAATGACTTGGCCATTTACTAAGCTCCTGCTGGATGCCAGAGAGGTATCAAGATTCTCCAGTTTCCCGAAGGGAAACTAAGGCTGAGGAGGCGGAGCCTTGGCGGAATTTGGGACCCAGGGCTTGAGAAGCCCTCTGCAGAGCTCCCAGTTCCTTCACTCCACCCCCGCCCCGCAGGCAGCTCTGGGGATGACGCAGATGGCAGTTTTAAGAGCAGAATCATGGGTACAGAGAATGCGGTGGACCAGCCAAACTGTCAGAAGGACACAGGACAGACCATTTCCATCAGCCCAGTCTCGAGCAATCCGGGCCTAATTCTGTGCCTCTGACTCAGTCTCGGATGCACAGAGTAGCGGGGTCTGCCAGGTGAGTAGCGGCCAGGGACCGGGAACAAGAGCCCAGGTTGGCCCCGGGGGGGCCGCGCGCCTGGCCCGAAATAGCTTGTTTTGATCCCGCCACCTGGCCAGGAGCCCAGGCCTGGCGCTTGGCGCAACCAGCTGCTCCTGCAGCGACACAGAAGCAGGTGACCGGGCGGGACGGTCCTGAAGGTCCGACTGATGGAGGGATGTCTGTTAGAAAGGGGACAGTCTCCCCGATTGCCCCTACAACGGGAAAAACGTCTGTTGGAATAGATTCTGGACGAGATTCCCGCAACAAGAAGGTTGTAAAACAAGGTTGCGGGGAAGCCCTCCTAACCTTGAACACATTTTCACCTTCTTTCTATTGGTCCACAGGCTTGCCAATCACTGCTGCACGTCATGGTTCTCCAATCACACACGCTCTCTCAGTCAGGCTGACTTCACAACCAGTGGTGAGACACCCGCCTGCGGCCACTTTCCAATTACTTTTCATCATTGGTCGCCTTGGGGGCGGCTGTAATCCCGCGAGGGCGCCCCGGGAGAGGGCGGGGCGGACCGAGCATTGCTAAGCGACGGAGAGGCGCGCCGGGTCCGTCTGTGCTGGGGAGTTGCCGGCGGAAGCGCGGAAGTAGCCACCGGATGAACCTCAAGTGAGGCCGTCCCTCTTCCGGGGACCACAGGATGCCTGAAGAACAGGGTGAGAGAGAGAAGCACCACCTGGGGTCAGGATGGCCGGGGTTCGGAGTCTCCCTCAGTCTCAGGGAACTGAAACACCCAAGTTGTTCCACAGCTTTGCTGCTCCAGTCTTGGACTTGACCGTCCCCGGGGATCCCATAGTGTCTTGCGTTCCTCTGTTAGTGACCTCAAGATCTTTTTCCCTTCTTCTAAGAGTGTCCAGGGGAATCTTGGGAATTAAGTTTCTTAATTTTGAAATTGCCCCCAGACTCCCACAGGTGTTGTTTTTTGTTTGTTTATCTTTCTTGCTTAGGAAGAGCCCATTGACTGATGGGGATTGTAGTCCATCTGCCCCTTTTTCCTTAGTCATCCCAAGATCTATGGGAAATGTTCTGCGATAGGGTTTAGCTATGGTTCTTAACCGGAGGTCCACTTCAGAATTTTGGGACTCTAGGAAAAAGATACAGATGCCTAACTCCTGCTTTCAGATAGTTCTTATTCTTTAAGTCTGGGGTGAGGACCACACATCTGTTGTTTTAAAGACAACTCCTAGGCTGTATCCAGTGTTGAGAACCAACATAAGCAGTTCCTGGGTTCTTCTCTTTTGAGACTGCTCCAAGGGCTGGCGCCTCCAGTATCATTATCATGCATTGTGGGATTATACTCCATCTTTTACAGGAACCCATGGGAACTGTAGTCTTTCTGTACTCCTCTTCCCATCCTCCCGCCCTGATACTGCCCTCTACACTCCCCACCTCCATTCCTTCTGCACTGCGGTGACCATGCTCTGCCTACCAACTTTACCCTCTCTTTGCAGCCTGCCAGTTTTCAACACTCAAGACAGCCCTTTTGGTGATTTTCCCCTGGGTCAAAGCTAGACCTGGCACCCCAAGGTGAGAACACCCCACCCACAGAGAGTGCTGTGTGACAGCCTAGTAGCAAGGGAGTGAAGACCTGTGAAGAGATGCCGGTGAGAGATTAAACACATTCCCTCCTCCTCTCCCCATGGCCCTTCCTTTATCTAGTCCTCTCCGCCATCACAGCCTAGTTTACTCTAAGTTGTTACCACTGTGAGATGTGTTTCTTCCCCTCTGGACTAAGACCACATGGTCTTTGTTTCAGGGATATCACTTTTTCTTCTCCCCACCTCCCCTATCTTAGACCCTGAGCCCATCCAGGTCCCAGAGATCCAGGATCCCAGAAACTCCCAAGGCTCTGGCCACAGATCCCAACTCCCCTGAGCTATTTGAGGAGTCCTGGCCATCCAGGTCAGGGACCCCTTCCCCACCCAGCACCACTGAGGAACAGATGGGTACCTCTTCACCACCCACTCTGATTGACAGTGGTGACTCCGTGGTGGCCAAGTAAGTACCATCAACCCTGAAGGCAAGAAAGATTGGGGGGCGGGGGATGGCATCCTGTTATTACCACAGCCGGTGCTGTTTAGGTAGCACTTTTAGGACTACACTTCAGGTGTATTAAGAGCTCTGGGGTTAGGCTGTCTAGGTTCAAATCCCTGCTCTGTCACTTAATCTTTGTATGATCTTCATCTAAGTTTTTTTGTCTGTAAATTGGGGATATGAATAACACATCCCTTAGGGCTGTTTAAGCTTTCAGTGAGTTACTTACTGGCTGTAAAGCTTCTATAACAATGCTTGTCACACAATGAGCTTTTGGATTTGTAGGACACAAGTTCACTGTTATAACAAAGAGCCCCAAATTAATTGTGGCTTAAACAAAATAGTTTATTTCTCCGTCACCTAACAGTACAGGCAGAAGCAACCAGGGTCAATATGGCAGCCCCTAGTTGAGGTGTCAGAGACACCGTTTCTTTCTATCTCGTTCCCCTTCCCCTTACTCCTCCTCTAGACTGTTGCCCTTTCCTTCATGGACCAAAATGGCTCCCAACAACATCCATTACTCAGAATCACATCTCTTCATACCTTGTTAGTCAAGAATCCAGTTACATGGCCATAAAGTTACAAGGGCACCTGGTAAATGTATGTATAGAAGAATGGGTATGTGTCCAGTACTAGTCTTACATAATATTGTATTACTGTATAAGAAAAGAGAATGGATATTGAGGGACAACTGCCAGGTGCTTCCATAATGCTCAATAAACATTGGCTATTGTGATTATTACTGTTATTATTTAGCTCTCCTTACCCTACCCTCCTCCCATTCTCTGATGCCCAAAGGTTCATAAACCGGTTCCGCCAGGCTCAACCTACAAGCCGAGAGGAACGCCAGCTTGCAGGCCCAACCCCAGCCGACTTTTGGTGGCTGCAGCCTGAATCTCCAGACCCTAGTAGTCAACTTGCAGCAGGTACTTGCTTCAGTCCCATCCACTCCTGGCCCCAAACCTTTTCTTTTTAATTTATCTTTATTGTTGAAGGTATTACAGATGTCTTCCCTCCATCGACCCCCTCCACTCAACTCCTGTCCCTTCACCAGGCCTTTCCCTCACTATTGCCTGTCAATGGGCTATGCATATATGCACATAAGTTCATTGTTTAATCTCTCACCCCCTCCTCCTTCTCTCTGAAATATGTTAGTCTGTTGCATGCTTCAATGTCTCCATATCATTTTTGTTCATCATTTTATTTTGTTCATTAGATTCCACATGTAAGTGAGATCATGTGGTACTTGTCTTTCTCTGACTAGTTTACTTCGCTTAGCATAATACTCTCCACGTCCCTCCATGCTGTTCCAAAATCTTTCTTGTCCAGTGCTCTCAGCAGCCACTCCTCCTGGCCTTCCTAAATCAATTGGGATTTCTCAGCAGGAGCCAATAAACCAGAAGGAAGACTCACCACAGAAGTCCCAACTCTTGCCAAGGTTGCCAGTGCATCGCAGACTAAGGCTATGGCCCCCCTTCAGGAAATAAAGCAGGTGACATCCCCATTTATTCCTCCCCCCATGTTCCCTGAACTGATAGTACCAGCCCTGGAATAGAATTAGAGTCAGTCAATTCAAGGAAGCATAAACAAACAAAAAATGTGTTTGCTAATGCAATTTAAAAGTCCAAAAGTAGCTTCTTTCAGGTATGGCTGGATCCAGGTGTTTGAACACTATTGGGAAGAACTTGACTGGTTTGCTTTCTGTCATCTTTGCTGGGCTCAGTCTTAGGCAGGCTTTCCTCTCAACGTAGCTAAGATGGCCTCAGTAGTTCTAGCCTTTTAACGTATTTATCCACAGGAAAGAGGAGCCTTTTCCAGTAGCCCTTGTTACTCTCATCAGCTCACAATCACTGTGAACCAGAGGATAGAATGTTGTGATTAGCCAGGCCTGGCCAGGAAGGCAGGGTCAACACTTGCACAACAATAATTTCATTGAGGGTGTGGATCCACACAAGAAAACTGGGTCACTCTTCCCTGAAGAGGAAGAGCAGATGCTAAGCCATCGTGTGAGGGTACCAGGTGGAGTGCCCTCTGTCTGAGCAGCCTTTGGACTCTGGGCTGGCCTCTGACCCTCTCACCTCACAGAGCCTCAACACATGGAACTCATCCCTGCTGGACCTGGAGATGCTGAGCCTGCAAAGCAGAGCTGCCAGGCTGCTGAAGCACAGGTGCTTTCCCTGCCCCATCATCCTCTCCACTCCTACAGCTCCCGGCCCACCATTGCCTGTGGCACCCCTACTGCCTCACTTCTGTATTTTTCCTACAGCAAGGCCTCCGCCTCCTCCTGCAGCCCCAGCAATTCCGTATTCCCTGTCAGCTCTGATGGTCTTTCTCCTTCCTCTGTGGCCTTCACCCCTAACTCCAGCAAGGGCTCCAACCCCAAGGCACATGGTGAGTTCCGGAGAGCAAGGATTGAGGGCAGCCGGTGTGAACCCCTCGTTTGCCAGTAATCAGCTATGTGACCTTGGGCCTCTCTGTGCCTTCCTTGTTTCCCCAAAACGGGGATAATAATTGTACTCTTCTACTGTTGGTGTGGTGAAGATTAAATTAGTTGGTGAATATGGAGTACTTAGCACCAGTCTGTTAATAGTAGCTATCATTAGTCGGACAGGTTCTCTCTCTGTATCCTATCTGCCTCTAAACACAGAGCTCCAAAATCAGAAGGCTTTTTGCAAATTTGATACTACACTTGATTTGACAGCAAAATCTGATCTCAACAATAAGAAGGATATTTATTATCTCTCTGTCATTTAGGACAACTTCATACTTTTTTGCTATGGATTTATTACATTGAAACATGAAATTTTTGCCTTTGTAAGTAAAAAATGGTTAAATATTGCCAATTGCATATTGTTCAACCAAACACTAATATGTTTGAGTCTGTGCTGTATCAGACCCCTGGCTACACTGTATATGCCATACAGCTTCGCTAAAACATTCAAGATTTCAGAAATGAGATTAGGGACCTGGGTTAGTGTTGCTGCCATCATTCTGGTTGCTTTTAGTCTGTGCCCAGGTTCTGGGATACAGTGGAGCACAGGACAGGTGCTCTGCAACCTCAATGGGCTCCCACGAGTGGGGACAGGCAAGCACAGACAACCAGAGGTTTTCCTGGTTGTGTGTGATCCTGCTCAAACTCACCTGTCTGATTCTTCCTTCCATCTCGAAGTTCCACCTTTTGTTCACCTTTCCTTTCTGAGCCTCAATTTTCTCTTTTTTAAAAATAGGAATAAACCTAGTACCTATTTCATGTTTTGTTTTGTTTTACAGATCAAATTTATTCATTCATTCATCTAACAAAAGTTAAATTTCTGCTGTGTATGAGGCTTCGAGAGCAGAATTAGAGATTTCACAGTGAACTAACCATGAATACTTTTTAAAAAAAATAAATCTTAGCTGGCGTCGGTGTCCGTTGGCACGCCCGGCCCGGCGACCGTCGCCTTCTCTCTGCGAACCCCACCGGGGCCTTCGGGCCGCGGACTGGGACGGGGAAGCGGGGGTGGAAGGCGGCGGACGCGGCCCCTTTCCCAGGGGGGTCGATGGCCGGCTCCCTCTCTCTTTTCCAAAAAAAAAAAAAAAAGAAAAGAAAAAGATAAAAAGGGGGAAAAAATAAATAAAAAATAAATCTTTATTACTCAGATTATTACAATTGTTTCTCCTTTTTCTCCCCCAAAGCTCCCTACCACCCAGTTTCCTTCCCACCCTCTGCCCTTACCCCTTTTCCCCCCAATTGTCTTCATCCATTGGTTATACGATTTCAATCCAGTCTCTCACTGCTTCCCCACCCTCTTATCCTCCTGATAATTATCAGTCCACTCCCCTTCTTTGCCCCTGATTATACTATATTCACCACTTTATTCTGTTCCTCAGATTTTTTTTCCTTTTCCTTTTTTTCGTATATGAATTTCAAGTGGAACACTCTCTCTCATTTGTTTTTGTAGGGAAATACAACAGAGTGTTCTGTAGCTAATGGCTGCAGACTGTCCAAATGTCTCAGGACCACACGAATAGAATCCGCTCCTCCTCCGGTTCACACCGCCCCCTCCCCCAGGGTCCCACCGCCCCCCTTGGGCACACGGCTTCCCTGGGGCACATTAACCATGAATACTTTTATCTTCAGGGTTCTCACAGCACAGTGAGTGTAGAATAGAGTAACTACATAACCCCACAAACAAATGTGAAACCAGTAGAAACGAGGGCTATTGAGGAGAGGACTGTGATGCTGAGAAGTCAGAGAAGGCCTTCCTTGAAGAGATGCTATCTAGGTGGAGACCTAGGATGAAGGTGGGGACAAGTGCCTTCTAACGTGTTCAGAGGACCTGAAGTGGGAGAAACCATGGTACAGACAGTAGGTGATGAGGACGGACAGATTGGCAGAGGTCAGATTACATTGGGCCATGTAGGCTTGGGGAGGCATTTGGTCATTAAGTATGGGGCAGGGGCAGCCATGAGAGGGTTCTGAGCTGGGAGGGTACATGATTTTCCTTGAGTGTTAACACACTCCCCCTGGCTGCTCTCGGTACCCAGTGAGGATGCTGGGCCAGAGCCTGAGGAGCAGAGTAGAGGGCAGTGGCCAGGTTTGGAAGTAGAATCACAGGATTCTCTCCACACATCTTTTTTGGGGGTATGGAGGGTAGGGGGGGGAGAGAGGTCTGAGATGATGTCCCCCCCACTCTGCAGCATCAGATGGTCAGGCTTCTGAGAGATAATAATAGCCCTATTGATCATTGCTGTTGGAATGATGCTCTGGATGATGGGAAAACGTTCTTTTGCCCTATTGGACCGAGGACAGCCAATGCCCTGTCATGAGTCACTGTTGTACTGAGCCAGAACAGTGCCTGGCTCAATAGAAGAGCTACATAAACATTTGTTATTGAAGGAAGGATTGGGAAGTCCGTGAGTCCTCTCTCCTCTGACTCTGCCCCTTCTCCACTTGCCACTCTGGAGAGGAGTTGGAACATTATCTGGAGAGCCTGTCTGAATATCGGTAGAGTCGAAGGTTGTGTGCACTGGCTGTCATCAGGTTGCTCACCCCCCACCCCCCCACCTCCTGTCTTACCCTTCTTCCCTCTACTTAACCCACAGCAACGCCGGCACCAGCCCCCAGCCCTGCTCCAGCCCTAGTCTCCTCCCAGGCACCCCTGCGGCCAGAGGATGACATTCTGTACCAGTGGCGACAGCGGCGGAAGCTTGAACAAGCTCAAGGAGGTCAGGGTGATGGAACCTGGGTGCTGCCAGGGGCCTCTGCCCTCACTACTCCGGTGAGATGGGGGAGGGAGGCACTGGAGGGGGATCCTAAGGGTGGTTGGAGGGAGGGAGGCCTGAGTGGCACTGAGGACACCCTATTCTTTCTCTCCCTCAGGTCCCTGTCCCCATCTGTCTGCACACTTCGCCTGCCCCTGCGGAGACTCTTGGTTCCCTAGGAACACAGCCTAACTGCATCCCACCCTGGGGCAGCGTGGCCGGGCCTGCGCCCCAGGAAGCCCATGTCGAGAGGCATCCTGTTCCCCCGCAGTTCTCTCCACACATCTTTCCGGTCCCCTACCCCCATGGGTTTTTCTGGGCCCCACAGCCCGGTTCCTGGGTATCTTTTGGGGGCGTCCCCCCCATGCCCTGTGCCTCTACTCCTGGGCCCCCTATTACCCCTCAGGTCCCGCCCACCTCTGCGCCATGTACCTCTGCCCAGCTGGAGAGGCAGGACCCCAAACCTCGGAAGGGTAGAGCTTCGTGCCCAGAATCTGCTGGGCGAGTCATGGCTGCTGACCAGGAGCCTAGCCCGCAGCTCCGTGGCCCTCTGGGCCAGGTAGTGACAGCTCGGCTCTTCCCCGACAGCTTGGAGGACACGCCTCCTCGCCTCAAGAGCCTGCCTCCACCTCTGGCTGAATCTCTGAAAATCAAGACTAAGCAACCCAAAACTAAGGTTATGCCCCCGTGCTCAGAAGTCACCTCCCCTCTATCTGAGCCGCGGTTTCCTGAGGGGACCCCACCTGGTCGGCCTAAGGCCGAGTCCCCAAATGCCAAGGCCACGCCCCCCGTGGAGGGGTGGGTGCTTTGCAGTGAAGTCAGGAATCCTCAGCCCAAGGCCCCGCCCCCTCCAGCTGAAGAGGCTTCCTCCGGGGTTGAAGCCCCGCCCGCTTTGTTCGAGGCGGGGACTCCGGAGGCTGCGGTCACCTCCTCGCCCGCTGCTGACCGCGCCCCCGCAGAGGACCTGCTCTCCCAGGCCGCCAGGCTAATGCAGGCTGCTGAAGGTGAGCTGCTGCGTGTGGCTGCTGGGATCTGGACGGCTGTTGAGCATGCTATGAGCCCATCCACTGGAGCTCGCTCTTTTTCCTCCAGATTCCGACAGCAGCGAGTTCCAGGAGGACCCTGTGCTGCAGGTGCTAAGGGTTCAGAGGGCTGAGCTGCGGCGGCAGAAAAGGTGACTATCTCCAGCCTTTACAACACCGAGCCCCTTAATCTTCTGAGATTCCCATCAGGTGTCCCCCTCTCTTGAACCCCTTTCCCAGAACTATCCAGAGCTCCAGACCTTCTTGACTTACCTCAGCCTCTACAACCTGGCTTTTTTCCAGGAAAGTGGACGCCCAATTATCCCTCCTACTGGGTCACACTGAAGACTCAGGGTCTTGGTTCCTCCTGCCAGGTCGACCCCCAGGTCCCCAAGGATGTGGCTGAGGAGGAAAGGAGCCTCATTTGAGGCCAGAAGATTTTGAATTGTACAAATTCTGTTTTTCCCAATGAAATGCTCTTTTCGGGTTACAGGATTGTCTCTGAGAATTCTGAAAAGGCCAAAAGTCATGCTAATTTAGGGAAATGGCTCCCCCCGCCCCCACTTCCCTGTCCTGCCCACTCCTAACCTAGTTACTGACTGTGGTACAGAATCTCCTCTGGTTTTATCCTCTTTGAGGGCAAGACAGGGGAGGGTTCCAGGGAAAGCTTCATCCTAACTCAGGAGTGGGCGCTCCTGTCTCAGATGAGACAGAAGGAACTTCCCCTCGGTATGAAGCTATCAGAGTGTTTGACAGTGGTTAGTCCTCAGCCCACATCCTGCTTGAACCAGCACAGTATTTGGTTCATTGATCCCATCCTCCTTGAAGCATTTCCTTCCCCTGCTTCTAGCATCACTAACATGTCACTTTGGTATGTCCCTGGGCTTGGGCCTTGACTTCTCTATCTAGACTCATTCCCATGTGCTGAGGTAGCTTCCTGGCTCTAAATCCTATCTCTGTTCTGATAGTCCCTAAATCTCTATCTTCAGTCTAGACCTGGCCGCTATACCTCAGGCTTCTATGTCCTGCTACCTGCTCACCATCCTCACTCAAAGGTCTAAGAGATGTCCCAAACGGCACATGTCTTAAACTCAGCTCCCAATCTTCTCCTAAACCTGCTCCTCCCAAACTTCCCTCAGCTTTGTCCTTCCTGCTCGGTCCAAAAGCCTCATACTCGTCCTTGATTCCTCTCTTTTTCCTCATATCCACAGTCCTATCAAGGTCTACCTTTAAAATCTATCCAGAATTTAACCCCTTCTTCCCTTGTATGGCCCTCACCTTAGTCTAAGCTATCATTATCTGTTTGGACTATTAAAAACCTGTTTGTTTTGTCAGCAAGTTCTTTGAAACATTTCTTATTAAAAAAATCTAGGTTTCTTCTTAAAACTGGATAGAACTTTGGGACCATCTCCATAAACAGAATGCAGAGGAAGTGATACTGCTTTAAATTTCTAAACTGGATTAGAAAAGATGATATAATTTCCATGTGGCTCCTCTCGCTCTCTCTCTTGCTCTCTCAAGCCCCGGGCTACCATATAAAAAGTCCATTTACCATGTTGGGAAGGGGTTTGTGTTACACAGGTGTGTGCACTTGTCAGCGTACAGTGAAATTTTTGAATTTCATTGTATGTAAAGTTTACCTCAAGAAAAAAAAAATATTGAACTCTAGTTAAAGATATGCATGCTGAATTATTTAGGGGACAGCATACCATTGTCTAATTTATTTTGAAATACATTAAAAATTAGATTAATGGATGAATAGAGAAATAGGTGGATGTGAATAAAACAAACAGTAAAATGTTAGTTATAAGATCTAAGTGATGGATATATTGTAGGTTGTTCAACTACTATATACTAGAAACTTTATAATAAAACATTGAAGAATATATAATCAGGATTATTTTGATATCTATTTTGAAAAGGGAGGATGGAATAGATTTTTGTAAAGTAGTTTCTGTATATCACAGACATGGTATATATTTGTTTTCAGCTGTTTTGAATAATCCACACATTTAAATTAAACTAACAAGAAGGAAATAGATGTTTAGATATAAAAATTAATAAAAGATGTTTTTAGTAGAAGAACCTGATCTAGTTGGAGGGTGAGTAAAGCCTAGAAGGATTCCTGAGAAGTTAGATTTAAGCTGTGATAGGTAGAAATTAACTAGTTGACAGAGGGCTATTTTAATTATTATTGCTGGGTTACAAATCACTCCCAAAACTTAGTGGCATAAAGCAATCACGCACCAGGGCTCACATGATGAACTGGAACTATAGACTATAGTAACTACACATGATTTCCATGTGGCTTGGGCTTCCTCAAAACACCTCAGTATAACCATGTTTCTCACATGCCTCAACACATCTAGAGCTAATCATTCCAGTAGACAAGGAGAAAGCTGCATTGCCTCTTATTACCTAACCTTGGAAGTCACATTATCTCTCTATTTTTAAAAAAATCATTACCCAAGGCCGAAACCGGTTTGGCTCAGTGGTAGAGTGTCGGTCTGCAGACTGAAAGGTCCCGGGTTCGATTCCGGTCAAGGGCATGTACATTGGTTGTAGGCACATCCCCGGTAGGGGGTGTGCAAGAGGCAACTGGTCGATGTTTCTCTCTCATTGACGTTTCTAGCTCTCTATCTCTCTCCCTTTCTCTCTGTAAAATATCAATAAAATATATATTTTTAAAAATCATTACCCAAGGAGTGAGGATTTCCCCCCATTAATTTTAGAGAGTGAAGGGAGGACATAGAGGGGGAGAGAGAGAAACATCCATGTAACAGACATACCTGGACTGGGGAGGGAGGGGCGGGGGAGGGAGAGACCTGCAATTCAGGTAAGTGCCCTTGACCGGGAATTGAACTGGTGACCTTCTGGTAAGTGGGCTGATGCTCTAACCACTTAGCATTGCTGGCCAGAGTGGAAGTCACATTCTCTATTAGTTGAAGTCACAAATCTGCCCAGATTCAAAGGGGAGGGGATGTAATTTCTACCTTTTCATGAGAGAAGTGCCAAAGGATTTGCAACCACCACAGAGGTTGAGTGGGAAAAGAGGACTACTCCAGGTAGAGGGAACATCACATGGAAGGTATCTGCGATGGGAGTGAGGTCTGCAAACTTATTAAGTTGAAGTGAGTAACTATAAATTGACCCCTCCAGTACTCCCCCCATCCCTGCTTAATTTAAAAAATTTTTTTAAATTGATTTCAGAGGGGGAAAGAGAGATAGAAACATCAATAAAGAGAGTGAACCATTGATTGACTGCCTCCTGTATGCCATACTGGGAATCACAATCTGGGCATGTGCCCTGGTCAGGAATTAAACCACTGAGCCACACTAGCTGGGCCCTAATTTATCACCTTCTAATATTCCATATTTTTAAATATTTATTTTGTTCACTGTTTTCTCCCACTAGTTTTTTTAGTTCCATTTTAGTTTCTTTTTAGTTTTTTAGGGCAGGGTACATTTTCCTGTTTTGTTTACTGATGTGTCCACAAATTAAGTATAAGTGGTAGGAGGTTTTTTTGTTTTTTAAATATATTTTATTGATTTTTACGGAGAGGAAGAGAGAGGGATGAGAGTTAGAAACATTGATGAGAGAGAATCATCAATCAGCTGCCTCTTTCACACTGTCCACTGGGGATGTGCCCACAACCAAGGTACATGCCCTTGACCGGAATTGAACCCGGGACCTTTCAGTCCGCAGGCCAACGCCCTATCCACTGAGCCAAACCGGTATTGGCTGTAAGAGTTTTTTTAATGAATGAGTAGGTGGGTCAAGGATGAGCCTTCTGAGGTGAAAGCCTTGTTGAAGGCATGACCAATCAGAGTTCTCTTGGAAAGGGTATTGTTAGTGTTTTCTGAATCTGGCTCAGTCAGCAGCAGGAAAGATTGGGAGGCATGGTCATGTTCTGGCATTTTGAGCTAAACTTATTCCTAGGAAAAAGGATTCAAGGCTGGAGGCTGACCTGTACTAAGCAGTAGAGAAAGCAAGTAAAGTATCCAGTGGGTAGAGCCAAGACAGAATGCCTAGAATTATGTTCCAGGCAGGGCATTTGAGTCAGTGGAAAATGTCCATGGGTGAATGTGCTCAGTATTTTGACATTCAGGGTGTGGCTTAGACGAAACCGGTTTGGCTCAGTGGATAGAGCCTCGGTCTGCGGACTGAAAGGTCCTGGGTTTGATTCCAGTCAAGGACATGTACCTTGATTGCGGGCACATCTCCAGTAGGGGGTGTGCAAGAGGCAGCTGATCAATGTTTCTCTCTCATGGATGTTTCTTGCTTTCTATCCCTCTCTCTTCCTCTCTGTAAAAAAAATCAATTAAAAAACATATATTTTTAAACTATCTTCATGTAAATAAAATATTTTTTTTTAAAAAAAAGAAAGGACTGCCGGAACTGGTTTGGCTCAGTGGAAAGAGCGTCGGTCTGTGGACTGAAAGGTCCCAGGTTCGATTCCGGTCAAGGGCATGTACATTGGTTGCGGGCACATCCCCAGTGGGGGTTGTGCAGGAGGCGGCTGGTCGATGTCTCTCTCTCATCGACGTTTCTAGCTCTCTATCCCTCTCACTTCCTCTCTGTGGAAAATCAATAAAATATATTAAAAAAAAAAAAAAAAGAAAGGACTGAAACTTTGAAAAGCTGCTTGGGGATGGACAAAAGCCCTGAACCCACGGGAGAATCCCGGTAGGAGTGTCAAAGGAGTGGTCCCTGAGAGTAGACTAAGGGGAGGGCCATTGCTTGTGTTAGAAAAAGCAAAGCTTAAAGAACCTGGGGGGTGTCTCAGGAGGGGAAAGACGGCCAATGAAAGAGGTCCTGGGCGTGGCGCTGTCAAACTCTTGGGGCGGGGCCGAAGAGACCCAGCCGGGAACACGTTCAAGCCGAAGCCAATGAAAAGCCGCCAGGTGGGTGGGGCGTCCTAGGCCGAGGGCGGAGCCAATGAGGAGCGGCGCCGCGCCCTCGCTGTCCCCGCCCCCGCGGGCTCGCGGCGGAGCGGCTGGAGGCGGAGACTACGTTGCCCGCGCGCGGCTCGCGCCCTCCCCTTTGTGTCGCCATGGCGGCCGCTTCGGCGACGAGGACGACGATGGAGAGGTCTAGCGCGCCCAGCGCCTGAGGAGGCCTCGCGACCATGGTGGTGAGGGGCCTACGCGGCCGTCAGACCATCCGCGTGGCAGTCTGTCCGTGCACGGCCCGGCCTCGCGCGCCCCGCCCCCGGCCCCGCCCGAGCTCGGGGCCTGCGCCTCTCCCCACCCTCGTCGGGGGTCCTCTGGTCCCGCAGCCTGGCTGGGTCCGAGCCCTCACCCCGGCCCCGCCCTCTCAGCGTGCGTCTCCTTTCACCGCCCCACGGGCTGTTTGCGGCCGGAGGCTTGGACTTGGGAGGAGGAGGGGCAGGTCCCGGGAAAGGCCCGGCATCCCCCCAGTGGTCCCCGCGGGGGCCTGCGGAAGCTCCCCTGGCTCCTCACCAGCCCCCATACCCGGGCCATCTTCATTGTCCTCATCCCATCCTCCACCCTTCCGGGCCTAGCCCCCCCCCCCCCACCTCCTCCCACCAGCCACTTTTTCATTCTCGAGCCCCACCCCCACTCAGCTCCATCCTCAGCCTAACCCTTTTCTTCTCTTTCTCATCATTTCCACCCCAGCCCAGGCACACTCAACCAAACCTCCTCCACTCTCATCAGTGGATAACTGCTCGTTATCCCATCCCCGCCTCAGCCGTGATGTGTCCTTTACCTCATGCTTTCCAGCTGCTCCCCTCCTACGCACTCCACTCCAACCCCAGCACTGATCCTTGGGTCCTCTCCATCTTGTCGTCGTCCTCCCTCCCCTACCGGCCCCCTCTTCCACCATGCCGCTCCTGCTCATTCATCCATTCCCTCATTCCCTCACCAACAGATATTCACTGAGACTTCTGCAGGCCCATGCTCTAGACACAGAGAAAGTTAGAACCCATCCTGCTTTGGGGAATTTCATGGGTTGGAAGGGGACAAATCCGAGGGGGAGACCCAAGAATGAACTTGGGGTTGCAGGGATATGAAGGAGGTAGAAGCTAGCGCCAGTCCAGGAAATCCCCTTCTGGCAGCTGGTTAATTCCTCAGATTCTATCCGGTCCCTGCTGGCAACTGGGCTGAAATTGGGCGTGAGGAATCAGGCACAACCCTACCTGTGAGGAGCACCAATTCTGTGCTCCCCAACTCCCCCTGTGCTGGGCAGTGCCGGGGAGCTGGGGTGCTTAGCTCCAGGCTGTGATGCAGGGAGGTCACAGTCCAATGTGGGAGATGGACTTGATGACAGATAGTGATGTCTCAGAGTGCTCAGGGCCATGATGGGAAAAACCCAGGCAGAGTCATCAAGCTAGGATAGAGGAACTTCAGGGGATGGGAGAGTCCAGAAGAGGTGACTAATACAGCCTGAAGGGTCAGGGAGAACTGAGAGGAGGAAATGTGAAGGGTTGAGACATGGGAGATGCAGAAGAGGGCACCTAGTGAAAGAATGGGGAAGGGTGTTCCATGCTGAGGGGACAGCCTCTGCAAAGGCCTAGGAGGAAATGAGAAAATGTGCTTTTGTTGGGCTCTTAGAAATTTGAGAGCTGAGAGTGGAGGCAATGGGAAGAGACAAAGGTGGAGAGATAAGCAGAGACCAGAGAATTATCTTGAAGACAACAGGGAGCCATTGAAGGTCCATGATCTGTGGAGAGACAGAGGCAGATTTGTGTTGTGTAAAAATTAGCTAGTGCTTGCTGTCGAGATGCTGGTAGGGGGGAGCGGCTGGAAGCAGGAAGACTGATAAACCGGGATCTGTGGTTGTCCGGTCGGTGATGAGAAGTGTGGAGAGGTGCAACTGGAAGATGACTGTACTCTGCAGGGGCTACAGAGTTTAAATCCAGAGAGATGGTACCAGCCTTCTTTCTTCCTGCCTCACCCTTGGCCCCTACTCTTCTAGCCCCCTCACCCCAGACCACACAGGAAGATGAAGACCTATCCTCATCTGGTCTTCGCCTCCCCCTGGCCAGGGCAGTGTATGGAGTGATTCAGGCCTCTAGGCTCAAGGTGGCAGATAACAATGCTCCTGTTGTCTCTGCTCCCATCTCTGGGGGCCTCTGATTCTTCTTTTTGCTCTACAGGCCCGTAGCACCGACAGCCTGGATGGCCCAGGGGAGGGCTCAGTGCAGCCCCTGCCCCCCACTGGGGGCCCCAGTGTGAAGGAGAAGCCTGGGAAGAGGTGAGAGGTGAGGGAGAGGCCCAGCTTCGGAGGGGGCCAAGCTCAGGAGCCACTAGTGATGTGTCGTGTCCCCTGTCTTCCAGGCTCTCTGCTCCTCGAGGTCCCTTTCCCCGGCTGGCTGACTGTGCCCATTTCCATTATGAGAATGTCGACTTTGGCCACATTCAGGTATGAGGGTTTTCACCCAGGTGGGAAGATGAGATCCCACCCAACCGTGAAGCAATGTTAGCCACCCTACCCCAGATCTGTCCCTGGGACTGGCTACTCTACCCATCTAAGAAGTCGGTGGCAGGAGTTGCAGGGCGGGAAGGAAGAGCTGTTCATCAGTCATCATTTGTTCCTTTATTCATTTTGCAACAACTTTTTGTTAGTTGTGTGCTCTGTGCCTGGACCCTCCACTCTGACTGAGGCATCACTAGGCCCTGCCCTTAGAGAGCACAGCCCTATCCCTAGATAGTGCCAACTTGGAGAGGTTAGGACAGGAACAAAACTGAGACCCTCCCCTGGGCTTTTCTTTTCTTCTACAGCTCCTGCTGTCTCCAGAGCGTGATGGCTCTAGCTTCTCTGGGGAGAACGAGCTGGTGTTTGGGGTGCAGGTGACCTGTCAGGTAAGGCCACCCTGCGTCTCATTGGCCTGTCGGGCTGGCTGCCATGGTCCTCAGTTCAGTGAAACGGGACCGCTGCCCCTTCTGTCCCTCCCCCTCCCAGGGCCGTTCTTGGCCAGTTCTTCGCAGTTACGATGACTTCCGCTCCCTGGACGCCCACCTCCACCGGTGCATATTTGACCGGAGATTTTCCTGCCTCCCAGAGCTTCCCCCACCTCCAGAAGGTGCCAAGGCTGCCCAGGTAAACTGCTTGGTATCCCATCCCTGCCTCAGCCATGATGTGTCCTCATCTTCGATGTGTGAAGCCATCAAGGCAGGAGGGGTTGATAAATATTTAATCACGAGTATGGCCTGACTCCCAACCAATCAGAATGGAGAGACCATAGGATTGCAGCAAGGTTCTTGAGGCCCTCTTTAGCTTTAGGATTCTAAAGATTTCCAGGGAGCCGAAACCAGTTTGGCTCAGTGGATAGAGCGTCGGCCTGTGGACTGAAAGGTCCTGGGTTCGATTCCGGTTGCGGGCACATCCCCAGTGGGGGGTGTGAAAGAGGCAGCTGATCGATGATTCTAACTCTCTATCCCTCTCTCTTCCTCTCTGAAAAAAATCAATAAAATATATATTTAAATAATAATAATAATAATAATTAAAGAATAAAGACTTCCAAGGGAGTTCCAGGGAGGATCGATATGGCCAGACCATTGGAAGCACATAGGAGCTGGACGTAGTCTGTTACCAACTATGACAATATTTTAGTACTTAACAGTAGAGTGGCACCCATGCATTGAGGTTGAATTTCTGTCCTGCTTGGAGGCAAGCTAAGGCAGTATAGAAAGGCAATGGGCTCTCTCGGGGGTCTCCTCACAAGGGCCCCCCTGACAATCTAACCACAGATGTTGGTGCCGCTGCTGCTGCAGTACCTGGAGACCCTGTCAGGACTGGTGGACAGTAACCTCAACTGTGGGCCTGTGCTCACCTGGATGGAGGTGGGCCTGGGCAACGGGGCTTGAAGTTGGGAGGAAGGAAGGGATGTTGGAAGAGTGAGAACCAACCTGGGAGTGTGTGTGGGCACAGGAAGGAAATGGGCCAGACAGGAGGAGTCACTGGCATTTCAGTGTCTGTTTGGGTATATGTCTGTTAGAATGAATGTGTGTCTGTGTGCGTGCGTGTGTGTGTGTGTGTGTGTGCAAGTGTTGGGCTGTAGGGAGAATTTCAAGGTATATGAAATGGGTTTGGCTATAACTCACAGAAGAATGCCTGGCTGAGAGTGACTTAACCAGCATTTTTAGATAGCAGATGTGCAGTATCTGCCATGGATGGTGAGGGTGCAGGGGTGTATCAGGAGGACTTCAGGGTAGAGGAATCCTGAGGCATGTGAGAGGAAGGAAGGGGCCTTGTTTTGGAAGGGGCATGAATGTAGGTGTTTGACCAATAGCTCTGAGTGGTTGGGGCTCTTAGAGATGGAGCAAGTAGTGGCCTCCACTGGGCCTGGAAGAACCTTCTCTGCCTTAACTATGTATTACCTTCTGCCTCTCCCTGCCACATTCGCCCTCTACCTCAGTTGGACAACCATGGCAGGCGACTGCTCCTCAGTGAGGAGGCCTCCCTCAATATCCCCGCGGTGGCTGCTGCCCATGTGGTGAAACGGTACACAGCTCAGGCACCAGATGAGCTGTCCTTCGAGGTGAGGCTGTGGGGGCGGGGCAGACTCCATCTGGACTCCCCTCTTCAGGCCTCTGACCCTCCCTCATCTCATCTGCCCACTCCTAGGTGGGAGACATTGTCTCCGTGATCGACATGCCGCCCACAGAGGATCGGAGCTGGTGGCGAGGCAAGCGAGGCTTCCAGGTGAGCCTGGGTCGGGGGAGACTGGTGGGGCTAGGGCACTGTGCTAGCTAGGGTGGCCCAGGCACTGACCCTGGACCCTCCGCAGGTCGGTTTCTTCCCCAGCGAGTGTGTGGAGCTATTCACAGAGCGGCCCTGTCCAGGACTCAAGGGGGGTAAGTGCCAGCGGCAAAGTGGGGAATCCTTCCTGCATCCTTTGCCTGCTGTCCATCCTTTCCACCCATCGTTCACCCACAGATGCCGATGGTCTCCTGTGTGGTATTCCGGCTCCCCAGGGTGTCTCCTCTTTGACCTCAGGTAATGGAAATAAGAGGCTATGTCCTCGCCTCCTTCCAGAGGACTGATAACTGCACTGACCTGTGTGGCCTGCTTTTACCCTCACAGCTGTGCCCCGGTCACGTGGGAAGCTGGCTGGCCTCCTTCGTACCTTCATGCGCTCCCGCCCTTCTCGGCAGCGGCTACGACAAAGGGGTATCCTGCGGCAGAGGGTGTTTGGCTGCGACCTTGGAGAGCACCTCAGTAACTCAGGCCAGGATGGTGAGGTCTGGGCCCACCTGCCTAGCCCACCCCTCCCACCCAGGATTTGACCCGCCCATTCCTGACCCACTGCTTTCTCCCAGTGCCCCAGGTGCTTCGCTGTTGCTCTGAGTTTATTGAGGCCCATGGGGTAGTGGATGGAATCTACCGACTCTCAGGCGTGTCATCCAATATCCAGAGGCTCCGGTGAGGGCCCTCCACCAACCCCTTCCTTCCACAAACACTTACTGAACATCATTTCTAATCTAGGCCCTGTGCCATTTGCTGGTGACAAGGGGTCTTGGGAGTTGGGAGGTCATCTAACAGGGTTGGATCAGGGCTGTGGACAGAGAGGGCTTCTCTGAGGAAGTGACTCCAGCTGAGGCCTGAAAGGTGAGAGCAGAATGAGTGTTGGAAGTAGAGAGATAACCTTCCCTGAGTACTTGCTACATGCCAAACACTGGGCACTGGGGACCAGAGATTCCCACCCTCATATGCTAGAGGTAGAGACAAACAATGAAATGAGAGAGTTTACTCGTAGATGACAAGTGCTATGGAGAAAAAGAGATGGGGTAAGGAGAATCATAATAGTAACCCTGGGAGGGATATTGCAGTGTTAAGTAGGGTGGGCAGTGAAGGCCTCTTGGGGGGGAGCTCCTTTGGAGGATGGAAGGGAGTGAGCGAGCCATGTGGATATTCTGGGAGAAGCATTCATGGCAGTCCAAAAGGCAAAGTAGCAGGAAATGATGTCTGAGAAGTAATTAGGGGCAGTTTGTGGAAGGCCTTTTTTTTTTTTTTTTTAATATATTTTTATTAATTTTAAAGAGGAAGGGAGAGGGATAGAGAGAAGCATCAATTATGAGAATCATTGATTGGCTGCCTCCTGCATGTCCCCCTACTGGGGGTCGTGTCCACAACCCGGGAATATACTCTTGGCCGGAATTGAACCTGGGACCCTTCAGTCCATAGGCCAACGCTCTTATCCACTGAGCCAGACCCGCTAGGGCTGTGCAAGACCTTTTTGTGTGTGTGTGTGTGTGTGTGTGTGTGTGTGTGTGTGTGTGTGCAAGGCCTTTTTAACAACTGTTTGGATTTTGGCTTTTACGCTGGAGGGTTCTGAACTGAGGAGACATGCCAGTCTAAGAGGTGGGAAGGAGTGAGGCACAAGTGTTGAGACTGACAGGAGGCCCTGAAGTGAGAGCATAGAGCCCAGAGGTGTGAGAGATGCAGCGTGAGTTCATGTGCATTGAGCTCTTCCCCTCGAGCAGCGAGACACAACCAGACAATTGTGAGGAGGGGCTACTGGGATTTCAGCCAGTTTTCCAGAGACCTCTTGAAGTCAGGAGAATGGCGAAATGTGCTGGAAGTAGCAGGGCCGTGCTCTGGAGTCAGATAGCCTTGGGCAGCTGCAGGAGGGACACCTCCCACCTGAGCTTCAGTGTCTTCCTCTATGAAAGAGCGCCCCTGCCTTTGGCAGGCAGGGTTATTGCAGAGGAAGTAAGCCTGTCTTTTGAGGAGCACAGTGCAGGAAGAGGGTTGCATCCATCTGTGGACAGTGGGTATGGGGTGCAGGCAGACCAGCTCTGACACGAGTCTTTCTTCTCTTCGACCTGGTGGCCTCAGGCATGAGTTTGACAGTGAGAGGATCCCTGAACTGTCTGGCCCCACCTTCCTACAGGACATTCACAGTGTGTCTTCTCTCTGCAAGCTCTACTTCCGAGAGCTGCCCAACCCCCTGCTCACATATCAGCTCTACGGGAAGTTCAGTGTGAGTAAAGGAGATAATGAGGTTGGCGGGTGCTGGGATGCATCGGGCCAGTCCCCATCATGCCTGTGCACAATCTCAGGAGGCCATGTCAGTGCCTGGGGAGGATGAACGCCTGGTGCGTGTCCATGACGTCATCCAACAGCTGCCCCCGCCACACTATAGGTAAACCAGGAGGGGTAGGGAAGGGCTGTGGTGGGCTCACAAGGGAGTTGAGGCTCAGATGTCCCCTTCCACTCCCATCCCAGGACCCTGGAGTACCTGCTGAGGCACTTGGCCCGCATGGCAAGACACAGTGCCAATACCAGCATGCATGCCCGCAACTTGGCCATTGTCTGGGCGCCCAACCTGCTACGGTAAGCTGGAAGCTCACCAGTCTGTCACTCACAGTTCCTTCCCATGGGCTGAGCCCCAGTCTCCCCTACTTCTATACCTACCCTAAGGACTCGCCCAACTTTTATTTCTCTTGTTCATTTCATTCACCATGTACTTATTAAATATCTCCAGTGTGCCAGCCCCTGTTCTCAGCACTGGGGATAGGCTCCTGGGCTCATATTCTCATAGGGAGGTGGACAATGAACTAGTAACAAGGAAACAGAATGGTCTGATAGTAGTGAGTGACAAGGATAAAGATTACAAGGCAGGGAAGGGGCATGCACAGGTTTATGGCATTTTGGGATGTGTAGGTGGTAGGGAAGGCTTCAGTAAAAAGTTTTCACACAGAAAGCCTCAAATTTGATGGTGATCAAGACAGGCAAGCTCTCTGTCCTAAATAAAACGGTGGGTATAAGAACTATTGCGAGGGGAAGAGTGGAGGGGGCAAAGATAGATCTGAAATCAGAGAAAGTTTAAATAAGGTAGATGGGGAAAACTCCACTGAAAAGGTAACATTTGAGTTAAGGACTGTAGCAAGTGAGATATCTGGGGAAGAGCAAACCAGACAGAAGGAACAGTATGTGCAATGGTCCTGAGGCTGGGTCAGGAGGAACAGTAGGGAGACCATTGTGGCTGGAGGAGTGAGTAAGGAGCTGACGGGGAGGAGACGATGAGGTCAGGTAAGTGATGGGGACTGGGATAGAGGAGGAAGGACTTACAGGTTGTGAGTCATGTGAGGACTGCTTTTGCCAGGAGGTGTTCCCAGCTTCCTCTGCTTCTGCATGAGCTGCAGACTGTGGGGGTGGGTGGGACCAGAGGACCAGAGAGGAGGTGGCTGTGATAGCCTGGAGGGAGAGGATTAAGGGTGGGGCAGTAAAGGGGGAAAATAGTTTAGATTCTGGACAGATTTTGTGGGAGGCACCTACTAGGTTTTTAGGCAGATTAGATGTGGGTGTGAGGGAAAGAGAAATCAAGGACCTTTCCTAGGTGTCTTGCCTGAACCACTAAAGGACTGCATTGACAGATGGGGAAGGAGATGAGGGAGCAAGTTGGGGAAAAGTTGAGAACCAAGTTGTTTGGTTCTCAATTTGATAAAATCAGAGCTGTTGAATGACAGTCTTTGCTTCTATTAGCTCCCTACCTAACCTAGTCACAGCCCTCCCCCTCCTCCAGCTGTGGCTCAAGGCACCTGCCCTCTCTCTCCCTCTTCATTCAGGTCCATGGAGCTGGAGTCAGTGGGGCTGGGTGGGGCAGCAGCCTTCCGTGAGGTGCGGGTGCAGTCAGTGGTTGTGGAATTCCTGCTCACCCATGTGGATGTCCTGTTCAGTAACACCTTCACCTCTGCTGGCCTCGACCCTGCAGGTAAGCTCGTCCTGTCTCCTGATGTCCTGGCTACTGCCTCCTCATTGTCAGGACTGCAGTGGGAGGGCAGGGGGCTCCCAGCCCTGTCCCTACCCACTGAAGCTATACCTCCTTCCTGGCTCCTTGAGGACCCCGCCCCGGCCTCTCCCTCCCCTCCCCACCCTTGTCATTTCAGCTCCTACGCTCAGGATCCCTACTTCTTGGCCTGGACATCGTTCTTCCTCCACCCCTTGTAGCTCCTGGGGGTGCTTAGGGCCAGAGGTCCTCCTGGGAGGAGGTGGGAGGTCCCCAGACTTGACCCTGCCCAGGTCCCACCCAGACTCCCCACCCTGCCCCGGATCCCAGCCCAATCAGGATTCAGCACATCGGAGGGCCCTCTGGCCCGAGGTAACTGAAGCCAGAGCCACTGCCTTTGCTGGCTGCTGGGAGCTGCCTCATCAGCTGGTTCTGCCTCATTCCTGCTCACCTGCCTGCTGCCCACCCATTCCCACCTGATCCTCTCTGGTTCCCTGCCTTGCCAGCCAGGGTGGGGGTTATGCTTTGTGCCGGAGCTTGGGCAGTAGCGCTTAGCTTTACCTGTTGTTGCCTTGAATGTTGACAGCTGCTCACTTTCCCAACTCCCCAGGCCGCTGCCTCCTTCCCAGGCCCAAGTCCCTTGTGTGCAGTGGCCCCTCTACTCGCCTGTTGACACTGGAGGAAGCCCAGGCTCGCACCCAGGGCCGACTGGGGACACCCAGTGAATCCACAGCTCCCAAGGCTTCAGACTCTCCTGTGGAAAGGTAAGTAGGAGAGGAGGGGAGAGGAGGGACTAGCTTTGAGGTCCCAGCTCCTCAGACTGCCTCCTGTGTCTCACCCAAACCCCAGGAGGAAGGGAGAGAAAGGCCAGAAACAGCGGAAGCCAGGCGGTAGCAGCTGGAAGACTTTCTTTGCACTGGGCCGCGGCCCCAGCATTCCCCGGAAGAAGCCTCTTCCCTGGCTGGCGGGGATGCGTGCCCTACCCCAGCCCTCAGGTCAGAGGTCGGGCAGTCAGCGTGGTGGGGGGGGAGGCACTCTGGAGTGCCTCTGTGACCCTTCTAGTCTCCTTGCAGGCAGCCGACCTGACACAGTCACACTGAGATCTGCCAAGAGTGAGGAGTCTCTATCATCTCAGGCCAGCGGGGCTGGTGAGCTCAGGGTGGCCTGGCCTGGGGCGGGGTGGAGCCTTCAAATGCTGTACTTCAAATATGGGGATTTGGGTGGTTTTTTAGTTTTTAATTTGGACATTGGGTATGATGAATTGGATAAAGCATCACCCTTAGTTCATGACACACTGTGATCAATGGTTCATACAGGGTCCTTTCAAACAGTCTTATTCCTTTTGAAAAAATGTAAATAATATAATGAACACCCATGTACCCATTGGCCAGAGCTAAAAGAACCCCCACTACCTTATCTTCAAGCTCCTCCCCTCTCTTACCAGCTGCCTATCCACCAGAGCATCCTCTTGATTAGATGTCATCATCCTCATTGATTTTTTTGTTTGTTAATCCTCACTGGAGGATATTTTTTCCATTGATTCCTTTTTCTTCTTTTTTTCAAAATATATTTTATTGATTTTTTTTACAGAGAGGAAGAGAGAGGCTCGGATAGAGAGCCAGAAACATTGATGAGAGAGAAACATTGATCATAGCTGCCTCCTGCACACCCCCCACTGGGGATGTGCCGGCAACCAAGGTACATGCCCTTGACTGGAATCAAACCTGGGACCTTTCAGCCCCAGGCCGACGCTCTATCCACCGAGCCAAACTGGTTTCTGCCTTTTTTTCTTCTTTTAAGAGCAAGTAGAAGGGAGGGAGGAGAGTGGGTGAGAGAAAGGAGATAAAGAAACAGCTATGTGAGAGACACATCGATTGGTTGCCTCCTGCACATGCCCTGACTAGGGCCAGGGATTGAACCTGCAGCCCAGATATATGCCCTTGACTGGAAATTGAACCCAGGACTCTGGTGAGTGGGCTTAGCTCTAACCACTTAACAACACTGGCCAGGGCTATCCTTGGTTTTAAGATTTTATCATGTACAGATGTATACATAAACATATTGTGCAGTTCTAGTCATTTAAAAATGTCAGTTAAAGGTATCATAAGAAAGGGTGTGTAGTGCTGTAAGTGAAACTTGACTTCATTCACCACTGCATTACAGATAGCATTGTATTGCCAGGTGTAGTTCAGGCTCACTCCTGCCTGCTGATCTTTAGTGTTCCATGTGGATATTTCATTGGGAGTTGCTTGACCATCCCACTCCTGATGGATTTGGGGCTCTATGGGTGCTCCCTGCCATGCCCACACTCCTGAGAGAGCTCTACCTAGGGTATACTCATGTTCAAGTGAACAAGAAAATGTCCAGTTGTTTTCCAAACATGGTCACCCCAGTCTGTACTCCCAGCAGCCTTGGTTGGGATCCTGTTGGTCTCATGTTCATAGCCGTGGGGTTGCCAGACTGTTCTGGCCCTTGGGTCTGGAATGGTTTTCCCGAGGGACTTGCCATTCATTTCCTCAGTCACTGTGAGTCTGAACAGCTCTCCCTGGATTCACAGCCATGTGGCCCTACCCACGGAAGTGCCTCTGCGTGCTATTTTCCCAGCCTCCAGGTTGTGTGCCCTGTTCTCACTAATGTGTGGATATGTAAACTTAAATGTATATATATTATTGAGTTTTTACAGAGAGAAAGAGAAAGGGATAGAAAGCTAGAAACATTGATGAGAGAGAAACATCGATCAGCTGCCTCCTGCACACCCCACACTGGGGATATGCCCTCAACCAAGGCACATGCCCCTGACCAGAATCGAACCTGGGACCCTTCAGTCCGCAGGCCAACGCTCCATCCACTGAGCCAAACCGGTTTCGGCGGTATGTAAACTTTTGAGCCCTGACCTCTAACTGCCCCTCCTCCCCCGCAGGCCTCCAGAGGCTGAGCAGGCTACGGCGACCCCACTCCAGCAGTGATGCTTTCCCTGTGGGCCCAGCACCCGCGGGCTCCTGTGAGAGCCTGTCCTCCTCCTCCTCTGCGTCCTCCTCCTCCTCTGCGTCCTCCTCTTCAGCAGCTGGGCTCAGGGCACTTGCCGGCTCCCCCTCTCACCGAACCTCAGCCTGGCTAGATGATGGTGATGATCTGGACTTCAGCCCACCTCACTGCCTGGAGGGGCTGCGGGGGCTCGACTTTGATCCCCTTACCTTTCGCTGTAGCAGCCCTACCCCAGGGGACCCTGCACCTCCTGCCAGCCCGGCCCCCCCAGCCCCTGCTTCTGCCTTCCCACCCAGGGCAACTCCCCAGGCCCTTTTGCCCCATGGGCCCACCAGCCCTGCTTCACCCACTGCCCTGGACATCTCAGAGCCCCTGGCTGTATCCGTGCCACCTGCTGTTCTGGAGCTGCTAGGGGCTGGGGGAACACCTGCCTCACTCACCCCAACACTGAGCCCCAGCCTAGGCCTGTGTCCCCATGCCATCCCCCTGCTACCACATGGAGCTGAAACCCAGCTGAGTGACACCTGTCCACAGGAGATCTGCAGCAACCTAGCACTACCCGGTCCCGGGGAAGCCCAACAACAGCATGGTGAGTCCTCAACCCATCCAACATCCTCACAGACCCTGAGGCTGCATCCAAGACCTGGCTGATGCTCCTTCCCATTCCTCTCTGTATAGGGCCTGTCATGGATTCACCACTGCTGCCCCCACCCCTATCCCTCCTGCGCCCTGGGGGGGCCCCACCTCCGCCCCCCAAGAACCCAGCACGCCTCATGGCCCTGGCCCTGGCTGAGCAGGCTCAGCAAGTGGCCCAGAGACATAGCCAACAGGAACATGGGAGTACCCCATCTGCTTCCCGCTCCCCTTTCTACTCACTGTCCCTGGAGGTGGGCGGTGAGCCCCTCGAGACCTCAGGGAGTGGGCCACCTGCCCCCTCCCTACCCCACCATGATGCTTGGGCTCCAGGACCCCCACCCTCCCTATCACGGCAACGAAGTGTTGGGAGCCTGGTGAGGAGCCAGCGGCCCGTGGGGATCTCAAAGAGGGGACACAGAAGTTCTACACAGGTCAGTGCCCAGCTCAGGAAGGGTGGGGGCTTCAGGGATGTGCCAGAGACATTGGCCTATTTTCTATGTTATATCTCCTCACAGGTTCTTTCTTCTGTGAGAACCCCTGGCTGCTTCTCCTCAGTTCCCCAGGAGTGCCTGCCACCCTTTCATGGGGTCCCAAAACCGGGCTTGTACCCCCTGACCTCCTCCTTCCAGCCCAGTTCCCCAACCCCAGTCTGGAGGAGCCCTTTGGGTCCCCCTACACCACTTGACAGGGGAGAGAACCTGTACTATGAGATTGAGGCAGGTGAGGGGTCCCCCTACTCTGGCACCACCCAGTCCTGGAGTCCCTTTCGCTCCATGCCACCAGATAGGCTTACTGCCTCATATGGCATTCTTGACCAATCACCACCATTTCATAGGTCCCCTGACTTCCTACTCAGCTACCCACCACCCCCTTCCTGCTTTCCCCATAACCACTTGGGCTATTCAGCCCGTCAGCACCCTGCCCGGTGCCCCACTCGGCCTGAGCCCCTCTATGTCAACCTGGCCCTAGGGCCCAGGGGTCCCTCATCCACCTCTTCCAGCTCCTCTTCCCCTCCTGCTCCTCATCCCCATAGCCATTCAGATTCAGGCTCCACAGCCCCCCACCTTCCCCAGAAAGAGAGGGCTCCCTGGGATCCCCACCCCCCTCACAGGGTGCCTGGGGCCTGGGGCTCTCCTGAGCCTCTCCTGTACTACAGGGCGGCTCCACCAGCCTATGGGAGGCAGGGCAAGCACCACCGAGGGTCCTTGTACAGGAATGGGGACCAAGGAAGGGAGGGGGCTGGTCCCCCACCCCCTTACCCCACTCCCAGCTGGTCCCTTCACTCTGAGGGCCAGACCCGAAGTTACTGCTGAATCAGAGCAGAGACCTTCCTCCCCTTCTCACTGATCTTGGCCCAACCCAATTTCTTGTTTTGTATTTTATTGAGCTCCTGACCCCTATTCCAGGTTTCTAACTTTGTAACCTGCTTCTGATGTGGATCCCTAACCTGTATGGCTTCCCTACCCTGGACTAAAGGCACCCCACCCCCTACTAACCTCTATCATGGGGCTCTCACACAAATCTGAGGGCTAGGCTGACACACTGTCCTTCCTCTGCCTCCAGGAGCCCCAGCATGTCTTGACCTATGCACAGGGGTTGGGGGACGGACAGCTCTTGCCCATCACCCACATGCCCCACTAAACCATCTGACAAAATTAATAAAAATGGTGAAAATGTGGCTGCTAGTGTCATGCTGGGACTAGGCTCAGTGAACAAAGAGGCAATAGGCTGTTTTTATCATTTTTTAAAAATATATATTTTACTGATTTTTTACAGAGAGGAAGGGAGAAGGATAGAGAGTTAGAAACATTGATGAGAGAGAAACATTGATCAGCTGCCTCCTGCACACCCTCTACTGGGGATGTGCCTGCAACCAAGGTACATGCCCTTGATCGGAATCGAACCTGGGACCCTTCAGTCTGCAGGCCGTCACTCTATCCACAGAGCCAAACCGGTCATGGCTGCTTTATCATTTTTGTTTAAATATGTATTTATTGATTTTAGAGAGATAGAACATCGATGAGATAGAAACATTATCACTTGGCTGCCTCCTGAACACACCCTTCTGGGAATCGAACCTGCAACCTGGGCATATACCGACTGGGAATGGAACTGATAATCTCTTGGTTCATGGATCAACGCTCAACCACTGAGCCATACTGGCTGGGCTGCTTTATCATTTTATCACTTCAGCAGGTGCTGAGTGGGGAGTCCCTCTTGAGATGCTCTTAGGGATCGGTAACTGCAGAGGGGCTGTGGATATCTTAAGAATCTGTGTCAGAAGTGGGGTTCAGGCTGGGCCTGTCTCTGAGTTAGCATCCACCTTGCAGCTCTGCTATAATCTCCAGCAGATCCATCCTGGGGAGTAGTGGGGAAGGGCCAGACTAAGGGTTACCTTAGGTATGAGGAAGGGGCCCTGGGCCCTCCTACCAGGGCCCATTTCTCACCTGTACATGCTGAAGAAGGGACCTCCTCTGCTCAGGCCTGGCTGTAGCTGCCACCAGTGGACATGAGGCTCAGGACAGACCTGGTGGTGTTTGTGGGGGAGGTGAGTAGTGGGGTCCAGGGCATGATCTCAGGGTCTTCCGCTTCACCTGCCCTGGTGGCCTCTGTCAGCAGCCTCCAGGGTATGGGAAGCCTCTGTAGGTCAGCAGGCTCCCAGGGCCGGGGTCCAGCAGGACAGCTCTGTGCTGCCACAACCCCTGCAGCACTGGGGTTTGGGCTGAAGGCTGCACCAGAGCCCTGGCTCCCTGGTAGGGAAGTTGAGTCCTGAAGGCTTGAGTGCAGGGCAGAGCCCTGGGGGAGCAGGTTGGTCAGGGCTCACAGGTCAGTGAGGGGACAGTTGGGAGTCTCAGGAAGTGGTTCCTGCTCAGGAGAGGCAGCCAAAGAAACGTGACTACTGGGGAGATGGGTCACAAGTTAGGGATTGAATGGTCACACAGGGCTATCCACACTGGAGCTGGGCTCCAGGCAGTGGTGCAGGCTGACCCTGGTTGTGCGGCTGTGGCCTCGGCACAGGTCAGAGCTGGGTCTGGGGCTGGGCCCCTCTAGACTCTTCTGTGGCCTGTGACCTTAGGAGTCTCCACGGCCAGCAGAGAGCTGGAATGAGTGGCCTAGGTGCCCCACAGCTCCCTCTGATTCTCCCCATCCCTGCCCTGGCTCCTACCTGGAATGGGGAGGGGCCTCGGAATGTCACAGGCCTGAGCATAGTCTTACCTCTGGGAGCCAGCTCATAGTACAGTGTCACTGGGGGTACAAACCAGTTGGTTGGAATTAGGCGGTACAGCCAGCTGTGCATAGCACCTGCCACCACCCCTCTTTGCTCTCTAAACTGGTGTGGAACCCTGTAGTGCAGGCACAGTGTGGTCCAATCCATCAGAGAGCTCACCCCAGGATCCAAATCCTGTCGAAAGGAGGCTGGATGTGGGAACATGCGCCCTGTGGAAGGTTCCCCGGCCACTACCCACCTCTGCTAACCTGTCCTGTACCTGGGCCCTGGCCTTCTACAGCAGGTATCAGGTATTCTGCAACTGCCCACCAGTCAGCAGGCTCGGTCCAGCCCAGCCCGAACCAAGGTCTGATAGGGGGTTGGCCCAGGGGTTCCAAAGCCAGGCTCTAGACTGCCTCCAGGTTAGCCTTTACCTCAGGCCCTTTTCCAGTCCACCTCTCTTATGAGGAAGCATGATTGGAGGATCCAAACTGGTGGGGTTCCCTGACCAGTGAAGACCTCCTGGGCCAGGGTGCAGAAGCTGTAGAGGTCTGAGGTAGTCACAGCATATCCCCGCACATGAGCTCAAGTGGCAGCCCTGGGTAGATCGGGAGGTGGGGGAGCCTTGGGCCTGGGCCTCCCCAGAGGTAGCCTTGCTGAGGCCTGTGGAGGATGAAGGGCCTGTAAGCTACTGGACACTGGGCAGGCAGGTGAGCTATCTACTCACCTGGGCTGCAGCCAGCATTGGTGTAGTGGGTGCCCATGCTCCAGGCTGCCCACTTTGGCCAGGCCTGGCGTCACCAGCTGCACAGAGGCGAACTGAGGCTGCCATGGGCATGCCAGCGGGCCTGCAGAAACAACACAGCCTCTGGCCTACAGTAGCAGTGGCCGGCAGCAGGCCTACCTTAGTGCAAGACTGCCCCTAGCCGGGTCCCTGTGTGTGCAGGGAGCTCAGCCACATGGGCTTGAAGAGAAAGTGCAGCCCCAACAGGCCTGCTGTAGGGATCAGTGCCAGCAGCAGCAGCAGTTCCGGTGGCGCAGGGTGCTAGGTGGGAGAAAAGCAGGCCACTCACAAAGAGGAGGCTGCCCCTGGGCACAGATCACCATGTGCAGAGGCTGCTGATCTATACCAGCCACTGGACAGAAGAGAAACAGCCTGGCTGCCAAAGAGCAAGCACCCAGTTTATACCGTTTGTGATACACCTCCTCTCCGCAGCCTGAGACACAACACACAGAACTGGGTACCCACTCTTCAATGGGAGAAGGGTCACTCCAGTAAGAGGACTCCATGCCAGGTACTGGTCCAGAAGTGAAGACTGTAACCACGGCCATTGCCACACTCCCTGGTCTTTGTTTATAAACACATGAGTTAGGAGGCAAGCAGGAGACTAGGTTGGCCTGGGGAGAAGGGTGGGGTGGCATACCTGCAGGGCTGAAAGTCAGCCAACAGTACATCAGCCTGGGTTCCTGAGGCTTCTGTTGCCACGCTCTTGACTGGATGGCCCCTCCACGGGAGGCTGGAGATGGGGAGGACAGTGTACATCTGAGATGAAAGGGCTTTCCTTGTGAGGGGACCAGGAGGTCTAGACTCTCTTCAGAGCGCTCTTGACTGCCAGGCAGGGGTGTGGGAAGAGCCCTCACTTGATGGTTTGTGTGTGAGAGCTGTTCTCTTAAGTGCGGCAGGGCTCCCCTAGGCTGGCAGCTGCTCTTTGGGGCCCATGCGGGGTATACTTATTAGCCCCAGTGGCCACAGGCTGCTCAGCTGGGGAAAGGTTCAGGATTATGCAGCATGAAGTGGAGAGTGGTGCTCCCTACTCCCCCAACCTCTTCTGATGAACCCCAAGGCTGGATTTGGAGGGGGGGGCGTCCTCCTAATTTGCTCTGGCCTTAGTACCCTGGGATAAAGGGCAGTCAGGATAAATCTGGGTAGCTGGGAGTGGTCACTTCACAGTGCGGACAGTTACCTGTCTGCACCAGCCACAGCAAGGACAGGGAGCCACACAGGCTATGTCTAGAACCAGTCTGCAATTGGCCCAGTGATGCAGTCCATGTCAACTCACTGCCCTGCGCTGGTGCTAATACGTGGGAATGACAGGGCTGTAATATCTCAAGCTCCTGGGTGAGGGGCACATGAGGTAAGATAGGGTGAAGGCGCTGGCCCTGATGCTCCCACTCCATTTGGGCCACTGCTTACCTGCTGGCTCTGCTTGGCACCAAACTTCTCTGCCCAGTCCCAAGGAATGGAATTCATGCAGATGCAGGTCAGCCCCACCTGCAGCACATGCCATACCACCAGGCTGCAGCCCAAGAAGACATCTGTGTGCACAGTGTGCTGCAATTGAGGCAGCAGCTGAACAACATGGATTAGAAAATGGACCAAACAGACAAGATGTGGCAGAATGGGAGCACTGAGGGACAAAAAGTCACTGTGAACATAGGCTGATATCAGGACAGGAGGGGTAGCTTGGGGACACAGTGGGATCTTTGAGAGGATGAGAGGAACACTATGAGCATGGGAGACACCAGGAGAATGGAAATAATCATTGGAGGATAAGAAGGGGTTAATTGAGAGGTCAAGAGGGGTCAATGGGGACAGAAGGGGTCAGTGGGGACAGGAGGGTCATCAAGGAGTGAGAGTCCTCTGGGAAAGAGGTCCCTGGCTCTGGGGCTCAGACTCAGCCCTGGGAGTATGGGGCATCACCACCTGCCCACTTATTGGTTTGGGTTGGCACCAAGGGCCAGCAGGAGCTGCATGGTAGGGCTGTGACCCAACAGCACTGAGAGGAAGAGCACTGTCTGCCAAGCAGAGTTCTCACCATCTACCTAGACAACTAAGTGGCAGCGAAGCTTAGGACTGCCCCTGCCCCTCACTCCAGGCAACACTTTTGCCAATTCCCTGTCCCTGCCTGGGTTACCCTTGACCCCAGGTTCCATTCCTATGTCCTGGAACCCCTATCCTTCAGCCTCAGGATCCATCTCAACCCAGTGCTCACTATTAAGTCCAGAGTGTTGGAACAAGGGATGACATTTACCTGCCATGCAGGCATCTATCCCCCATCAGAGGTGTCAACATCACACAAAGGTACTCAGGGGCCAGGGAGACAGTGGACTTTGTGGGGACCTGAGCTTCATGCACTGGGCAGGGCAACAGCCTTCACCTAGCTCTAATTCAGTGCATGTGCAGGTCTTGCCAATTCTTCAAGGAAAGCAAACTCTGGGTTTTACCAGGAAATCACTCAAGTTTACTTTGAACACTACATGTAAGGCAGAATCCAGGTAGCAGCCTCCTCAGCATCTCTGCCTCTATGCCCTTGCTAATTCCCTCCCTTATCATCCTGTTCAGATGACCCCTCTCAAGCCCTCATCTCTGCATCCATCATGCCCCACCCCTATTTCTATGCACCCATTATCTCTGAGTTCTATTTTCAAGGCCCAATCCCGTATCTCAGGAACAGCACAACTTGTCCTTGAATTCCTATGTCCTTGGCAGACATGACTAATGAACCATGAACCTGCTCAAACACAGCTTAGCCTCTGCCACAAAATCTCTCCAAATGAGATCCTTCAGGAACTTCTGAACTTCAAACTTACTGCATCTTTTTTTTCCTCAGTAGCCCACCATCATTTGCAATGACATCCTAACTAATTTTCTTTTTTTATTTTATTAAGGTATTATATGTGTACATAGCTTACCATTGCCCCCCCCCCACCTCCCATTCATGCCCTCCCTCCCCAGAGTTCTGTGTTCATTGGTTGTACTTATATGCATGCATACCAGTCCTTCGGTTGTTCTCTTATCTCCCCCCAGGTCTCCTTCCCCTCCCCGCTGTTATTTGATACTCTGCTTGTTTTATAGTGACTATCTCAGGATCACATGAATAGAATCCACTCCTCATTTGGCAGTCTGCTTGTTTTATGGTGACTATCTCAGGACCACACGAATAGAGTCTGCTCCTCCTCTGGTTCTCACTGCTCCTCCCCCAGGGTCCCACTGGTTCCCCTGGGACACACAGCTCTCCCGGGGCACACGGCCCCCTGGGACATACGGCTTACGCGGGCACATGGCCCCTCTGGGTAGCTGGGGTCGTGAATTGGAGGCACCGCGCTAGCTCCTTGCTAGAACAGCGAGCAGGCTGGGACGGCTGCAGATGGGCTGAGATGGCTGCAGGCGGGGAGACTGCCCTCAAAGGTCTCTCATTCGGTGTGGAAGCGGAGCAGATGCAGATGTGGAGGCTAAGTTCTGAGGCCGCCCACTCCCTGAGCCCGGGGCATAGTGAGCTCGGTTCTCAGTGGATTTCCTTTATTCGCGGCGGCGGTGGTGGCGGGTGCAGCAGCGACAGTTGCTCCCACAGGAGCAATTTCCACTGTAATTTTAAAGTTCACATGGCGGCAGTGGCGGGAGCTTCAGCCCAGCCATGTGGCGGCGGAGGAAGGACTCGCCGGGGCCGCTAACAGAAGGCGCTGCGCGAGCTCCTCATCAGCATGCGCTCCTCACCAGCATGCGCCATCTCCACACCAGCACGGAGAGTGTGCTGGGAAGGTTGAGGGCGAGCTGAGATGGCTGCAGGCGGAGAGACCGCCCTCAATGGTGTCTCCTTTGGTGCGGAAGCGGAGCTGCTGTGGACGCAGAGGCTAAGTTCTGAAGCCACACTCTCCCTGAGCCCGGGGCGGAGTGAACTCTGTTTTCGGTGGATTCCCATTTGCGGGGGCGGCGGTGGCAGGTGCAGCATCGACGGTAGCTCCTGTGGCTCAATTTCCCCTGTAGTTTTAAAATCCACATGGTGGCCAAGGTCGGCTTGGCTCAGTGGTAGAGCATCGGTCTGCGGACTGAAGGGTCCCGGGTTCGATTCCGGCCAAGGGCATGTACGTTGGTTGCGGGCACATCCCCGGTGGGGGGTGTGCAGGAGGCAGCTGGTCGATGTTTCTCTCTCATCGATGTTTCTGGCTCTCTATCTCTCTCCCTTCCTCTCTGTAAAATAACAATAAAATATATTTTAAAAAAAATCCACATGGTGGTACTGGTGGAAGCTTCGGTCCGGCCATGGGCGGTGGAGGAAGGGCTGGCCGGTGCCGTGAACGGAAGGCGCCGCACCAGCTCCGCACCAGCTCCTCACCAGCACGGCGGGCGGGCTGGGACAGCTGCGGGCCGGGATGGTTGCGGGCAGGGAGCTTCTCATCTGGGCAGGAGCCGAAGGTGCGGTGGAGGCCCAGCTTCAGCTCCCTGGCTCCCACGACTGCCGGCCAGGTTGGCCCACTCCCTGGGCCCCGGGGCGGAGCGAGGTCTGGCTTCCCTCATTCCCGGCAGCAGCGGCTCCGGCAGATCCGGTTTTGCAGTAGTTTTAAACTCCACATGGCAGCAGCGGCGCCCTGCTTTGTGTCTAGTTGTAGTCTTCCCATTTTGCCAGCTTTCCTGTGGGTCTGGTGCGATCCCTTTCAATTTTAGCTGTTGTTTTTTTCCAAATTGTTGATGAGGTGGCAGTCTAGGAGGCTACCTAGGCCACTATCTTGTTTCGGTCTCTCTGATTTTCTGCATTTGTCTTGACTGATTCCTGCAGGAGGATATTAAAACACAAAGCGTTTTTTTCTTTTCTTTTTTTTTAATAAATCTTTATTGTTCATATTATTACAAATGTTCCTCATTCTCCCCCCCCTCCATTGCTCCCCTATACCAAGTTTCCATTCAATTCTCTGCCCTTTCCCCTTTCCCCATCCCCCATTGTCCTCATCCATAGGTGCACAGTTTATGTTCAGTTTCTTCCCGCCCCACCCAACTCCGCATTTCCCCAAGAATCATCAGTCCGCTCCCCTTCCATGTCTCTGATTCTATTATATTCACCAGTTAATATTGTTCATCATGATTTTTACTTCCCTTGGATTTTAGCTTCACTGTTGATAGTTACGTATTTGTTGTTCATAATTTTTATCTTTATTTTCTTCCTCTTCCTAAAGAACCCCTTTGGGCAATGCATATAATTCTGGCTTGGCAGTGATGAACTCCTTTAGCTTTTTTTTTTATTTGTGAAGCTCTTTATCTGGCCTTCGATTCTGAGTGATAGCTTTGCTGGGTAGAGTATTTTTGGCTCTAGGTTCTTGTTATTCATCACCTTGAATATTTCTTGCCATTCCCATCTGGCCTGCATGATTTCTGTTGAGAAATCAGCTGACAGTTGTATGGGTGCTCCTTTATAGGTAACTACCTGCTTTTGTCTTGCTGCTTTTAATATTCTCTCTTTGTCTTTAGCTCTTGGAATTTTAATTATGATGTGTCTTGGTGTGGTCCTCTTTGGATTCCTTTTGTTTGGGGTTCTGTGTGCTTCCTGTACGTGTAACTCTATTTCTTTTCCCAGGTGGGGGAAGTTTTCTGTCACTATTTCTTTCACTATGTTTTCGGTATCTTGCTCTCTGTCATCTTCTGGGACACCCATAATTCTGATGTTGGTTCACTTGAAGTTGTCCCAGAGGTTTCTTACACCATCTTCAACTTTCTGGATTCTCTTATCTTCTTGCTTCTGCGGAGGAGTGTCTCTGGCTCTTTGTGTTCCAAATCTTGGACTTGATTCTTGCAATCTTCCAATCTGTTTTTAGGACTCTGTATAATATTATTTATTTCAGAGAATGTATTCTTTATTTCTAGTTGACCCTTTATTATTTCTTGTTGATCCCTTTTCATATCCTCATAGGTCTCATTTATTTTATCAGCCTTTTCTAAGAGATTGTTGAACAACCTTATAAGCATGGCTTTGAACCCTACATCCAGTTGCTTTTTGTCCTCCATTTTTTTCATTTGTGATCTGTTTCCTTGTCTCGGCATTTTCGCTGCTTCCCTGAGTTGGTAGGTTGCAAGGATCAGCTGTGTCTATGCCAGGATCAGCTGTGTCTATGCCTTATTCCACTAGACTTGGAAACCTACAAAAGCCTCTCTGAGTTCAGCTTGGATAGGGCAGAGTTTCAGGGTGGAGCCTACAGCCTTGGCTTCCCGTTAGCCCCGCCCTCAGAGGTTCCTGAGTCTCAGTGTACCTCAGTGTCCTAAACACCTCTGAGAGAAAGGCACCTTAGAGCTTCGCCCACTACCAGACAGTGTAGTCTCTCCCCCAACAAGCCCACAACTGGGGTTCAGAGCAGTTGGAAGTGGGGTTAAGAACAGTCCGGATCTTATGTCTCCTTCCTGCTAGGGCAATCTCATGGCCCAATCAACAGTCTGTCCTCTGTGTGCGCAATGTGCGCGACTCAGGGGCTCTGCCTTTCACCACTCCCCTGAGCTTCTGTCTTACAGCCCAGATTCCCTCTATATGAGGCTGGGGCCCGAGGGTCTTGTCCAGGAATGGGGTTCAGTGCAGTCAGAGCTGGGGCTCAGCACATTCCTGAGCTTTTGATTTCTTTCCGCTAGGGCAATCCAGCAGCTCAGTGAACAGTCCCTCCTCTGCGCGCAATGTGCGCAACTCCTGGGTTCTTCCCTTCGCCGCTCCGCTGAGCTTCTGCCTTACAGCCAGATTCCCTCTGTATGAGCCTGGGACCCCAGGGTCTCGCCCAGAACTGGGGTTCAGTGCAGTCGGAGTTGGGGTTCAGCACAGTCCGGAGCTTTTATCTCCTTCCGGCTAGGGAACGCCAGCCAGGCACTCAGCCGCCCCTCCTCTCCGGCTCTGTCCTCTCCCCGCGCTCGCACCGTGTCTCCGTACCTTAGGCTTTTACAGCTCCTCTGGTTTTCCTTCTGGTTTTCCCTTTCCTTCTAGTTGTAGAATTTCCAGTCAGTCAACTTTCCTGTAGTTCTGGATAGTGTCCACTTTATATTTTAGTTGTATTTTTTGAAATTGTTGAGTGAGGCTGCAGTTAGGGATTTACCTCTGCCGCCATCTTGTTGCTAATCTCCGTTTTTCTTTTTTTATTGATGCCTTTTAAAAATAGAATTTATTGCCGAGACTGGTTTGGATCACTGGATAGAGCATCAGCCTGCAGACTTAAAGATACCAGGTTTGATTCCGGTCAAGGGCATGTACCTTGGTTGCAGGCACATCCCCAGTGGGAGGTGTGCAAGAGGCAGCTGATCAATGATTCTCTCTCATCGATGTTTCTAACTCTCTATCCCTCTCTTCCTCTCTGTAAAAAATCAATTATATATATATATATATATATATATATATATATATATATACACACACACACACACACACACACACACACATAATTTATTGCCCTAACCTGTTTGGCTCAGTGGATAGAGCAACGGCCTGAGGACTGAAGGGTCCCAGGTTCAATTCCGGTCAAGGGCATGTACTTTGGTTGTGGGCACATCCCCAGTAGAGAGTGTGCAGGAGGCATCTGAATTGATGTTTCTCTCTCATTAATGTTTTTAACTCTCTATTCCTCTCCCTTCCTCTTTGTAAAAAAAAAAATCAATAAGATATATTTTAAAAAATAGAATTTATTGGGGGTAACATTGGTAAATAAAATTATATAGGTAGCTATACAATTCTACAATATATTTATCTGTATTGCATGTTTACCACCCCAAGTCAAGTCTCCTTCCATCCCCTTTTTTACCTCTCCTCTCACCCCTATGCTCTGGCCATCACCATAGGGCTGTTGTTTGTGTCCACTTTGTTAGTTTATTTTGTTCATTAAATGCCACATATAAGGGCAGTCCTATGATACTTGTCTTCCTCTGACTGGCTTATTTCACGTATTGTCCATCCATGCGGTCACAAAAGGTAAGTTTTCCTTGTTTACGGTTGAGCAGTATTTTATTGTGTACTAAAAATGTACCTCAGCTTTTTTACCCACTCATCTACTGGTGGGCAATTGGGCTGTTTCCATATCTTGGCTATTGTAAATGCTGTTATGAACACAGGGGTGCATATGTTCTTTTGAATTAGTGTTTTGGAATTCTTAAGATATATTCCCAGAAGTGGAATTGCTTGGGTCATAAGGCAGTTCCATTTTTAACTTTCTGAGGCAACTACGTACTGTTTTCTATACTGGCTGCACCAGTCTGCATTCCCACCAAAAGAGCTCAAGGGTTCCCTTTTCTCCAAGTCCTTGCCAGCACTTGTTGTTTGTTGATTGATTGATGACTGCCATTCTGACAATGAGAAGTGATATCTCATTGTGGTTTTAATTTTCATTTCTCTGATGAATAGTGACATTGAACATCTTTTTCTATTGGCCATCTGTATAGAGAAGTGTCTATTTAGATCCCTTGCCCATTTCTTAATTAGGTTGTTTGGGTTTGGGTTTTTTAGGGGTTTTTTTAGTGTTGAGTTTTATAAATTCCTTATAATTTTTGGATATTAAGCCCACATCAGATGTGTCGGCAAATATGTTCTCTCATTCAGTGGATTGTCTCTTCATTTTGTTGATGGTTTGTGTGTTGTTGTTTTTTGCTGTGCAAAACCTTTTTAGTTTGATGTACTCACATTTGTTTATTTTTTCTTTTGTTTCCCTTACCTGAGGCAATATATCACAAAGCATTTCTTGATATAGATAATTATTATAATGATAATCATTTCATTTCTTTTTTTTAATATATATTTTATTGATATTTTACAGAGAGAAAGGGAGAGAGAGAGAGAGCTAGAAACGTCAATGAGAGAGAAACATCGACCAGCTGCCTCTTGCACACCCCCTACTGGGGATGTGCCCGCAACCAATGTACATGCCCTTGACCAGAATCGAACCCGGGACCTTTCAGTCCGCAGTCCGACGCTCTACCACTGAGCCAAACCGGCTTCGGCTCATTTCATTTCTTGTATAGATACTTACACAAGTTGTTGCAAAAACAGGAAAATAAAAAAAGCGGGCAAGACTTATTTTATGATACAGTATGTGACCTTAATTCCAAAACCAGATGAGAGTTTCCTGAACCAGAAAATAAAATTACATTTCAATTCTATTTGTGATCACATATACAAAACCCCTAACTAAAGTAAAAGGGCTAATCCATCAATTTATTCCCAGAAAGCAAGGATAATTCCATAAAAGAAAATATATCAATGTAATAAAACACATTCATGGATTAAATTCATGAATTTACTGTTTAATTCAGTAAATACAGAAAAAGCAATTGATAAAATTCAATGCCCACTTGTCATTAGGGGGAAAAAACACCTCAGAAAACTAAGAATAGATAAGAACTTCCTTAGTTAATAAAAAAAATTATAAACTAAAAACAAGAGCAAGTATGGTAATTAATGCAGAAACATAGACTTATTCCCTTAAATAACAAGAACAAATAAAGAATTGCCTATTGGCAACAGGTAGGGAGTTCTGACCAACACCTTATGACAAAATAAATAAATAAATAAATTAGAGTTTAAAGATTGAAGGGCTGATGCCCAGCTGGTGTGGCTCAGGGTTTGAGTGTCAGCCTATAAATCAGGAGGTTGCAGGCTTGATATCCAGTATGGGCATGCAAAAGGCAGTCAATCAGTGATCCTCTCATCACTGATATCTCTATCGCCCTCTCTATTTCTTCCTTAAAAAAAAAAAAAAAAAAAAGAAGAAAACTGCCAGGCTGAGACCAAACCACACCATCTGCAGATAAGAAAAAGTAACAGAATCAACAATTACAACTATTAAGCAAGTTCACAAAGTGGCCAGATACACAATCAAATTACAAAAATCAATGAAAAACAGAAATTGCAACCCGGGTAATATTAATTTCCTACCATGACTCCAATAATGTCCCATTACACACAGAACAAAATCCATATATTCCTTTTGAGGCCCTTCCTGTCTGTCCCAGCCACTTCTTCAGCTGCAGTCCTCTCCTGGAGTGCCCTTGCTCCCTGCTGCTACTTTTGTATAACCAGTTTGTTTTGACTTCAGGCCCTTTGCAACAGTTATTCCACCTTTCTGAAATGCATTTCCTCCAGCTTTTTGTATAATTGGCTCTTATACTGTGAGACTCAAGTACCACCCCACCCAAAAGCCCATTCTTTCCAGTGTTTCTACCTTATCCTCATCATCCCTTTAAGTTCCCATAATAGATTTCACTCACAATGACCCAAAAGTTCATGTTTACCCCTAAATCCCCATCACAGACAATAGAGCTGGGTACATAGTAGGTGTCTGAAACAAAACTGTTGACTCTCCATATTGCCCCTGGATTTTGCCCCCACAGGTGGTTCTAGCAGCCAAACCTTTACCTCTCCTCAGGAGTGGGAAGAGGCCCCAGCCTGGACCACCAGCAACAGCCAGGTAATACAGATGACCCACCAGGGTTCTGGATCCCAGATGAAGCTCAGCTCCATGGGGAAGTGAGAGCTCACTCAGGGAGGGCATCTGTGGGCTCTGAACTCAATCAGCTCATAGGCAGGGGTCTTAGGAAGATGGGATAAAGAGATGAATGGGACTTTAGGGGGCAATAAAGACAAAGCTGGGCCCAGCCAGCATGGCTCAGTGGTAGAGCGTTGACCAACCAGGAGATCACAGTTCGTTTGATTCCTGGTGGGGCTCATGCCTGAGTTGTGGGCTTGATCCCCAGTAGGGGGTATGTAGGAGGCAGCTGATCAATGATTCTCTCCTATTATTGATGTTTCTATCTCTTTCTCTCCCTTCCTTCTGAAATAAATAAATAAATAAATATTTTAAGTAAAAAAAAGAAAAGAAAAACACAGAGCTGGCTGGGAGTCCTTGGGGAGGCAGCAGGGGGTGGGGGTGGGCAGTCTGAAAAGGAAGAAATCAGGGGACTGATTTGGAGGGAGGCATCTGAATGAGAAAAGAGGTAGGTTCTGGGAGAGCTACATATCTGTAAAATCATGAAGATCAGGGATCTAAGGGAGTCTGAGAGCTGAAGGGGATCTAAGGAAATCTGAGAGGGTGCAGACCTACAGGGATAGGATCTGGACCTGGGAAAGGAGCTGGGAGCTTGGCAAGAGGGTCTGAAGATTACCTATGGACTGGAGGAAGAGGGGCCTAAGAGGCGATGGGGTCTACGGGCTGTAAGAGTAGGTCCAAGGGTAGAGGACGGTGTGAAGGTAGGTTCTGTGAGCTGGGGAAAGGGCCTGCGTGCAGTGGCTGGGGCTTAAGGGACAAGAGAGGGCTCAAGGTCTGAGGGCTATGAGAGGATCTGAGGGTTAGGGAGCAGACTGAGGCTTAGGAAAGTCAGTGTGCTGGAATGGGGTCTACAGATTAGGGGAAGGACTGATGGCAGAAAGGCTGCTAGCATGTCAAACTCGTGGCCTACCAATGGCAATTTTGACATTCTCGGCAAGGGTCTGTGAAATGAAGCCAGGCGATGATAAAGGAGTGGGACCTGGGGCTGTAGAAGGGGTGGGGAGGAAGAGGGCAGCCTGAGGAACAGGGTCTGGTAGAAAGCTGAGGACCCAGTATGCTCTAAGAAGGTTCTGGGGCCCAGACCAGGGTCCATGGGGCTTAGCACCTACCTTTGGGCTTCAACAGTGATCGCCATGTCTTCCAGGTGATCCTGGAGCACTAGCTCTAGCAATTTGGGTGGGAATCCTAAGCACAGGTACACCAGTGGCTTCCTGCCACATTTGTGTTTGCACAATAGGCTCCCTCCAGTGAGAGGCACCATCCCCCTAGGGATCTGAGGTGACCAGAGAGAACAGACATTGATGTCTGCTCTGGAGCTGTCAGCTGCACCCTACAGCACCCTTCCTTCCCCGCTCACCCAGCCCGGGACTTCAGGACTTGTTTGAGGCAGCTGGCCTGCCTATCCCTGTGCTTGATGGTCTTCGTCGCATACTTCCCACCCTCTACCAGGAGCTGTTTCATCTCTCTGTTCTGCCTTATCTTCTCCTCTTTCCCCACACCTGGGGCCCCACAATGTCCTAGACATCTCCTCTTTGTACCTTCATACCAACTAAGTCCTACACTGGCCTCAGTATCTCCCCAAAACTGCATTTCCTTCCTGATCCCTTTCTCAGGATTGGCCCCACTATCCCTACTTCAAGCCAGAGGCCTGAGAGGGCAGGCCTAACTCCTGACTAGAACCCTGCCTCCTTGTGGGGTAGGGCAGAGATATCCTCCATTTTGTATAGCTGGACCCTAGCCCTCACCCAACCAATCAGGGTCAGCCAAAGCAGTGACATCACCACCAGAGTAAAACCCCTGGACTTGTGGAAGTTCACGCTCTTGTCCACCATGCGGTTGGCATGAGTGGGACGGAGCCCATGCTAACATGGAAGAGGCTCTCATGTTAATTGCATCTGATTTGGTTCCCTGCTGGTCTTTGGGAATCAGAATCTCGGCACAACAATTTTTGGGGGGCTCGTCCAGGACCCCAAGACCGTGAGGGACCCCAAATTCAGAAAGCCTCAGTGCATTCAGTTGGCCACGGTGAGTGTCTGTGTCTGTGTGTGTGACTGAAGGAGTCAAGGAGTCAAGGATTGCCCGAAGATGTCTGGAATACATGCCATAAAGGCTGTGGGCCGGAGGTTGAAGGAGACGTCCTTGACCTCCCTGAGTCTGGAGACTGACATCTCAAATACAGGAGAGCCTTTCCAAGGTATGTTGGACTGGCGGCTGTGGCTCGTGGCTGTGGAGTGGGTTTTAAGTAGGCGGCCATGAGGTGACACCATGTCGGATGGGGCGATGTCTATGTGCTGCTGAGCGTGGCCAACAGAGGAGCCATGGCTGGGGGTGCGGGACCCTTGGCGGTGTGGGCCGGGGAGCCGGCCAAGCGGGACCCATGGCGGAATGAGCCGGCTCCGGTGCCGGCAGGTGGCGTGGCGCCCCCGGATGGAGCCAGTGAAGCAGAGCGGCAAGGGCAGCCTGGGAGGGGGAGGGTTGCCGACTGCCCCATGCTCTCAGAGCGAGGGGCCACAGCTCCCTCCTGCCGCAGAGCTGCGGGGGCTCGGTCTGCTTGTAGGAGCGCGGCTGGGGCGGCAGTGACGGTGGCCTCACTCACGGAGTGGGGCCCCTGGGCCCTTCTTGTGGATCGCCCTGGCTGCAGCGGACGTCGCTGCTGCCTCTGGGGCCAAGGTCCCTTGCAGCACCTCACCTTGACCAGCGCCTAGCAACCGACTTAGAACTAATTCAGACCAAGGAGTCTAACACGTGCACGAGTCAGGGGCTCGCATGAAAGCAGGCAGGAGGTGAGGGAGGAGAGAAGAGGCCTCATGGGCAAATTTATGTGCTCTTGTAAAGGCGAAAGGCCAGTTCAAAACGAATTCGTATAGTTTTGGACTGGGTTTGTTCTTTTCTGTGTACAGAATGAGCTTAAGAGATAGATGGTGGAGATAAACAGGGAAATAAATTAAAGCTGGTTTCCCAAGACAAAAAGTCCTTTTGAAATTTCCCGCCGTAAGGCAGATAACTAGAGGTGGCAAGTTTACATATGAATGGTTGGGAGTCTTCAGCTACCTTTAAAGAATGTGTTCATTTGCATTTCTTTTTATTTTAAAAAATATATATTTTATTGATTTTTTTTACAGAGAGGAAGGGAGAGGGATAGAGAGCTAGAAACATCGATGAGAGAGAAACATCAACCAGCTGCCTCTTGCACACCCCCAACTGGGGATGTGCCCGCAACCAATGTACATGCCCTTGACTGGAATCAAACCTGGGACCTTTCAGTCCGCAGACAGATGCTCTATCCACTGAGCCAAACCGGTTTTGGCTCATTTGCATTTGAATGGCTCGCTAGCCAAGGGAAATTAGGAGAAGTTAAGTGCAGTAACTAAATGCCTAGAAAATAAGATGTGTTTTCAAGAATTTAAGATATATTACTCATTTGGTTTGATTTAAAAAAGAAGAAGAAGAAGAAGAAGAAGAAGAAGAAGAAGAAGAAGAAGAAGAAGAAGAAGAAGAAAGGCTGAGTGCTCTGACAGCTTGCAAACCACCTCAATTGGCCACTGGGATTCTTTTTTTCCCAGGGGTGCTTGCTCTCTGTCAGAGGGGAATCAGCCGCCTAATTCATTTGAAAGTATGTAGTTGTAACAATTGTGAAAAGCAGGAGCTGGGCAGCGCCCTGCAAGTGGCCAAGGTCTCCACCGCTTCAGTGGGGCGCTTTTAGGAACGCCTGCCCAAGGTGAAGGTCCCCCTCCCCCTGGGGCTCTGGCAAGAAGAGGAAGTTTTAGCCTCTTTTCGGGGACTTTGCAGCAGGTGATTTATTTTCCAACTGGATTTTAAATTTGTGATTTTGTTTGACAAAGCAAAGTTTGATTAAAGTCAGAATTACTCTGAAGGGACAAATACATGAACCATTTTTACATGATGGTGTATATTAGAATGTTAAATGGCAGGCTGAACTGTATTACATAAGATTAGAGTTAAAATGATCAAAGAGCCGAAACCGGTTTGGCTCAGTGGTAGAGCGTCGGTCTGGGAACTGAAAGGTCCCGGGTTCAATTCCGGTCAAGGGCATGTACATTGGCTGCGGGCACATCCCCAGTAGGGGGTGTGCAAGAGGCAGCTGGTCGATGTTCCTCTCTCATGGATGTTTCTAGCTCTCTATCTCTCTCCCTTCCTCTCTATGAAATATCAATAAAATATATTTAAAAAAAAATAAAATAAAATGATCAAAGATCTCAAGGATTGATTTGTTCTTATTTGTCAGATGAGGAATCTATGTGATTTGTTTTGTTTTGCTTTATGACTTGATTTTTTCTAATCCATTGTTGTGAATTTGGGCTTGTACCTGCATTTTGTATTTTGTGCATTCAGTTGTTTAAACTTTGGGAGTCATTTCTTGTTTCAGTCATGTGTGTCTACTTTATAGATTTAAGTAGACTTCATCATGAAGGTTTGTAGTTTATTTATAATTGTGCTAAAACAATGTGAAAATAATTTTTTGTATGATTTAACCCCTGCTACTGCTTGGACAATCTTCACCGATGTTCTGGGGAGGGCAGGGCTTAGAGATGCAGATAGGCCTGTATCTGTAGGGAAAATGTGGCATTTTAAATTTCAAGTGGCTGGAGGCTTGGGAACAGGGTACTGGACCTGCTCCCTCCTCTCTGCTTTTTCTATAAGATTTGAGGCATGGTTATGTATTTTTGAAGGATATAGAAAGAAGGTTTAAAAGTTAGATTTTTGTAAAGGTTGTAAAGAGAATGTCCCGACAGGTTAATTAGGAGAGGCAAGCCTGTTAATTCCCTGATGAACACTGGGGCAGCCTATTCAGTCCTGACCGAGCTGATGGGACCCGTACATCAGTCCAGGGAGCCACTGGACATCAAAGAAGGACTGTGGACCTCGGAAGGAACATGTGCTGGGGAATACAGCTGCTGAACTGGAAAAGTTTGAGACTCAGTGCCTGCTACAGCCTTGTCAGACGTCTCGAAGCCTTACGTGAGTGAGGTAAGGAGCACTGCCAAAATAATTCTCATTCAGACCCTAGGTCCCTGAAAGAGACCTGTTGCCTAATAGACTGATCCCTGAGGCAGCAGGGTGGCCAGCGTGCCTCTGGGCAGTGGCCACCACAGCATTGCTGGTGAAGGAGGCAGATAAACAGACTCTGGGCCAGTAGCTACACTGGCCGTCAGCCCTGCTGGCCTGCTTCCGGATGATGGTCCAGAGGAGCCCATTTGTGGCTGCATGGAAGTGACACAGTGCTGCCATCATCAGAGTCAGCAGTAGTCACCCTGGACCACACCATTTTGGCACCATTCCTGAACTTTTGGCCTTAATCCAGGCCCTTTGATGGAGACACTGTGCCATCCACAGAGAAAGAGGGTTACCAACTGCAGCCGGAAGGAATTGGCTGAAAAGAAGCAAGCCATCAAAGGATCAGATGATTGGTGGGCCCTCCAGATGACAAACTGTTGGTCCCAGAGGTTCTAGGTCAGAGTTGCCCAGTGACACCAGGTTACCCACTTAAGTGCCACCAAGACTTCTGAGATTCTTTGAGGCAGAGTTTCTAGAAGTACTGTCTGTGCACAGGTAAATGCTAAGCAAGGTAAGGAGGTCCCCCTAGGAATTCGAGCCCCAGGAAACTTTCCCAGGAGAGCATTGGTAGGTGATTTCACAGAGAGTAAGCCACCAGCATTAAGGTCTAGTTTTGGTAGACACTTTAAATTAGAAACTGCCTCTACAGTAGTCAAGAGATTACTCCAGGATACCTTGATAGCTCAAGCCTTAGAACAGGCGTGAGCAGGACTCTGAAAAGAGGTTTAACTAAAGGTGTCCTAGAATCAGTGAAAATTGAACCAACCCTCTGTCTTTCACCCTCTTATGGGCCAGGTGTACCCTTACTGGGATGGTTTCCCCCTTTTTGAGATCATGTAACCATTCCTTTGCTCAAGTATGTACAGGCTCAGCAGTTTGCTTATTCCAGATGCACTGCCAGTGCCCACCACAGACCCTGTAGCCCAGGAACTCAGTGTGGGTAAAGTCCCAAGGACTCAAAGGGATCCTGAGCACGCCCACATCTGTTGAAGTAGATGGCACCCAGACCTGGCTACATGACTCCCAGCTCCTGCATGGCCTGGATCCTGGCAACTAGTGGCCTCACCTGTGAGACATGGATCCCCAGCCTGGGCTCCACACAGGCCAGGAGACTTGACGCCTGAAGGAAGGGAACTGGACTTCAGTGAAGACAGTATTGATGGGAACTGTGGTACTAAAGGTCTTGTTTATGCTGAAAGGAAGTAGGATGAGTCAATGATTTGACTCTATGCACATAAGACAAGGGGGGAATGAGAGGGCAGGGCGAAGCTGTGTAACTGGACCCTAGCCCTCACCCAACTAATCAGAGTCAGCCAAAGCAGTGACATCACCACCGGAGTAAAACCCCTGGACTTGTGGAAGTTCGCGCTCTCATCCACCATGCAGTCGGCATGAGTGGGACGGAGCCCATGCTAGCATGGAAGAGGCTCCCATGTTAATTGCATCTGATTTGGCTCCCTGCTGGTCTTTGGGAATCACGGAATCTCGGCACAACAAGGCCTAGGCTCCTTCCATCAGCCTATTAATTCTACATCCCACTCAATCTCCTGATATACCTCTCCCCCCTCCTCCACAGCCTCGTCCTGGGGGATTTCCTACTTCAGATTCCCCAGGGCTCCCAGCCCGTCTCCCCACTCTGGTTCACCCACCACATGGCAGCCAGGGAATCTTCTTAAAGCCAAACCTGACTGTCCCTCCCGGTTTGAAAAGCTCCTGACTCCCCAGTGCCCTTGGGACCAGGTCCACGTTCTGTAGTCTGGCATCTAAAACAGTATCATCTGGCCCTGCCCATCCTCCAACCTTGTCTCCACATCCCCAGTCTGTTTCACAATTCTGTTTATGCACATGCCCTTGCTTTTGAATGCTCTTCTCCATGTTCACTTGGTTATTCTTATGAATACTTTGGGAAGCTCTCTTGATCACAGAGGTGTCTCCTCTGGCCTGATATGTGCATGGGCTTTCCCCATCACAGCCTGACCATTCTGGACTATCTCTGTCTGAAGATGGGTCTGTCTACCTTTACTGGACTAAGAACCCTGTGAGGCTGGGCCTGGGGTTGTCTTTAGCATTGTTGTGTTCCCAGCATTGTTCACCCGGAGTCTAGCTCAGAAGGGACCTCAGAAAATGTTACTAAATGAGAGTAGTTTGCCTCCCCCCTATGTCTCTCCCTGCATGTGTGGCTCTAGCCCAGACTCTCAACTTCAGTGCCTCAGTGTCTCCTCTTCATCTGGCATACACTGGAGGGAAGAAAGTCCCTGTTTTAGTCAATGACTGGCTGAAGAGAGCCTGACCCTAGGCCCATCTTAGGGTAGACTGCTTCAGGGTGGGGAAGGTTTCATTAGTCTTTGATCAATGCCCTTGCTATGCTCTGGGGTTATCTAAAGTTCTCTCTTGAGCTGCAGAGCACCCTCTTGGGCTGGCTGAGGTCAAGATCATCCCCTCTCCAAGGAGGCAGCGTCAGTGCAGGACAGCAGCCTGAGCAGTAGCTCAGGACCTTTATTGACCACATAACCCCTGGGGGAACTAAGAAGGTACCCTCAGGCCCCGCCCCAGCAGCCTCCGCCGAAGTTCTTGACTGAGCAGCTCCCATTCCCTGCGGGCACCCCGCAGCACACTCTGGTTCTCTTGGGCCCTCCGGATCAGGTAGGGGATCACCTCCTCCAAGGAGCCGTAGGGGATGGACTTATACACGGCATAGCCAGCCTGCCCTGCAGAGAGAGGATAAGCAGGATGTGGGCTCATGTTTGGAGAGAGGCTCCCCTAGGCCCCATCTGAAACAAAGATTTCCAGTTCTGAGAACATGGCAGACAAAACAAGTTAGGCAACATTTCTTTTGGAAAACTAGCAATTCTGGAGTTAACATTAAAAACAAAAAACAAAAAAAAAACCACCTTAAAGTCATTAAAATGCTGCCAAGAGAATAAGGAATTTACTAATCCAAGAATTAAGAGGAAGTGAGAACCAGAGAGGGAAATGTGCACAGGAAGCATTTCTGTCCTGAAGGCAAAATTGAGCTGCTACTTGATGATGTCACAGAGTCCGAGGGATACAGAAAAGGAAGCCGAAGTCTGACCAGGTATAGAGAACTCCCCCACATTCAGCTGGAACACAAAAATGTACACTCTCAGAGTAAGAGTTCCCTCCACTGTCAGGGAGTGGCCTTGACCATAAGAGAGCAGGGAAGAAAACAGAGAAATCCACCTCCAAGAGGTTGTGGCCACGGGTAAGTCCCCTTACACATCTGTAGCCTAAATTGCATACCTGGGATATCTCAAGAAACCTGAAGCTATGAATTTAGGGTACAGTGGCAGAGGAAAACATAATTCTTCTGGTCTCAGTCCCTGGGGAGCAAAGTGGTAAAGATAACAAAGCACATAGGAAACAAGACAGCATGATCAAGAACCAGCTAAACAACAGACAGTAGGCACAGAGACAAAGGCCTGCAAGCCCTTAGAGATTGGAGTAACATCTCTCTGGGAGGGTCTGGAGACAGGGTCATCTGAAGGTTCTAGGGAGGAGGATGATTAGGCATTGGCTGGAAATGTAAGAGGGGATCTGGCCTAGGAGTGAGGTCTGGGACTGGGTGAGGCATGGTGGTGGCGGGGAATGGGCCATTCACATACCCAATGCCAGAGAGACGTGGTCACACATCCCCAGAAGTTGTCCAAAACAGACAGGCCCATCCGGAGGAATGCCCAGCTCCCACATGCTACAGAAAAGGCCACATCACCAATTCAGACAGTGGCTGAATCTGAGCTGAAAGTCAGCCATTAGGTACCCACAGTGCTATTCCATTTATTTAAATATTAAAATATTCCTAAACTTAATGATAAATAACTAGTGCTCTGAAGTCCCTGAAAGTTCCTTAGTGAGTTTTCTGACACCCTCAGACCTCCCCATGCCCCAGCAAATAAGAGATGATGCCTTGTTCAGCTGGGGCCTATAAGACTTACAGGCATAGCAGGGGTTAAATGTTTCTAATACCCTCTCCAGAATTCCTCTGAGCCTACTGTTCCTACACTGCTCCTCCCCTTGGCTCTCCTTCCTCACCTATATAGCACAGGGGCCTCTACCTATCCCTGGCATTTGAGTGAGGGAGAGGAAGGGAAGAGCCCAACTCATACCGTTTGGTTGCCTGGTGAACAGATTCCTCATTGTGGGAAGCCACCATGAGGTGGCACATGGGGCCACGGTGGGACACATGAGTCAGCATCAGCTCCAGGCAGCGTCTGTAACTGAAGAGAGTTGTTCCATTCAGCTACGGTACCTGGTGAGCAAGGGTCAGGCCTCAGGGACTGGGCATTTCTGTTCTTGGGGTGCCTAAGAGCAAGGACTCTAGAGTCACAAAATACCCTACTTCCACCTTCCCAGAGCATTTTTCTCTCTTGTAACAATGTGAATTCACCTAACAGTGATTCTGTGAGGATGGAGTGAGATGACGGTGTACAAAAAGCCTTTGTCATAATGGCAGTCTCACAACAAAGGGCCACATCACATGCAGAAGATGTTTCCTTAAGGTCATTTACGGCAGCATTGTCTGTAGAACGAGATTAGCACCAACCCAAATGTCTGTAAGTAGGGGACTGGCTAGATGATGGCACAGAGGATGGCCATGTAGCTGTAGAAAGAATAGGGACATCTGGGTACAGAAGGGTAAAAGGACTGGAAAATGCTTTCTGAGCTGCTGTAGGCCAGATGCCACCTTGTGACCTTCATGGGCCGTTTTCCATTGCCTTCCAAATCTGTTGTTTTCTCTGCCCCTCTGGAGGCTGACTTTTGTGTTCTGCGTCACCCATGGAGTCATGGGCAGAAGATCAGAAGTGAGAGGAAAGAGAACTCAGATGTTTTGTCCCTTAGCCCCCTCCCTGCTCTCCTCTAACTGTCCTATGTTGGCCACATCTCCTCCAGTATGGCTCTCCTTCCCCACCTATAGCACAGGGGCCATAATGGCTTCCCACTTTGTGGGTTCCTAGGTGCTTCAACATTCCCGTGGGTTCTTCCAACCTTGCCCGCACTCCATTAATTTAGTTTCTTCACTAAGTCTCCTTGCCTGACACACATATATTCATTCATCTCACTCTAAAATTAACTCTGTGAGGCAGATGTTCTGATTACCTCCATTTTACAGAGGGAGAGATGGAAGGTGAAAGAGATTAAGTCTCTTGTCCCGAGGTCACACAGTTAGAAATGGCCGAGTAGGTGTCCTATAGGACCCAGTGGCTCAGTCTCCCCAATCAGTATGGAACCCAGGCTGTCTGATGCTCCAAGTCTTGGGCTCATTATTACTGGACTATTTTGCCTTTTTAAAAAAAAAAATTAAAATTTTATTGTTGCAAGTATTACATATGTCCCCTTTATTCTCCCATTGACCCTTCTAGCCTGCCCTACCCTCACGCAAGGTCTTTACCACCCTATTGTCTGTGCCTAGGGGTTATGCATACATGATCTCTGGTTTATCTCTTCCCACCCACCCACCCTCCCCACCTTCCCTCTGAAATTCCGAAGTCTACTCCATACTTCTAAGTCTCTGGATCTATTTTGTATATCAGTTTATTTTGCTTATTAGATTCTACATATGAATGAGCTCATGTGATACTTATCTTTCTCAGACTGTCTTTTTTTCACTTAGTATAATACTCTCCAGGTCCCTCCATGCTGTCTCAAATGGTAAGAGAGCCTTCTTTTCTTTATACCTGCATAATATTCCATGTTGTAAATGTACCACAGCTTTTTTATCCAATAATCTACTGATGGGCACTTAGCTATTGTAAATTGGTGTTATAAACATAGGGGTGCATACATTCTTTCTGGCTGGTGTTTTGGCTTTCTTGGGATATATTCCTAGAAGTGTGATCACTGGGTCAAATGGCATGTTTAATTAAAAAATATTTTTATTGATTTCAGAGAGGAAGGGAGAGGAAGAGAGAGAAATAAAAACATAAATGATGAGAAAGAATCATTGATCAGCTGTCTCTTGTACCCCCGCTACTGGGATTGAGCTCATAACCCAGGCATGTGCCCTTGACTGGAATAGAACACAGGACCCTTTGGTCCATAGGCTGATGCTCTATTCACTGAGCCAAACTGGCTAGGACCCATATTTAATTTTTAAAAATATTTTAATTGATTTCAGAAAGGAATGGAGAGTGAGAGTGAGATAGAAACATCAGTGATGAGAGAGAATAATTGATCAGCTGCCTCCTGCACGTCCCACACTGGGAATCAAGCCCACAATCTAGGCATGTGCCCTGATCAGGAATCAAACCATGACCTCTTGGTTCATAGGTCTACATTCAACCACTGAACCATGCTGCCAGGACATATTTAATTATTTGAGGAAATTCCATATTGTTTTTCATAATGGCTGCACAAGTCTACATTCCCTATTCTCCACATCCTTGCTAGCACTTGTCATTTGTTGATAGTAGCCATTCTGATAGGTGTGAGGTGATATCTCCTTGTCATTTTAAATAAATACTTTTTTATTAACTTGAGCATTTTTTTCATATGTTTCTTGGCCATTTGTGTGTCTGTTTTGGAGAAGTGTCTATTTAGGTCCTTTGCCACATATATATATTTTACTAGAGGCCTGGTGCACAAAATTTGTGCACTTAGGGGTGGAGGGAGTGTCCCTCAGTCTAGCCAGTTGAGGACTTAGAGGATGTCCGATAGTCAGATATCCTTAGCACTACCTGTGGAGGTGGGGGAGGCTCTTGCCACTGCTGCTGTGCTCACCAGTGGTGAGCTCTGGCTGAGTGGTGCTCCCCCTGTGGGAGTGCACTGACCACCAGGGGGAAGCTCCTGCATTAAGTATCTGCCCCCCCTGGTGGTCAGTGTGTGTCATAGTGACCAGTTGTTCTGCCTTTTGTTGATTTGCATACTAGCCTTTTATTATACACGATTGATTTCAGAGAGGAAGGGAGAGAGAGATAGAAACATCAATGATGAGAGGGAATCACTGATTGGCCTCCTGCATGCTCCCTATTAGGGACTGAGCTCACAGCTTGGGCATGTGCCCTTTCAGAAAGTGAACTTAGGACCTCAGGCTGACACTCTATCAACTAAGCCAAACTGGCTAGGGCATGCTATTTTCTTAAACTGGATTGTTTGTCTTCCTATTATTAAGTTGAGTTCCTTATATATTTTGGATATTGACTTTATCTTTGTATCTTTGACAATATGTTCTCCTACACAGTGGGCTCCCTTTTCATTTTGGTGATGGTTTCTTTGCTGTGTAGAAGCTTTTCATTTTGATGTAGTCCCATTTGTTTATTTTTCCCTTAGTTTCCTTTGCCCTAGGTCCCTAGGAGATGTATCCACAAACACATTGCTACAAGAGATGTTTGAGATTTTGCTACCTATGGTTTCTTCTAGGATTTTTATGGTTTCATGATTTACATTTATCTTTTATCCATTTTGAGTTTATTCTTGTGTGTGGTGTAAGTTGGTGATCTAGTTTCATTTCTTTTTGCATATATCTGTCCAATTGTCCCAAAACTATTTACTGAGTCTATCTTGTTTCCCACTGTATATTCTTGGCTCCTTTGTCAAATATTGAGTGTAATGGCTTGGGTCCATTTCTGGAGTCTCTATTCTATTCCATTGGTCTACTTGCCTATTCTTATGCGGGTACCACACTGTTTTGATTACAGTGGCTTTGTAGTATAACTTAATATCTGGTAATGTGATCCCTCCAACTTTATTCTTTTTTCTCAAGATTGCTGCAGCTATTCGAGGTCTTTTTTAGTTCCATATAAATTTTTGGAGTATTGTCCTAGACCTGTGAAATATACCATTGGGTATTTTGATAGGGATTGCATTGAATCTGTAGATTGCTTTGGGTAAATGTGTATGGACATTTTAATGATAATTCTACCAATCCATGAACATGGTATATTCTTCCACTTGTTTTATATCTTCTTCTATCTCTTTTTTCAATGTCCTGTAGTTTTATAAGTATAAATCCTTTACTTCCTTGGTTAAGTTTATTCCTAAGTATCTTAATATTTTTGTTGCAATGGTAAATGGGATTATTTGTTTATTTACTCGTTCTGAGTATTCATTATTGGTGTATAAAAATGCCATTGATTCTGAGTGTTAATTTTGTATCCTGCTACATTGCCAGATTCCTTTATTAACTTTAGTAGTTTTTTTGGTGGAGTCTTTAAGGTTTTCCATGTACAATATCATGTCATCTGCGAATGAGAGTTTTACTTCCTCCTTTCCACTTTGGAGGCCTTTTATTTCTTCTTCTTATCTGATCTCTGTGGCTAGGACTTTCAGTACTATGTTGCATAAGAGTGGTGGAAGCAGACATCTCTTTCTTGTTCCTGTTCTTAGGGAAAAATGGTTTTAGTTTGTGCCCATTGCCTGTAAATTTGTCATATATGGCCTTTATTAAATTGCAATATGACCTCTTCCCACTTTGCTGAGAGTTTTTATAAAAAATGGGTTGTTGCATTTTGTTGGATGCTTTTTCTGCATCTATTGATATGATCATATGATTTTTGTCTTTCAATTTATTTATGTGACATATCACATTTATTGATTTATGAATATTGTACCAGTCTTGGATCCCCAAAATAAATTCCACTTGGTCATAGTGTGTGATATTTTTTAAAAAAATATATATTTTATTGATATTTTACAGAAAGGAAGGGAGAGAGATAGAGAGCTAGAAACGTCGATGAGAGAGAAACATCGACCAGCTGCCTCTTGCACACCCCCTATCGGGGATGTGCCTGCAACCAAGGTACATGCCCTTGACCGGAATCGAACCCGGGACCTTTCAGTCCGCAGACCGACGCTCTACCACTGAGCCAAACCGGTCTTGGCATGTGTGATATTTTTAATATATTGCTGGATCAATTTGCTAATATTTTGTTGAGGATTTTAGCATCTATGTTCATCAGGGATATTAGCCTGTAATTTTCTTTCTTTGTAGTGTCTTTATCTGGTTTTGGAATTAGGATAATGCTGGCTTCATGAAAAGATTTTGAAAGTGTCCCTTCTTCTTGGATTTTTTGGAATAGTTTAAGGAGAATAGGTGTTAGTTCTCCTTTGAATGTTTGGTAAAACTCTCCTGTGAAGCCGTCTGGACCACGGCTTTTGTTTGCTAGGATTTTTTGATTATTGCTTCTATTTTATCCATTGTTATTGGCCTATTCAGGTTTTCTGATTCCTCCTGATTCAGTTTTGGGAGATTGTATTTTTTTTTTTAGGAATTTGTCCATTTCACCCACATTGTCCAACTTGTTATATAGTTGGTCATATTATTTTGTTACAATCTTTTGTTTTTCTTTGGTGTCAGTTGTTTCTTCTCTGCTTTTGTTTCTGATTTTACTTATTTAGGTCCTCTTTCTTTCTTTTTAAAAATATTTTTTATGAAATTATTACCTGTGTACATATACTACCATTGCCCCCCTCCTATATATGCCCTCCCTCCCCAGAGTTTTGTGCCCATTGGTTGTACTTATATGCATGTATACAAGTCCTTCGGTTGATCTCTTATTTCCCCCAGATCTCTCTTTCCTCCCCGCTGTAATTTGACAGTCTGTTGCTTTACTGTCTCTATATCTATCTTTTGGTTCATCAGTTTCTAATGTTCTTTATTATCCATAAATGAGTGAGGTCATGTGGTGTTTCTCTTTCATTGACAGGTTTATTTCACTCAGCATTATGTTCTCCAATTCCATCCAGGTTGCTGCAAATGATAAAAATTCCTTCTTTTTTATGGCAGCATAGTATTCCATTGTCTAGATGTACCATAGTTTTTTTTATCCAATAATCTGCTGATGGGCACCTAGGCTGTTTCCAAATCTTAGTTATTGTAAATTGTGCTGCTATGAACATAGGGGTGCATATATCCTTTCTGATTGGTGTTTCTAGTTTTTTGGGATATATTCCTAGGAGTGGGATAGCTGGTCAAATGGGAGTTCCAATTTCAGGTTTTTTTTTTTAATATATATTTTATTGATATTTTACAGAGAGGAAGGGAGAGAGATAGAGAGCTAGAAACATCGATGAGAGAGAAACATCGACCAGCTGCCTCTTGCACACCCCCTACCAGGGATGTGCCCGCAGCCAATGTACATGCCCTTGACTGGAATTGAACCCGGGACCTTTCAGTCCCCAGACCGACACTCTACCACTGAGCCAAACCAGTTTTGGCCCAATTTCAGTTTTTTGAGGAAACTCCATACTGTTCTCCACAGTGGTTGCACTAGTCTGCATTCCCACCAGCAGTGCACAAGGGTTCCTTTTTCTCTGCAACCTCGCTAACACTTGTTGTTTGTTGATTTGTTGATGTTGGCCATTCTGACAGGTGTGAGATGATACCACATTGTTGTTTTGATTTGCATCTCTCAGATAATTAGTGACTTTGATCATGTTTTCATGTGCCTCTTGGCCTTCCTTCTGTCTTCTTTTGAGAAGATTCTATTTAGGTCCATTGCCCATTTTTTAATTGGATCATTTATCTTCCTTTTATTCAGTTGATCTGTCTGTAGATGTTGGAGATTAAACCTTTATCAGTGATATCATTTGCAAATATGTTCTCCCATACCGTGGGCTTTCTTGTTGTTTCGTTGATGGTTTCCTTTGCTGTAAAAATCTCTTTGTTTCTTGATGAATCTGACTAATGATTCATCAGTCTTGTTTAACTTTTCAAAGAATCAGCTTTTTATTTCATTTATCTTTTGTATTGTTTTTTTCAGTCTATGTCATTTATTTCTGTCCTAATCTTTATTATTTCATTCCTTCTACTTTCTCTGGCTTTTCTTGTCGTTCTCTTTCTAATTATTTAAGTTATAGGGTTCAATAATTTTATTATTATTATTATTATTATTATTATTATATTTATTTTTTAGGTAGGCCTGCAGTGCTTTGAACTTCCCTCTCAGTACTGCTTTTGATCTGTCTCAGAGATTTTGAATAGTTGTGTGTTTATTTTCACTTGTTTCCAGGAAATTTTTTGTTCACATTTAATTAATTTATTTTTAATTAATCTTTATTGTTGAGATTATTACAGATGTCCCTCTTTTTCCCCATTATAGCTCCCCTCCATCTGGTTTTCACCCTGCCCCAGGCCCTCACCATCCTATTGTTTCTGTCCATAGGTAATGCATACATGCATATAAGATTTTGTCTAATCTCTTCCTGCACCCCAACACCCTCCTCCCTCTGAGAATCATCAGTCTGTTTCATTTCCATGTCCATGATTCTATTTCATTCACCAGTTTATTCTGTTCATCAGATTTTTTTATTAATTTGATTTTTAGATTCAATTATTGTAGATACGTATTTGTTGCCACTTAGTTGTTCATATTTTATCTTTACCTTTTTCTTCTTCCTCTTCTTAAAGAATACCCTTCAGCATTTCATATAATACTGGTTTGGTGCTGATAAATTCCTTTAGCTTTTTCTTGTCTGTGAAGTTCTTTATCTGACCTTCAATTCTAAGTGATAGCTTTGCTGGGTAGAGTAATATTGGTTGTAGGTTCTTGCTATTCATCACTTTGAATATTTCTTGCTGCTCCCTTCTGGCATGCATAGTTTATGTTAAGAAATTAGCTGAAAGTCGTATGGTAACTCCCTTATAAGTAACTAACTGCTTTTCTCTTGCTGCTTTTAAGATTCCCTCTTTGTCTTTTGCCCTTGGCATTTTAATTATGATGTGTCTTGATGTGGCCCTCTTTGGGTTCTTCTTGTTTGGGGTTCTCTGCACTTCCTGGATTTGTAAATCTATTTCTTTCACCAGGTAGGGGAAGTTTTCTGTCATTATTTCTTTAAATAGGTTTTCAATATTTTGCTATCTCTCTTCTTCTGCCACCCCCATAGTTCAGATGTTGGTATGCTTGAAATTGTCCCAGAGTTCCCTTACATCATCTTCATATTTTTGGATTCTTTTTGCTTTCTAGTTGTGTGTTTTCTGCTTCCTTATATTTAAAATCATTAATTTGGTTCTTGGGATCCTCTAGTCTACTATTGAATCCCTGTATATTATTTATTTCAGTCAGTGTATGCTTAATTTCTGACTGGTCCATTTCTATTTTTTTGACATTCTCACTAATCTCCTTGAAAGTTTCACTAAGTCTCTTGAAGATTTCCAGAAGATTCTATTTTTATTTTTTATTTTTTAATTATTTTATTAAGGTATTATTTGTGTACATAGCTTACCATTGCCCCCCCCCTTCCATTCATGTCCTTCCTCCCCAGAGTTCTGTGTTCGTTGGTTGCACTTATATTCATGCATACCAGTCCTTTGGTTGTTCTCTTATCTCCCCCCAGGTCTCCTTCCTCTCCCCACTGTCATTTGACAATCTGCTTGTTTTATGGTGACTATCTCAGGATCACATGAATAGAATCCACTCCTCATTTGGCAGCCTGCTTATTTTATGGTGACTATCTCAGGACCACATGAATAGAGTCCTCTCCTCCTCTGGTTCACACCGCCCCTACCCCCGGGTCCCACTGGTTCCCCTGGGACACACAGCTCTCCCGGGACACCCGGACCCCTTGGAGCACACGGCTCACCCGGGGCACATGGCCCCCTGGGACACATGGCTCACCCGGGATACCCTGCCCCTTTGGGGGACATGGCTCACCTGTGGCACACGCCCCCCTGGGACACACGGCTCACCTGGAACACCCAGCCCCTTTGGGGGACATGGCTCACCTGGGGCACAAGGCTCCCTGGGACACACGGCTCACCCAGGGCACACGGCCCCCTGGGACACACGACTCACCCAGGGCACACAGCCCCTCTGGAACACTGTGGTTGCGAATTGGAGGCACCGTGCTAGCTCCTCGCTAGCATGGCGGGCAGGCTGGGACGGCTGCAGGCGGGCTGAGATGGCTGCATGTGGGGAGACCGCCCTCCCAGGTGTCTCGTTCGGTGCAGAAGCGGAACAGCTGCGGACATGGAGGCTAAGTTCTGAGGCCGCCCACTCCCTGAGCCCGGGGCGTAGTGAGCTCTGTTCTCGGTGGATTTCCTTTATTCGCGGTGGCAGTGGCGAGTGTGGCAGCTATGGTCGCTCCTGTGGTTCAATTTCCACTGTAGTTTTAAAGTTCACCTGGCGGCATTGATGGAAGCTTCGGCCCGGCCATGCGGTGGCAGAGGAAGGACTGGCCAGGGCCAGGAACGGAAGGCGCCATGCCATCTCCACACCAGCACGGAGGGTGTTCTGGGAAGGTTGTGGGTGGGCTGAGATGGCTGCAGGCGGAGAGATCACCCTCAATGGTGTCTCCTTTGGTGTGGAAGTGGAGCTGCTGTGGACTCAGAGGCTAAGTTCTGAAGCCGCACTCTCCCTGAGCTCCGGGGTGGAGTGAGCTCTGTTTTTGGTGGATTCCTATTATTTGCGGCAGCGGCAGGTGCAGTGGTGGGTGCGGCAGCATCGGTAGCTCCTGTGGCTCAATTTACCCTGTAGTTTTAAAATCCACATGGTGGTAGTGGCGAAAGCTTCGGCCCGGCCATGCGGCGGTGGAGGAAGGACTGGCCGGGGCCGAGAACGGAAGGCGCCGTGCCAGCTCCTCACCAGCAAGGCATCCGTGGAGGCCAGGCTGAGCTGACTGTGGGCAGCAGTGGAGAAAGGACTGGCTGGGGCCGCGAACAGAGGGCGCCGTGCCACCGCTCACCAACATGGCGTGCACGGAGGCTGGGCCGAGCTGGCTGCGGGCTGGGAGATGCTGCGCCATCTCCTCACCAGCAAGGCGTGCACAGAGGCTCCAGAAGATTCTTGAGTAATCTTATAACTGTGGTTTTAAACTCTATATCCAGTAATTTGCTTTCTTCCATTCCTTTCATTTGTGACATGTTTCTTTGTCTCTGCATTGTGTTTGTTTCTATGTATTGGGTAGCTACTAAGTCTCCTTGAGTTGATAGAGTGGCCTTGTGTAGTAGGTGTCCTACAGGACCCAGTGGCTTAGCCTCCCCAATCACCTGAGGTGCATTCTTTTGTGGGCTGTGTACACAATATTGAAGTTGAGCCTTGATTTCTGTTGGAGTCACTGGGAGGAACTGACCTCCAGGCCAATTGGCTATAGGGACCAGCTATGAGTACAGTGGGAAAGCTGCTGTGCAGGAGACACCCTTATGGGAAGGACTTGCTTCAGTGGGGCTTTGGTGCTCATTGAGTCTGCCCCTTGAGTATTTTGCATATGGATGTGAAGAGTTGTTATCTGGTATGGTCTCTCACTGACCACTGGGTATACTGACTCTTGGGTCTCCAGGGAGGTGAAAAGTCAGCCACTGCCTGGGGCCATCCAGCAGGAGCTACAGAGAGATTTTCAGATTCCTCCTCTTTGTATCAGATTTGGAAGTGTCCAGATGAGGCCCAGGTGTGAAGCAAGACATGTTTCTTTGACATGTCTTGAAGAAAGACAGGCTGGTGCTGGTGTCAAGTCTTGGGCCTTTTATTGATAGGTTTGGGGCTCCCTAATCCAGCTGCAGCTTGTTTGACAGGTTTTTAGCCTGCAAAAGGACAAGCCATTCATATGCAAAAGCCACTGCACACAGTTTAGGCAAGATTGTAAACTGGGTCAGGCAGGGTTTTAGGGAATCACCAGGGTGGAGCAAATAGAAATGGCCACCAGTAAGTCCTGCACTGGGGAGGTCACAGCACAGAAACAATGACAGCTGCAAGCACCTCTGTCTGGAAGAAAGCCATCCCTAAGTTCCTGCTCCGATGCCAGACAGTCCAGTTTCTCCTTGTATGTGTCCCCTAGAGCCTTGCTGTTGTTGTTGTTGTTGTTTTTGTTTTGTTTTTCTTTCTTTCTTGATCTCTTTTGTAACCCATTCATTGTTTAATAACATGATATTTAGCATCCATGTGTCTGAATGATTTTGAGTGTTTTTACAGTAGTTGATTTCTAATTTCATTTCATTGTGGTCTGAGAAGGTGCTTGATATGATTTAAATATTCTTGAACTTGTAGATACTGGTTTTGTGTCTTAACATGAGGCCTATCTTTGAGAATGACCCATGTGCACTTGAGAAGACTGTATATTCTTCAGCTTTGGGGTGAAATATTCTATAAAGTCAATTAAATCCATCTGATCCAGTGTGTCATTTTGAGTCACTATTTCTTTGTTAATTGTTTTCTGGAAGATCTATCCAGTGAAGTCAGAGGGCTGTTTAACTTCCCTACTATGACTGTATTGCTGTTGACCTCTCCCTTAAAAGTTCTCTAGAAGTTTTATATATATATTTGGGTGCTCCTATATTGGGTGAATATATGTTTATAAGATTATATTCTCTCATTGGATCAATCCCTTTAGTATTATGTAGTAACCTTTGTTGTCTCTCGTGATGGCCTTCATTTTGCAGTTTATTTTGTTAGATATGAGTATTGCTATACAAGCTTTTTATTTTTTCATTTCCATTTGTATGGAAAAAATATTTCCATCTCTTCACTCTCATCTTGTGTGAGTCTTTTATTCTGAGGTGGGTCTCTTGTAGACAGCATATAATTGAGTCATATTTTTGTGTTCCATTCAGCTACCCTATGTCTTTTGATTGGAGCATTTAATCCATTTACATTTAAGGTTATTTTTGGTAAGAACTTATTTATTGCTATTTTCATTCTTTATGCCTATTAAGAATGAAATACTCTCTCTCTCTCTCTCTCTCTCTCTCTCTCTCTCTCTCTCTCTCTCTCTGATTCTTCTCATTACAGCAGTCCCTTTAGCAATTTTTGCAGTGCTGGTTTGGTGGTGATAAACTCCATTAGCTTTTTTTTTCTTTCTGGTAAGCTCTGTATTTCACCATATATTTTGAATAATAGTCTTGGTGGACATAATAATCTTTTTAAAAATATATATTTTATTGATTTTTTACAGAGAGGAAGAGAGAGCGATAGAGAGCTAGAAATATCGATGAAAGAGAGTCATCGATCAGCTGCCTCTTGCCCACCCCCTGCTGGGGATGTGCCCGCAACCAAGGTACATGCCCTTGACTGGAATCGAACCTGGGACCTTTCAGTCCGCAGACCAACACTCTATCCACTGAGCCAAACCGGTTTCAGTCATAATAATCTTGGTTTCAAATTCTTGATTTTCATTATCTTGAGTACTTTATGCCATTTCCTTCTGATTTGTAGAATTTCTGATGATCAATCAGCTAGCTGGAAGCCTTATGAGAACTCTTTCGTAGGTAATAGTTTACTTTCCTTTTGCTGCCTTTAAGAATTTCTGTTTGTCTTTAATTTTTGGCATTCTAATTATGAAGTATCTGAGTGTGGGCCAGTTTGGGTTCTTCTTACATGGGACTCCCTGTGCCTCCTGAAATTTTTCTTTCAGCAGGTTAAGGAAAGTTTTCTGCCATTATTTCTTCAAATTCATTCTCTATCCTTTTCTCACTTTCTTTGCATTCTGGCATTCCAAAATGTGAATATTGTTACATTTTATGTTGTCTCATATCTCCATTAAATTGTCCTTCTGTTTTTTTAATTGGTTTTTCCTTTTGATTCTCTGAGTGATTTTTTTCTACCCTGTCTTCTAATTCACTGATTTGATCCTCAGCTTCCTCTAATCTGCTGTGTATTCCTTCCTACATGCTCTTTAGTAGTGCTATGTCATTCTTTATTTTCAACTGGTCTTTTTTCATAGTTACTGTATCTTTTCTCATGCTACTGAGCATCTTTTCCATCACTATTCTGAACTCTGTATCAGATAAATTTCTTATCACCATTTCATTTATATCTTCTGGAGAATCTTATTCTTCCATTTGGGGCTTGTTTTTGTCTCTCCATTTTGGCTGCCCATTTGAGTTTTTGTCTGTGTATTAGGTAGATCTGTTAAGACTCCCAATCTCTAGTGCAAGACAATCTCAAACACTGTGACTGTCCCTCAGTACTTGTTTGGAGCTGTCAGCAATCCCCAGCTTGTAGCTTCCTCTGCAGGGGCTGGGTGCCTTTAGAAAGGACCAAAATGTACACAAGGGTCTGCATTTCCTAACCCCAAGCCCAGAAGGAAATCAGGCAAAGACTCAAAGGCTCTAGAAATCTTCCTCTGCCTGCAGTCAGATTGTTATCAGCCTTTATTGGCATCAGGCTATTGATCTCAGGGTGGAGTGAGAGTTCTTCCAACAGGGTGTGTTGACTGCCTTTCCCTCAAAAATCACCTGCATAGCAAAGGTCCACTGGAGAAAGATGTCCTCCACAGCATGATATAATGACTCAGCATATGACTCAACATAGGAAACTGAGTTGGCTGCCCTCCGAGCTTCAACTCCAGAGCCCCCAACCCTGGACTTTCCTCACACAGCTCCAGTCCATTCTGCCCTCCCTCTTCTGGAGCTCAAGGTGAGGGGCTGCAAACAAAAATTTGTCATTGGTCCTTTAAAATGGTGCCTCCATTTCCAGCCATCTCTGTCTGGCAGATAGCAACCCTGCTGCTTTTCATAGACAGGTGTTATGTGGGCACCTTTCTCAGTTCTGGTACTCTGGGCTGTGGAGCCCAGCTTGGTGTTTAGATCCCAGAGTTCTCTGTGTGAATCCTCCACAGCTGAGATATTCCTCTGGGACTTCAGCTGCTGTCTGTGGGAGCCCAGCCACCCATGTCATGCCTCCACACTTCCTACCAGTCTCTATGCGGTCTCCACTTTCTGTCCTTTGTTATCAGGGTTTTCTCCAGCTAGTCTTCAGTTGATTTTTCAGGATGGTTTTTCTGTATTTTAGTTGTATTTCCAGTTTGGTCCTGGGGGAGCGTCAATATAGCTTCCACTTACTCTTGTCGCCATTTTAAATCTAGACTATTTTGCCTTTAACATATGCAATTGAGTGGAAAAGCCAGGAGTAATATGTAACATGATGCCTTTTGCAATACAAAAACATTTGTGTTTCCCTCTATATGTATAAAGGAATTTAGGAAACACATGTAAGAAACTAACTAGAGGGGTTACCTGTGAGGGCCAGGGAGACTCCATGGTTAGATGTGGATTTGTGTCAAAATGAGATATGTCAGTGTATTCATTTTCATATCATTTTGATTTTTGAATCATGTGAATTTATTAATTATTCAAAATCTTTATTAAAACATGCTAAAGAAGATGTACAGAAATTGAAGCAGGTGCTGGTATGAATGTAAAATAGTGCAGGACTGTGGAACACCATCTAGCAGCTCCTCAAAAGTTTAAACATGGAGTTACCATGTGATCCTGCAATCCACTTCAGATAACTGAACTTCTGGGAGAGTTGAAAATGTATATTTACACAAAAATGTGTACATGAATGTTCACAGCAGCACTATTCACAACAGTCAAAAGGTGAAAACAAACTATCCATCAACTGATGAATGGGTAAATGAAATGTAGTCCATTCATACAATGGAATATGACTTAGTCATAGAAAGGAATGAAGCACAGATATATATTACAACATGGTTGAGCCCTGAAAACATGCTGAGTGAAATAAGCCAGAAACAAAGGTCACATATTGCATGATACTATTTATATGAAATGTTAAGAATAGGAAAATCCATAGAGACTTTAAAAAGACTAGAGGTTGCCAGGGTTGAGGGGAAGAGGGAATGGGGAGTGACTGCTAATGAATGGAAATGGGATTTCTTTTTGACGTAATAAAAATGTTCTGTAATTAGATAGTGACAATGTTGGCACAAGCATGTGAATATACTAAAGTCTACTGAATTAATTGTACACTTTTGAATGGTGAGTTTTATGGAATGTGAATTGTATGGTACATGCCTAGAAACACTCACTGGCCCTGGGTTCCAAGGATGGATTGTCCCCTTGCCCTGAAATCTTGCGTAATTCCCTGCAGTTGTAGAAACTTCTCCTTGATCCACTATGAACTGGATTAAGACTTTGAAAGCTTCTTGAGGACAGGACCTAGGGTCACCTTGATTGCTACTGAGACCAGGGCCTGATTTAAATCAGGTGGTCAGCAAGTATGTGTTGAAGAAATAAAGTCCTCCTTCCCAGGCATGGGAGATCCAATGAGTTCACTCACATCTTGTCCCATCACATATACAGGTTAATATGTGATGGGTAAGAATGTGGGTTCTACAGCTAGTCTGCCTGGGCTCAAGTTTTAGCCCTACCATTTCTCAGGGCCTCAGTTTCATCCTCTGTGCAATGGGGATGATAATAATAGTACTTACTGCTTGGAGTTGTTTGTTTATTCACTCAGCAGATCTGTACTGAGTGAGCACCACCATGTATCAGACACAATTTTAAGCACTGAAGGTTCAGAAGTGAACAAATCAGAAAACCCTGCCCTCCCAGGTCCACACACTAGTGGGGGAGTCAGACAATGAGCAATTTAGTATGAAACTATATAGAACCTTAACTACTGGTAAATGATAAAGAGAAAAATAAATCCAGTAAGAGAGTGGGTGAGGGAAGGTCGCCCAAGGAGGTACCAATACACAAAGACCTAAGGAGGTGAGGGATTGTGCCATGCAGCTATCTGGAGGGAGAGCATTCTAGGCAGTCGGATAAAAGTACAAAGGCCCTGGGGATCATCAAGGAGTGCAGTGAGTGAGGGGAAGGATGGAAAGAAAAGTTAGAGAGATGACATTGACCAGATCATGTGGGGCCTTGTGGGGTTCTGCAAGGATCTGGGGTTTACTGGGTGCAATGAGATCCAAGGGAGGATAAAGGTGGGAAATGATGGTATCCTAGACCAGGAAGAGGGAGGAATGTGTAGACACATACAGGATGCTCAGCATCATGGGTAGTGAGCGCTAAAGGTTAGATGTTATTCCTACCTCTGACTGGTAGCCTCATAGTCAGGCTGAGTGGGATCTTTGGTCGCTTGAAGCTGGGCCACATCTCTCTCCTTGTCCAGATATGCCCCTCGTACCAACTTCACCCCGAAGGCCAGGCCAGCCCTCTCTGCAGCCTCAGCATGCCGCTTCAGCCGCTCATAAGTATCCTGGCAGAGCAGAAGGGCATCTTCAGATCAGGATGCTGGAACCCAGGCCCAAATTTCTCCAGAACCCATCACACACCTTCAGATAGGCCTGGTAAGTGTTCCACACCCAGGGCCCACTCTCCCTGGATTTGTTCCAACGCAAGGCCATAGCAGACACCAGCAGAGAGAGAGCAGGATTCAATGAGGTGTACTCAGCATCCACCAGGAGCCTCACATGTTGGGCCTGGGCATGCTGAGGGCAAAAAAGACTATGGTTAGAGCCCAGGGGTGCCCAGCGGGTGCAGCAGAACCAGGCCACAGCAGAAGGCATTACCTGTACTACCCGCTGCAAGCGGCTCAGAGAGGCCCGGAGATGTTGGTTTTGCTCCGTGCTGAGGCAGGAGACCTGGAGATCCTGGGGGAGGGCAGTAGAGAAGGCGAGAGCAGCTCAGGACTTTCTTCCAGGGCATAAATCTCCACCCCCTTTCTCCCGCACCAGGAAGGGAAATATGTTTAGAATTTTTAGAAATCTAAAAATTTGCTATGTCACATATATACAATTTATTTAAGTGTAATTCAAAGGTTAAGAACCCAGAATCTGAGTTTGAATCATGGTTCTACATTTGCTGCTTGGCCTTGAGCAAGTCATATAACCTCTCTGGTCCTCAATTTTCTCCTCTATAAAATGGAGATAGCCGAAACCGGTTTGGCTCAGTGGATGGAGCGTCGGTCTGCAGACTGAAAGGTCCCAGGTTTGATTCTGGTCAAGGGCATGTACCTTGGTTTCGGGCACATCCCCAGTAGGGGTATGCAAAAGGCAGCTGATCGATGATTCTCTCTCATTGATGTTTCTAGCTCTCTATCCCTCTCTCTTCCTTTCTGTAAAAAATGGATAAAATATATTTAAAAAAATAAAATAAAATGGAGATAATAATAGTAGTTTCCTCATTAAGTTATGTGGATAAAAATGGGTTACCAGGTGAGATGTACCTGGACATAACAAGAAAAAGACAGTGCCAGCACATAATCACTCAATACATGACATTAGAATAATAATAGGTGATGCATTTACCATCTTGTTTATTTACTTTCCACAATGATCCTAGTAGGCAGAAGTTATTCCAAGCTCCATTTTTCAGTGAGGAAGCAAGCTCTGGAGAGAAGTGACTTGGAATTGACCTAAGGAAGTGCTTAGAGCAGTGGCTAGCTCACAATACATGTCATAGTGTTTCCTCCTATTAGTCTCTTAGGACCTCAATTTCCTCATGGAATGCCAAGGCCTCATTGCAGCGCACTAGGCTCTGCTGCTCTGGCCCCTCCCACTCTCTGCCTTGCTATCTGCCTTCTGACCACACTGGCCTCCCTGCTATTGAACATACCAGGTATCTTCCCACCACAGAGGCTTTGCTCTGGCTGTTCCTTCTGCCTGGAACACTGTTCCTGCTGAGGTCCACTTCCTCTCCTGCAGATCTTTGTTCCAATATCCCCTTCTCAAAGAGCTTCCCCTAGTGTAAGTTTGCAAGTCCCTATCTGGAGCATCTCTTTCTCCTTATTCAGCCTTATTCGCCCCTACAATGCTTACTTATACTTCACTTGTTACGTATTGGCATTGGTTTTCATTATTGTTTCTTACCCACACCCTGACTAGCAAGCAATGCCTTGAGGGCAGGGAATTTGTCTTGGTCATCGCTCCTCCACCCCTAGCACAGCACTTGGAACATGGTGGATGGCCAATAAACATTCAGGGAATGGATACATTTGTAACATGGAAATCATAACTAACTACCTGTTACTTAGTCTTGTTATAGGGTTTCAAAAAGGAAGCATCATCCCCTTGCAGTATTGTTTAGGGTAGTGGAGACTTAGAGGCCACCCAGGTGTCCATCCCAGGAGAGAGAAATCACACAGCTAGAAACAGCACTTGTAAGCAATAGATTAATGTTCACAAAGACACTTGGATGGACCTTAAAGTCCAAGTGCTCAGTGGGAAAAGTATGAAACAATGAAATAGATAACATAACACTATTTGTGTACATCTTAAAGGACACAAGGGAACTTTCTGCAATGATGGAAATGTCATATAACTTTATAGGGATTTGAATTGCTCAGATTTGTCTATTTGTAAAAGCTCATCAGGATAAAACCAAGATGGCGACATAGGTGAGCAACTAATCTGCTGCCTCACACAACAATTTCAAAACTACAACTAAAAGACAAAACGTCTATCACCCAAAACCACAGGAAAGCTGGCTGAAAGAGGAAGGAGCACAAGCGCTGAAAAGCTGAAAAGCCTAGGTACAGAGGCACGTGAATCAGGCTGGTGGCGGGCGACTGGGTGCACGGCTTTTTTTCAACCTGAAGGGAAACAAGCTCCTGATCACTTTGAAATCCAGTTTCTGGGGTCACGTCGGGGACCCAGACGCCTATGGGGAGAAGCTGGTCTGTCGGCCATTGGGTCCGAAAGTGTGGGTGACTTTTTTGCAGAGGTGCACGCAGCAATCATTGTTTACTGCACTGGAGCTCGGGACTTGGAAACGCTGAAAAGCAGAGACGGCTAACAGCAGCCATCACTGTTTGCCATCCCCCAACCTAGTGATGTCCTGAGACCCCACCCTGCCATGAGGCCCTGCCCTGTCCTGAGGACCCGCCCCGCACATTCTACAAACCTGCCCAGGCTCCACACAGCTGCTTTTGCATAAGCAGCGAAAATGCCGAGTAAAGGAAGGAGATCTCAAACAAAAGAAATGGAGAATAAAAGACTGGATATAGAGTTCAAAACCATGGTTATAAGGTTTTTCAAGAATTTCCTAGAAAAAAGCCGATAAATTTAGCAAGACCCTCAAGGATATGAAAAAGAAATTAAACCAACTAGAAATTAAACATACACTGACTGAAATAAAAAATATACAGAGACCCAACAGCAGACTAGAGGAAGTAAATGGGAAGAAGAAATGTTTGAAGGAACAATGGAAATTTTCCAAAAACAACAACAGAACCAAATTAAGAATTCAGTAACTCAGATGAAATCAAAACAGATAAAAGAAAATAGCTAAAAAAATAATTTTAAAAAAGCCATTTGGCATATTATATTCAAAATAATGGAAAACTACTGTGTTTCTCCAAAAATAAACATCCTCCGAAAATATGACCCACTTACAGGTTTCCTTCTGAGTGAAATATAAAGCGTCCCCCCCCAAAAATAAGGCCCCAGGCTCTGTCTCAGAATGAAAATTAATTTACTGTAAACTGGTCAATAGGGCCACCCCAACTGGTGTCTAGCACCAGTGATGTTACTCGGAGTCCTGATGTCATTGCTTTGTGGAGGCGGTGCGGAGGTCAGAGTGTGCGGTGAGCATGGGGGGGGGGGGGTAGGAGGAGACTTTCACAGATGCGTGTAGAAGAACAGGAGGATTAGAGCAGATGGGATGCGGCGAAGGTGATGAGTGCTGGTCTGTCTCTGGTGACACTACCTGATGTTCGCGACTGCCTTCATGATGACTGAAGGTTCTCAGTCAGTGGCAGACCCTGCTCCAGCCCATATCCAGGCCCCAGCAAGCCCAGTGACAGTACCCAGGCAGGCCTCAGGGGGTAAATGTCTGATAAAGGGGTAAGGCGGATGTCTGGTGAAGGTGTTCAGTGGCACAGGGGTGGGGAAAGGGGGATCACTTAAAATGACACAGGAGGATCAGAGGGGACAATCAAAATGACACAGGAGGATCAAAAGGGGTTAGTAAAATGGGAATCCCCCCTCTGATTCTCCTATGCCATTTTAATTCCCCCCTCTAATCCCCCCTGTGTCATTTTAAGTGATCCTCCTCCCCCCACCTTGATGCCCCAATTTCTTTTTTTACCCCTAGAAATGAGCGCAAAAGGAAAAAGCTACTTCGTGGAGTACAAGAAAGGAATAATGGAAGACTCTTGGGGCCAAAATCTTACTGCTTTCTACAAAGAGAAGATGTTGAGTATCCGATTGGTACGAAAATGGCGAGCAGAGTATGGTAACCTCATTGAACAAGTGGACAAGGGAAATGCTAAAAAGCGCAAGTGTGCAACCATTATTTTCCAAGCTGGAAGACCTGATCTGTGAATGGGTTGCTGACAGGAGAGCAAAGGCATTAGTTGTGAATAGGGCTCAGATTCGAGAATTTGCCCTTGCAATGGCACCACAGTTTGACATAGCCCCTGAAGACTTCAAAGCATCACAACACTGGCTGGATAATTTCCTTCAGCGAAGTGAACTGTCTTTAAGAAGATCTACAACATTGTTTAGGTTGGAAGATACTCAAGTTATTAAGCAAGCACTTGTATTCAAGTCCTTTATTGATGATGCTGACTTCTCTAAATACAATTTTTCCAACATGATTGCTATGGATGAAACTGCAGTGTTTATGGGCCAATCATCTCAAACAACAATTGAACAGCATTCCCTCCACTGCTTACCAAAGTGCACGTGTTTCCTGTATTTTGGCAATTCATCTGGATGGCACTAAAATCCCACCTTTAATAATTTCTAAGGGCAAGAAGGAAAAGATTGAATGTGTTTTCCGTGTTTTTATTCTTAAAACTGAAAAAGCCTGGGCCACACAAGCAGTTATAAGGAAGTGGGTCGGTTTAATGCTGCCACTTGTTATGCGAGGGAGCCAAAGAGGTCTGCTAGTCTGGGATGCAGCCAGCACTCACTGCGCTAAAGACATGAAGACATTTCTTCACTAAGGAAAATAGATCAGATAATGATTCCCGCAGGAATGATGGCCTACCTCTAGACTCTTGATATTGCAATAAACAAGCCATTCAAAGACAATTTGTGCATGGAAATTAATGACTACATTGAAAATAGAATGGAGAGAAATCAGCGTGGAAACTTTGTGAAACCTAAACTGCAAGAAGTTGTGACTTGGGTGAAGAATTCATGGGAGAAAATCACTGACAGTTGCATTACAAATGTACTGAGAGCAGGCTACCTTGACAAGAAGTACTCATTTAAAGACAGTGCTATTGCTAAACATGAGAGATTGGTCCACTGCTTCTGAAAGAAATGGAGTCACAAGAAATTCACCAGGAAATTCAGGAATTGGATTGTTATGATGATGTTCCAGAAGATGATGACATGATTATCATTGAATAAATGAGTAAATTCTTGATACTGTAGGATTCACAGTTTGTCTGGTTTGTGTTGATAACTACCGTACTACCGTACCATATACAGGTAATAAATTTCCTTTATTTTCATTTAGCAATAAATGTGTACCATATTCTTCTTCATGGAAAAATAAGAAATCCCCTGAAAATAAGACCTAGCGCATCTTTGGGAGCAAAAATTAATATAAGACACTGTCTTATTTTCGGGGAAACAGGGTAGATAAAAAGAAAATCTTAAAGTCCCTCATACAAAAGGAGATATATTATATAGAAGGAGTAAAAGTTTACCAGAAAATTCTCTTTAGCAAACACACTATCCAAATAAGATCTAAAGATAGCAAATAAGCTTATGAAGAGATACACAAAATAATTATTCATTAGGGAAATGTCAATTATACCTCATCTATTAAAATGGCTTAAAAAGAGAGAGAGACAATACCAAGTGCTGCAGAGAATGTGAAACAACTGGAATTCTCATACATTGCAGGTTAGCTGTTTTTTAAAAATTAAAAATATACATGTACTTATTGTATTATTAGGAATTCCACTTCAAGGTATTTATACAAGTCAAACCTTATGTTCATGCAAACAATTGTGCACATATGTTTGAAAGATTAATTTATGAATGCCAATAAATAGAAACAACCCAAATGCATTTTATTAGGGAAATTGATAAACAAACTGTGGTACAACCACACAATGGAATATTATTCAGCTATTAAAAAGGGAACAGACTATTGTTTTACAATAAAAAGATGAATGACTTGCCAAAAGCAGTTTGGCTCACTGTATAGAGTATCAATCAGCCTGCAGACTGAAGGTTCCCAGGTTCGATTCCGGTCAAGGGCATGTACCTTGGTTGCAGGCACATTCCCAGTAGGGGGTGTTCAGGAAGCAGCTGATTGATGTTTCTCTCTCATCGATGTTTCTAACTCTATCCCTCTCTCTTTCTTTCTGTAAAAAAATCAATTAAAAAAAAATATATATAAAGCTCATCAAATGGTACCTTTACAATTTGTGTATTTCATTATATGGAAACTAGAGGCCCTGCACATGAAATTCTTGCACTGGGGGGTGGGGGATGTAAGAGGGGGCCTCAGCCTGGCCTGCGCCCTCTCTCAGTCTGGGAACCCTTGGAGGAAGGAGTGGGATTAAACTGTGAGTAACACATCCTTAGCACTGCCACGGAGGCGGGAGAGGCTCCTGCTACTGCTACTGTGTTCCTCCATGAGCCCAGCTTCTGGCTGAGCAGCGCTCCCTCTGTGGGAGTGCACACCAAGCCCAGCGGTCTCTGCTCCTGACATTCCCTATTAGTATCTGTACCCTGTTGGTCAATGTGTGTCATAGCAACTGGTCATTTTGCTGTTCGGTCAATTTGCATATTAGCTTTTTATTATATAGGATTTTACCTGAAAAGTAATAAAGTACAATAAATAATTATTGAGCTCTAATTGGTAAGATGCTTTCCGAAGCACTTGGGTGGAAGTGTGCTGATGTGTTCAACCTACTTTGAAATGCATAAAAAAAATAAGATGGATTGATGGATGCACAGAGCAATGGATATAGCAACAGATGATTTAAAGCAAGTATAGTTAAATATTAACAATGGCAGGTATATAGTGTCCACAGTAAAATTCTTTTATTTTTTTTAAAATATATTTTATTGATATTTTACAGAGAAGAAGGGAGAGAGATAGAGAGCTAGAAATGTCGATGAGAGAGAAACATCGACCAGCTGCCTCTTGCACACCCCCTACTGGGGATGTGCCCGCAACCAATGCACATGCCCTTTGACCGGAATCGAAGCTGGGACCTTTCAGTCCGCAGACCGACGCTCTACCGCTGAGCTAAACCGGCTTCGGCAGTAAAATTCTTTTAACTTTGAAAATTTTCATAATGGAATGTTAGAAAAAATGTCCCCACAGAGTATATACTTGGCAAAATAAAATCACTATATATATATATATATATATATATATATATATATATATATATATATATAATGGGATAGAGTGGGTGCCAATGGTAGGCAGGGAAGAAATAGGACATGAAAATAAAAAGGAATGGATGGATGGACGAATAGATGAATGAGTGATTAAATAAAAACCCACTGGTCTAAACATAACTTCCAGCACACACTAGCATAGTTGAGTCTATTGATATAATACTGATATACCTTCTTCTAGTTGATAGAGACCTGCTGTCTCAATCACTCCTCAGAGCTCAGAGCTCCCAGACCCTCCCCAAATAGCCCCCATACCATCCATATCCTATCCAATCCAACCATGCTCCAGGACTATAGCCACATTTATGTTGATTGTTCTGAGCCTGGAAAGTAGTAGCAATTAAATAGTTTGAACATCTCACTTGCAGGTGTCTGCTACACCAAGACCAGGGGTTTCTGCTCCTGACATTCCCCATCAACCATTCATTTCTCCCACAGCCTGAGGTCCTTACCTGTCCAGAGTCCATGGCTTCTGCCAGCCTCTCAGGGCTCAGCTCCAAGGAAGCACCTGGCCTTCTGACCCATGAGGTTAGCTCCTTCTGGAATGGGATGGTTGGTGGGGTGGTGAGGGGGATATGGTGGGCAGCCACACCTTCCTCCCACATCCTGCCAGCTCCTTACACAGAGCCGAGTGCTGGTCAGTGCCGTCACCTTCAACTGCATGAGGATGTTCCCATTTGGGCCAGGGGTTTCCAGAAGGCTCCGTGACAGGTCCACACACCGCAACATAGCACTAAGGTTCTCCTCATACCAGGCCTCACTGCCCAGTCAGCAGGTGTCAGGTCCTGGAACAGCCAACCCCTTCCACCATCCTCCCAGCCTTCCTGGGCCCTGGCCCCTTACTCATCCAGTCTTTTAAAATTTTGTTATTTTTAATCAAACCTCCCAGGACAAGCCAGGACTAGGCATGTATGGGCTGTGATGGCCCATGAGGTGGCTGTGCTTACTCACCCAGTCTTGATAGCTGAGTCTGGCTCCTCCTCTGTGGGCACTGCCAGCAGGGGCCGGAGGCTTAGAGTCTGGAGTTGTTGGACACAGTCTCTCACCTCCTCTGCTGTCTCACCAGCCACAAACTGCCCATAGATGGATGCTCGGAGAAGTGCGCCTGAGAACCGGGAGCCCAGGAGCCGCTGAGACCAGGCCTGGATCTGGGGTGGCAGGGAGCGAGGCTCAATGCCTGGCTCTGGGGAGCCTTTAGGCCCATCCCCAAGGTCACTGCTCACCGCCAGGCCATGGGTGACCAGAGGGGGCCAGGCACACAGCCGCAGCACCAGCAATGCCCGCACCAGTTCTCCAGTGCCCTTGAGGTGGAAGGCCCCACCATCAAACCTCAGGGGCTGCCAGCCCCCAGGTGGGGGGCCAGCCTTGGAGTAGAGCACTGGACAGGTCCGGAGCATCATGACTCTTTCGCCACTTCTACACCAGGCAAAGGGGCTTTGGAGGCAGCTGTGCTACCAGCTGGGGGCAGTGACTGATTAACCAGGCTGTAGGCAGGGAAAGGCAAATCTTAGGATCACAAACTTCTTGGGGGGCAGCTAATTATTAACTGATGGGGACAGAGTTCAGAATAACATGGATAGGAAGGAAAACCCCTAATGGCACCTCCAACCCCCTCAGCACAATAGCTTGCAATTATTTGCTGTCCATGTGCCGGTGGGTGCTAAGTGGGAGCTCTGTTCTGGGAACAAGGATCTCTGAGTACAAGGCAGTTTGGCTTTGTGATCTTGGGAAAGTTACTTGACTTCTCTTGTTGCAATTGCTTCATCTTAAAATGGGAAAGAGTGCAGTGTTATTGAAAAAATCTGAAAGTGCAAATAACCTGTAACTATAAAGAAAAGAAGCAAGAAAATTATTACCTCAGGAGGTGGGAGGAGTTGTCACTGGATAGAGGTTCATGGGGCCTTCTATGTGCTTTATTCTTTTAAAAAAATATATTTTATAGATTTTTTACAGAGAGGAAGAAAGAGGTATAGGAAGCTAAAAACATCGATGAGAGAAAAACATTGACCAGCTGCCTACTGGGAATGTGCCCACAACCAATGTACATGCCCTTGACTGGAATCAAACCTGGGACCTCTCAGTCTACAGACCGATGCTCTATCCACTGAGCCAAACCGGTTTTGGCTGTCCTTTATTCTTTAGGTAATGATGATTCACAGTTTTTCACACAAGTATAAGCCAAACATCTATATTTTATACTCCTGAGTATAAAATACATTTCACAATAAAAAGTAAAAAGTAATCATGGGTTGGGGCTGGGAATAAAAATTTATCAATCTCACAAGGATTGTCCTGAAGATTCAATGAATTCATAGACACACAAAAATTGGTACACAATATGAACTAATTAAGTACTGGCTCTGATCAGTACATGCTGTGTATGCACAATCTCATTGGTGCCTATGACCCTGGTGAGGTATATACAATTAATCATCCTTGTGTCCAGAGATCCAATAAACCACCTCAGGTTCAATGATTCACTAGAGGGACTCACAGAACTCAGGGGAAAAAATATCAAAGGGAAGAGGAGCATTTGGTCCCTGAGATACCAGGCACAAAAGTCTAGTTGTCCTTGCCCAATAGAATCAAGTGAATAGCACCCAGTCTTCCCACCGTGTGACAACATACAGAGTACTGCAGCCAGGAATGCTAACATGCGCCTTGGTGACAGACATGAAGATTTTGATCAGGTGCAGCATCTGAGAGATATGTACCCTCACCCTGACCCAAACAACTCTCCCAGAGAACTTCAAATGCAAGGAATCAAGCACAGAGATACTGGCCAAGTGTGGGGATCAGAGTCATCTGCTTCTGATCCCCACCCCAGATTTCCCCTTGCAACCGCTAAACTACTCCTTCCTCATTCCCTGGTGGTTTTCTTTGTTTTATTTCCTAACAGGCCGGTTGTCCCCAGTGACAAGCAGCACAGATTAGGTGTTATAACTCTTGTTGAATGAATGTATGAAACAAACAAAGAGTGATGTCTCACCCTTCTGGCAACTCCAGACGAATGAGCATTTGACTCTCTGGACTAACCTCAATGTATGAACCTTTCTGCAAGGTTTCCACCTCAAGGACACCTCACCCTTGCTCCCACTTCTCTGAGGATAAAGAAAGAACTTTAAATGTTCTACATGGCTCATCAGTCTCAATTTTGGCTGCACATTGAGACCACATGGGGAGATTTTTATTTTAATAATTATATTACAATAAAAATCATTTTCATTTAACCCCCCACTGCAATCACAATAAGAACTTCTAGTACAGCTACATCCTCTCCCCATCCATCACTCCTGATGACCACTGATCTTTTTTTCATCTCTGTAGTTTTGTCTTTTTGAGAATGTCAAAATATATGGAGTCATACAATATGTAGTCTTTTGACACTGGTTTCTTTCACTAAGCACAACATCTTTGAGATTCACTTAAGTTGTTGCATGTAGCAAGAGGCTTTTCTTTTTATTGCTGTACTAGAGGCCTGCTGCATGAAATTCATACACGGGGCGGGGGGTGTCCCTTAGCCCAGCCTGCACCCTCTCCAAACTGGGACTCTCCCCCTACCAGTGGGATCAGGACTAAACGGGCAGTCAGACATCCCTCTCACAATCCAGGACTGCTGGCTCCCAACTGCTCACCTGCCCACCTTCCTGATTACTTCTAACCACTTCTGCCTGCCAGCCTGATCACCCCCTAACGCAGCCGTGGGCAAACTACAGCCCGCGGGCCAGAGTTCGACTGTTCTATCCAGCCCGCAGAGGGTTCTCTTGCTCTCCCCTCCGTTCCTTCACCAGCAGCCCAAGATGAGAGTGCCAGCATGGTCTGGTCGCTTTTGTTCTGGCCCTCCAGTCAAGTTTAAGAACCCATTGTGGCCCTCGAGTCAAAAAGTTTGCCCACTCCTGCATCTAACCACTCCCCTGACAGCCTGATTGATGCCTAACTGCTCCCCTGCCAGCCTGTTTGCCCCCAACTTCCCTTCTCTGCTGGCCTGGTCACCCCTAACTGCCCTCTCCTGCAGTCTTGATCAACCCCAACTGCCCACCCTTGCAGGCTTGGTCCCTCCCAACTGCCCTTCCTTGCTGGCCATCTTGTGGTGGCCATATTGTGTCCACATGGTGGCAGGATTTTTGACTACATGGGAGCAGCTATTGTATGTTGGAGTGATGGTCAATCTGCATATTACTCTTTAAAATTTTTTTAAATAAATCTTTATTGTTCATATTATTACAAATGTTCCTCATTACCCCCCTCCATTGCTCCCCTCCACCAAGTTTCCATCCCACCCTCTGCCCTTTCCCCATCCCCCATTGTCCTTATCCATAGGTGCAGTTTATGTTCAGTCTCTTCCCCCCCTCCCCATTTCCCCAAGAATCATCAGTCCACTCCCCTTCCATATCTCTGATTCTATTATATTCACCAGTTGATATTGTTCATCATGATTTTTACTTCCCTTGGATTTTAGCTTCACTTGTTGATAGTTACGTATTTGTTGTTCATAATTTTTATCTTTATTTTCTTCCTCTTCTTAAAGAACCCCTTTTGGCAATGCATATAATTCTGGCTTGGCGGTGATGAACTCCTTTAGCTTTTTTTTTTTTATTTGTGAAGCTCTTTATCTGGCCTTCGATTCTGAGTGATAGCTTTGCTGGGTAGAGTATTTTTGACTCTAGGTTCTTGCTAGTCATCACCTTGAATATTTCTTGCCGTTCCCGTCTGGCCTGCATGATTTCTGTTGAGAAATCAGCTGACAGTTGTATGGGTGCTCATTTATAGGTAACTACCTGCTTTTGTCTTGCTGCTTTTAATATTCTCTCTTTGTCTTTTGCTCTTGGAATTTTAATTATGATTGTCTTGGAGTGGTCCCTTTTGCATTTCTTTTGTTTGGGGTTCTGTGTGCTTCCTGGACTTGTAAGTCTATTTCTTTTCCCAGGTGGGGGAAGTTTTCTGTCACTATTTCTTTCACTATGTTTTCGGTATCTAGCTCTCTGTCATCTTCTGGGACACCCATAATTCTGATGTTGGTTCACTTGAAGTTGTCCCAGAGGTTTCTTACACCATCTTCAACTTTCTGGATTCTCTTGTCTTCTTGCTTCTGCAGAGGAGTGTCCTCTGGCTCTTTGTGTTCCAAATCTTTGACTTGATTCTTGCAATCTCCCATTCTGTTTTTAGGACTCTGTATAATATTTTTTTATTTCAGAGAATGTATTCTTTATTACTTGTTGACCCTTTATTATTTCTAGTTGATCCCTTTTCATATCTTCATAGGTCTCATTTATTTTATCTGCCTTTTCTAGGAGATTCTTGAACAACCTTATAAGCGTGGTTTTGAACTCTATATCCAGTCGCTTTTTGTCCTCCATTTCTTTCGTTTGTGATCTGTTTCCTCGTCTCGGCATTTCGCTGCTTCCCTGAGATGGTAGGTTGGGAGAATCAGCTGTGTCTATGCCAGGAAGCAGCCTTATTCTATTAGACTTGGAAACCTGCAAAAGCCTCTGTGTTCAGCTTGGATGGGACAGTTTCAGGGTGGAGCCTACAGCCTTGGCTTCCCGTTAGCCCCGCCCTCTGAGGTTCCTGAGTCTCAGTGTACCTCAATGTTCTTTGGTATTCGATGCAAGCACCTCTGAGAGAGAGGAGCCCTAGAGTTTCACCCGCTACCAGACAGTCGAACCTCTCCCCCAATGAGCCCGGAACTGGGGTTCAGTGCAGTTGGAAGTGGGGTTAAGAGCAGTCCGGAGCTTGTCTCCTTCCTGCTAGGGCAATCCCGTGGCCCAATCAACCTTCTGTCCTCTGCGCGAAATGTGCCCAGATTCCCTCTGTATGAGGCTGGGGCCCGAGGGTCTCGCCCAGAACTGGGGTTCAGTGCAGTCAGAACTGGAGCTCAGCACAGTCCGGAGCTTTTGTCTCCTTTCCACTAGGGCAATACAGCAGCTCAGGGAACAGTACATCCTCAGTGTGCAATGTGTGTGACTCTGGGGCTCTGCCTTCCGCAGCTCCCCTGAGCTTCCGCCTTTCAGCCCAGATTCCCTCTGTATGACCTGGGATCCCAGGGACTTGCCCAGAACTGGGGTTCAGTGCAGTCGGAGTTCGGGTTCAGCACAGTCTGGAGCTTTTATCTCCTTCCCGCTAGGGAACGCCAGCCAGGCACTCAGCTGCCCCTCCTCTCTGGCTGCGTCCTCTCTCCACGCACGCGCCTTGTCTCCATACCTTAGGCTTTTACAGCTCCTCTGATTTTCCTTCTGGTTTTCTCTTTCCTTCTAGTTGTAGAATTTCCAATCAGTCAACTTTCCTGTAGTTCTGGATAATGTCCCTTTTTATATTTTAGTTGTATTATTTATTTGTTTGTTTGTTTGTTTGTTTATTTATTATTAAGGTATTATATGTGTACATAGCTTACCATTGCCCCCCCAATCCCACCTCCCATTCATGCCCTCCCTCCCCAGAGTTCTGTGTTTGTTGGTTGTACTTATATTTGTGCATACCAGTCCTTCGGTTGTTCTCTTATCTGCCCCCAGGTCTCCTTCCCCTCCCCGCTGTCATTTGACAATCTGCTTGTTTTATGGTGACTAGCTCAGAATCACATGAATAGAATCTGCTCCTCATTTGGCAGTCTGCTTGTTTTATGGTGACTATATCAGGACCACATGAATAGAGTCCGCTCCTCCTCTGGTTCACACCACCCCTACCCCCGGGTCCCACTGGTCCCCCTGGGACACACGGCTCACCCGGGGCACCTGGCCCCCTGGGACACACGGCTCACCTGAGGCACACGGCCCCCTGGGACACACGACTCACCTGAGGCACACGGCCCCCTCGGACACACGGCTCACCTGAGGCACACGGCCCCCTGGGACACACGGCTCACATGGGACACCCGGCCCCCTTGGGAGACACGGCTCACCCAGGACACCCAGCCCCTTTGGGGGACACGGCTCACCCGGGGCACATGGACCCCTGGGACACACGGCTCACCCGGGGCACACGGCCTCCTGGGACACAGGGCTCACCCGGGGAACATGGCCCCTCTGGGGACTGGGGTCGAGAATTGGAGGCACTGGGCTAGCTCCTCGCTAGCATGGCGAGCAGTCTGGGACGGCTGCAGGTGGGCTGAGATGGCTGCAGGCAGGGAGACCGCCCTTAAAGGTGTCTCGTTCGGTGCGGAAGCAGAGCTGCTGTGGACGCAGAGGCTAAGTTCTGAAGCCACACTCTCCCTGAGCCTAGGGCGGAGTGAGCTCTGTTTTCGGTGCATTCCTATTATTTGCGGTGGCGGTGGGTGCGGCAGCGTCAGTAGCTCCTGTGGCTCAATTTTCCGTGTAGTTTTAAAATCCACATGGCGATAGTGGCGGAAGCTTCGGACTGGCCATGCAGCGGCGGAGGAAGGACTTGCCGGGGCCGGGAACATAAGGCGCCGCACCAGCTCTTCACCAGTAAGGCGTCCGCGGAGGTCGGTCTGAGCTGCCTGCGGGCAGCAGTGGAGGAAGGACTGGCCGGGGCCGTGATCGGAAGGCGCTGTGCTAGCTCCTCACCAGCACAGCGTGCGCAAAGGCTGGGCCGAGCTGGCTGAGGGCTGGGAGACGCTGCGCCATCTCCTCACCAGCACGGCGGGCGGGTTGGGACAGCTGCAGGCCAGGATGGTTGCGGGCAGGGAGGCTGCGCTCACAGGCTTCTTGTCTGGGCAGGAGCCAAAGGCGTGGCAGAGGCCCCACATCAGCTCCCTGGCTTCCACAGCGGCCGGCAGGGCTGGCCCACTCTCTGGGCCCCGGGGTGGAGCGAGGTCTGGCTTCCCTCATTCCCGGTGGCCGAAGCTCCGGCAGGTCCGGTTTTGCCGTAGTTTTAAACTCCACATGGCAGCAGCGGTACCCTGCTTTGTGTCTAGTTGTAGCCTTCCCATGTCACCAGCTTTCCTGTTGGTCTGTTGCGATCCCTTTAGATTTTATCTGTTGTTTTTTTCCAAATTGTTGAGGAGGAGGCAGCTTAGAGACTACCTAGGCCGCCATCTTGTTTCGGTCCCCTTAGTTGTATTTTTTGAAATTGTTGAGTGAGGCAGCAGTTAGGCGTTTACCTCTGCAGCCATCTTGGTTTTTCCTCACTCTTTTAAAAAAAATATATATATTTTATTGATATCTTACAGAGAGGAAGAGAGAGGGATAAAGAGCCAGAAACATCGATGAGAGAGAAACATCGACCAGCTGCCTCTTTCACACTCCCCACTGGGGATGTGCCCGCAACCAAGGTACCTACCTGCCCTTGACCGGAATCGAACCTGGGACCTTTCAGTCCACAGGCCGATGCTCTATCCACTGAGCCAAACTGGTTTCGGCTGCATATACTCTTTTATTAGATAGGACAGTATTCCATTGTGCGGCTGTACCTCAGTTTGTTCATCCATTTATCTGTTGAAGGATATTTGTATTGTTTGTAGCACTTGGTGAACTTTTTAAAAATCCTCACCTGAGGGTATTTTTTCCTTTGATTTTTTTAGAGAGTGGAAGGGAGGTAGGGGTAGGCAGAAAGAGAGAGAGAGAGAGAGAGAGAAACATCAATATGAGAGACACATTGATTGGTTGCCCCAACCAGTATCGGGGATCGAACCACAACTGAGGTATGTGCCCTTGACTGGGAATTGATCCCAAGATACTTTGGTCTGCAGTCAGACCCTCTAGTCACCGAGCCAAACCGGCAAGGACTTAGTGAACTTTTAAAAATCTTGTCATTGAGCCCTATCCTCATAGAGTCTGATATAACTAGTTTCTAGCATTGGGAGTATCACCAACTTTCCTGGTGATTAAATTGTTCACCCTGGCTAAGCAGCCTGGCCTCCCACAATCTGGACCTTTCACTTCTCTGATTTAGCTTCCACATCTTCCCTGCCCTTGCCTTGATACTCCTCACTGCCACTCAAACACACCAACCTTCCTTCTCTTTCAGGGTTTTTGTACTTATTGTTTCTTTTCCTTTAAGACTCTTACCTCCCTTATTTTCCTAATTAACTTCTACAAGTCCTCAGATCTCAGGATTTAAGATACCTCCTCACAGGCCTACCCTAAACAGCCCCTCAACCTCAAGATGAGTGAATACTTACATAATGTCCCTCACTAGGGTGTGAGCATTCTTAGGGCATGGGACACACCTGTTTTTATAAATAATGTATCCCCACTGATTATCAAAGGACTTTATTTATTTATTTATTTATTTATTTATTTATTTATTTTTGCTGAATAAATGGATAATTTCATGGATTTCTTTGACATTTGCTTTGAACAAGGGACTTGGAGATTCCTTCATGTGGCAATACAGGTGGATTGTGCCTAAGACCCACTTCTTGAGAATCACAGACAGCAAGAGTACTGTACAGCTCTGCTGCTCTGAGTCCATATATTCTTTTTCTTTAAAAAAATTTTAAATAAATCTTTTACAATTGTTTCTCCTTTCCCACCCCCATAGCTCCCTTTCACCTGGTTCCCACCCCACCCTCTGCCCTTATCTCATTGTCCTCCCACCACCACCATTGTCCTCATCCATAAGTGTACGATTTTAATCCAATCTCTTGCTGCACCCCCACACCCCTTTCCCCCTGATAATTATCAATTCACTCCCTTTCTTTGCCCCTGATTCCATTGTATTCACCAGTTTATTCTGTTCCTCAGATTTTTAATTCACTTTATTTTTATTTATTTTTTTTTCACTTGATTTTTAGATTCTTATGTTGATATATATGTATTTGTTGATCATAATTTTTATCTTTTTTATTCTTCTTCCTCTTCTTAAAAAAAATACCTTTCAGCATTTCATATAATACTGGCTTGGCAGGGGGCCAGGTGTCCCAGGAGAGCCGAGTGCCCCAGGGGGAGACATGTGCCCAGGGAAGCAGTGGGACCTGGGGAAGCAGTGGGACCCGGGGAGAGGGGCAGTGTGAACCAGAGGAGGAGCGGATTCTATTCGTGTGGTCCTGAGATAGTCACCATATAACAAGCAGATTGTCAAATGACAGAGGGGAGGGGAAGGAGACCTGGGGGAGATAAGAGAACAACTGAAGGACTGGTATGCATGCATATAAGTACAACCAACGAACACAGAACTCTGGGGAGGAGGGCATGAATGGGAGTTGGGGGGGGGGGGACAATGGTAAGCTATGTACACATATAATACCTTAATAAATTAAAAATAAAAATACTGGCTTGGTAGTGATGAACTCCTTTAACTTTTTCTTATCTGTGAAGCTCTTTATCTGCCCTTCAATTCTGAATGATAACTTTGCTGGATACAGTAATCTTGATTGTAGGTTCTTGCTATTCATCACTTTGAATATTTCTTGCCACTCCCTCTGGCCTGCATGGTTTCTGTTGAGAAACATGATAGTCATATTGGTGCTCCCTTATGGATAACCAACTGCTTTTCTCTTGCTGTTTGTAAGGTCCTCTTTTTGTCTTTTGCCCTTGTCATTTTAATTATGATGTCTTGGTGTGGTCCTCTCTGGATTCCTCTTGTTTGGGGTTCTGTGCACTTCCTGGACTTGTAAGTCTATTTCTTTCACCAGGTGGGGGAAGTTTTCTGATATTATTTTTTCAAATAGGTTTTCAGTATCTTGCACTCTTTCTTCTTCTGGCATCTCCATAATTCTGATGTTGGTACGCTTGAAGTTGTCCCAGAGGCTCCTTACACTATCTTCAACTTTCTAGATTCTCTTTCTTTTTGCTTCTCCAGAAGAGTTCTTTTGGCTCTTTGTATTCCAAATCTTTGACTTGATTCTTGTGTTTCTCCAGTCTGCTGTTGGATCTCTGTATAATATTTTTTTATTTCAGTCAGTTTATGTTTAATTTCTAGTTGGGTCTTATTAAATTTATCAGCCTTTTCTAGGAAATTCTTGAAAAACCTTATAACCGTGGCTTTGAACTCAATATCCAATCTTTTGTTCTTCATCTCTTTCGTTTGAGATCTATTTCCTTGTCTCAGCAGTTTTTCTGCTTCCCAGAGTTGGTAGAATGTCTTTGTGTGTTTGGTGTCCTATATGGCCCAGTGGGTCAGCCTCCCCAGTTATCTGAGGTAGACACTCTTGGTGATCCCCTTTGTGGACTGTGTGTACAGCCTTGTTGTAGGTAAGTCTTGATTGTTGTTGGTATCCCTGGGAGGAATTGACCTTCAGGCCAATTGGATGTGAGTATCAGCTGTGTCTATTCTGGGATACCTTCTGTATTGGAGACAGTCTTATAGGATCAGACTTGCAAAATTGCAAAAGCCTCTGTGGTCAGCTTGGATGGGGCAGAGTCTCAGGACTGAGCTGACAGTCTTGGCTTCCCATCAGCCCTGCCCTTGTGCGCTCACCTGAGTTTCCCCCTGACCTCTGCCTTCCATGGCTCCCCTGAGTTTCCGCTTGACTGTCTCAGATTCCCTGTGCAAGAGCATGGGTGCCCCATGGGTGCCCCAGGGGCTCGCCTGGAATTGGGTTGAGTCTCTATAGTCTGGAGCTTCTGACTCCTCCCGCTATGAAGAGGCTGAGGCAACCTCTGCGGTCAGACCTCTCTGTGTGCACTCACTCACACGAGGCTGTAGACCCTGCCCACTGTGGCTTCCGGCTCCTCCAGTGTCCCAGTCTCCAGGTGCCTTTTTCTACAGTCCAGACTCCACCTGTATGAGCCTGGATCCACGAGATTTTGGCCAGGGTTGGGGTTCAGTATAGTTGGAACTGGAGTTCAATATAGCCAGGGGCTTCCTTTCCCCTCCTGCCAGCCAGGCATTCGGCTGCACTTCCTCTCTGCGCACACATCACCCTACGTCAGTGCTTTGCGGCTCCCAATCTGATCTGTGAGCCTCTCTCCTTCTTTCTGGTTGTAGATTTCCCACTCCACCAGCTTCCCTGTGTTTTTGGATAATGTCCTTTCCGATTTTAGTTGTTGTTTTGAAATTGTTGTGCGAGGCGGCAGCTTAGGTGCTTATCTAGGCCGCCATCTTGGTTCTCTCCTGGGAGGAATCCCATATATTCTCCTACATTCTTTCCGACTATGCCAGGACAGGTTCCTTCTTGAACCCTGCCCACTATACTAGCTGTTGGGAACTTGGTTCAAGTTCCTCCTTTATTCTCTTCTCATTAGTTATAAGTGGTGGATCCAAGCCCCTCTGCCTGGGGCTGAACCTCCTTTGATGCTAGGTCTTAGAAAGAGAAGCCATGAGAGGTTGTGGACTTATAAGAATGAGTATTTATTGCAGAATCCAGTGGTCACAAGTCATCATACAAAACAGTCCTTCACAGTAGTTCCATATAGGCAGGCAGCCAGACACTGCTGGTAAATACATATCTTTCCCATAGTAGCATTAATCTCTATACCCACAGTTATTATCTGAGCAGCTGCTCACATAGTAGGGGAACCTGAGCTATCCCTTAGAGCTACAGCTTCAGTAGTCTCCCCAGCCTCTCTGGCTCAGCAGCTTCTCCTACTTCCCCTGCCCAGCACACTGGCTGGTCCCTGGAGCCTCACATAGTAAGTACCCCTAAACTTCTCTCTCGGCACACTGGCTGGTTAACATGGTAGCTATATCTGAGCTTTCTATGAGCTCGTAGCCTTACATCATAGCAGTACCAGCTCTCAGCTCCATCTCTCTAGCACACTTCTTCACACTTCAGCTGGTCAGTAACTTGTACATTATTCCAGAGACAAAGAAGGCTCCATGCCAATAATTACATCAATCATATTTTGGCTACAGAAAGGCATGCGTGTGCAGTATACTATGGGATTGTTGTGCTTGTGTCCTTGCATCTGCATATGGTACTTTAGCCTAGGTGTAGAGTGCCTTGGACATTCCAGCATACTAACAAGACCTTTCACACTCTGAGTGGCCTTGGCTACCTGGGGACTCTGGTGTGGTTCCCACACTGAGTCACTGTGGTTCTTGAAAAAAATGGAGGGGGCGCTAAGAATCACCCCTTTAAAAAATCATGATCTGACCAAAACCGGTTTGGCTCAGCGGTAGAGCGTCGGTCTGTGGACTGAAAGGTCCCAGGTTCGATTCCGGTCTCCGGTCAAGGGCATGTACCTTGGTTGCGGGCACATCCCCAGTAGGGGGTGTGCAAGAGGCAGCTGGTTGATGTTTCTCTCTCATCAATGTTTCTAGCTCTCTATCTCTCTCCCTTCCTCTCTGTAAAATATCAATGAAATATATTTTTTAAAAAATAAAATAAAATAAAATAGAATAAAATAAAAAATCATGATCTGGCAAAGGGGAAAGCTGGAGAGGAGGAGTTGCTGATAGTGGAATTGCTATTGAGATGCTGAGTCTTGGGTATTGGTAAAATGGGGGATCTGATACTTGGTTCTTACTCTCAAGTTAAGCCTGAGAGGGACTGAGATGGACTCAGGTCAATAGTTTTCTCTTAAGTACCATCAGAACCAGAAGCAAATCCTCTCTGAAGGAAAGCTTCCTCAAGTTAAGTTTGCAGGACTCCTAGAAACTAAGATTAAACCATAAGTTCATCCTCAAAAAAATTACCAAACACACGAGAAAGTAAGCCACCATGAATGAGAGTAAGCAGAGCAATTGTTCCATCCCTGACTGCCGGAACTGAAACCTAACATTGTCACTGGTAGTACAATGTAAAGGGAGCTGGCCAACCTTGATGGCTCTGAATGGTCAGAGCAATTAATTCATTGTCTAGTTGAGATAGTGGAGGTTGAGGCAACTTTAATTTGTTAATTATATGTAAATTCTTGTTGATTTTCTGTTGCTGGAAATCAATATGTCACAACAAATTAAGACATGAAAGAATCTCAGATATTGGAATTGTCAAACTCAGACTATAAACTAGACCTTTGTAAAATGTTTAAATAAATAAAATACACACGCACAAATATAAGCGAATAACAAGATTGTCAGGGATGAAAAAATTTACTTGAAAAATAAAACAAAAGATGAAACTTCTGGAGATGAAAACTATAATAAATGTAATTCTTAAAATAAAAATTAAAAACTCTGCATTTAGACATAGCTGAAGACAGAACTATTGAACTGAAAGATACAACAGAGGAAATTACACAGCACAGAGAGACAAAGAGATGAATATATGAATATATACACTGAATATCTAACAAAAGTCCCTCAAACATAAATTAGAGGGAATGCAAAAAAAAGAGAACCAGGATGATGGAATAGATAAACATGGTATTCACTGCCTCCCACAACCACATCAAAAATTACACCTAAGATACAGAATAACCATCACTCATAATTGTCTAAAATCTGGTTAAACTGAAGTCCTACAACTTAAGAAGTAAAGAAGAAAGCATGTTGAGACTGGTAGGAGAGGCAGAGGTGAAGAATTGGCTGGCCTGACACCCACATGTGGCATTCTTTTAATTGGGGGGTATATTTTGGCTGTGGGGGCCTCCTGTGAGGAACAAGGGATCCCAGCCCCACACCAAGACCCCCCCAGGCTTCCAATACCAGGGAAAAAAGTCCCCATAACTTCAGGCTATAAAAACCAGTGGGGCTGAAACCGGACTGAAAGGTCCCAGGTTTGATTCTGGTCAAGGGTATGTACCTTGGTTGCGGGCACATCGCCAGTGGGGGGTGTGCAAGAGGCAGCTGACCAATGATTCTCTCTCATCGATGTTTCTAACTCTCTATCCCTCTCTCTTCCTCTCTGTAAGAAATCAATAAAATATATTTTAAAAAATCAGCCGAAACCGGTTTGGCTCAGCGGTAGAGCGTCGGTCTGCGGACTGAAAGGTCCCAGGTTCGATTCCAGTCAAGGGCATGTACATTGGTTGCGGGCACATCCCTAGTGGGGGATGTGCAGGAGGCAGCTGGTCGATGTTTCTCTCTCATCAATGTTTCTAGCTCTCTATCCCTCTTCCTTCCTCTCTAAAAAATCAATAAAATATATATATTTTTAAAATCAACAACAACAACAAAAATCAGTGGGGATTGTAGCTGAGTGGCAGAGAGGCTACTGGAGTCCCAACAGTTCCTCTTAAAGGGTCAGGACTTACTCAGATTCACTCCCTCTGAGCTCCAGCACTGGGGCAGTGGTTTGTTGGGGTGGGCATCCAGGGACATTTGGGGAGGAACTGGATTGTGTGGCATCATGGCTGACTGGCAGAATCTCCATCTCCATCAATGTGGCTGACACTGTGTGCTCTGAGACCCCACCCTATCCAAATTGCAGTTTCACTGAAGCTGTTGGTAGCAGCTTTTCCATATGAATGGCCTGTCCTGGCTCAGGCTTCAAATCTTTCTAAAATCTCTCAAACAACCATTAGCTAGCATCAGCGTGCCCCATACTTATCAATAAGAGGTTCAAAGCCCAGCACTAGCAACAAGCTGACTTGCTTCACAGCTGATCCCTGCCTGGGCACTTCCAAGCCCAACACAAGTATCCATTTGCAGATCACTCTGTAGCTCCTACTGGGTGGCCCTTCCTGGGAGGTCCTAGAACCAGTGCACTCAGTAGACAGTTTCAGATCACATAACTTTTACAGCTCCTCTGATTTTCTTTCTGGTTTTCTATTTCCTTCTAGTTGTAGAATTTCCAGTCAGTCAACTTAACTGTAGTTCTGGATAATGTCCATTTTGTATTTTAGTTGTATTTTTTTGAAATTGTTGTTTGAGGCTGTAGTTAGGCATTTACCCATGCTGCCATCTTGGTTTCTGTTATGACATATTATTAATGAAATAAAATTAATGAAATTTTGGTAAGCATCTTTTAAAAATAATAAAATGTACACACTTTTTCAAATTAAAAAACAAGAGTAAATCAGAAAATATGAAGATAGTGTAAGGAGCCTCTGGGACAATTTCAAGTGTACCAGCATTCACATCTTTTGGGTGACAGAAGGAGAAGAGAGAGAGAAAGATATTGAAAACCTATTTGAAGAAATAATGACAGAAAACTTTCTACCTGGTAAAATAAATAGGCTTAAAAGTCCAGGAAGTGCAGAAAACCCAAACAAGAAGAACTCAAAGAGGCCCACACTAAGACACATCATAATTAAAATGCCAAGGGTTAAAGACAAAGAGAACAGCAAGAGAACAAGAGAAAAGCAGTTAGTTACCTACAGGGGAACGCCATATGACTGTCAGCTGATTTCTTTTAAAAAAATAATATTGATTTTTTTACAGAGAGGAAGAGAGATGGATAGAGAGTTAGAAACATTGATGAGAGAGAAACATCGATCAGCTGCCTCTTGCACACCCCCTACTGGGGGTGTGCTCACAACCAAGGTACATGCCCTTGACAGGAATCAAACCTGGGACCCTTCAGTCCACAGGCTGACACTCTATCCACTGACCCAAACCGGTTTTGGCATGTCAGCTGATTTCTTAACAGAAACTACAGGCTAAAAGGCAGTGGCAAGAAATATTCAAAGTGATGAATAGCAAAGACTACCTCTACCCAGCAAAGCTATCATTTAGAATTGAAGGTTAGATAAAGAGTTTCACAGACAAGAAAAAACTGAAAGAGTTCATCACTACCAAATCAGTATTACGTGAAATGTTGAAGGATATTCTAGAGGAGGAAGGTGGAGGAGGAGGAGAAAGGGGAGGAGGAAAAGGGATAAAAATATGAACAATAAAATGGCAACAAATACATATCTACCAATAATTGTATATAAAAATAAATGAACAAGGAATCTAATGAACACAATAAATTGATGAATAAAATAGAACCAGAGGCATGAAATATGGAACAGATTGACTAATCCCAGAGGAAGGGGGGAAGGGGATGGAAAGAGATTAATAAAAAAATTATATGCATTACCTATGGACATAGACAGAAGGCCTGGGGCAGGACAGGAATTTGGTGAAAGGGGGAAATGTGGGAGAAAAAGGAGGACATCTGTAACACTCTCAATAATAAATATTTTAAAAAATAACAATGACTGAGAATTTTTCCAAATTGATGAAGAACATGAATCCACAGTTCCAAGAAACAAGCATATCCTAAACTAGATAAATAAAAGTAAATTCATGACTAACACATCAAAATGAAATTGTACAACATTGAATATATCTAGAGCTATTCTTTGTCTATGCACCATCTAGGCCCAAGATGGAGCTGCTCCTTCCTGGAGTGCCACATTAGCAAAACAAAACTTACTTAACTTTCATGTCCCTGTAAATGCTCTGTTTGACCAGAAACCCAGTATATTTAGTCAGTCAATCCCCAAATGCCAACATCGGGCTTCTCATCTTAAATAAAGTTAACTATGTGCCCCAGTCAATCAAATGTTTTCTATTTGTCTCTTGCTTTTTCTTTATTCTTAATCCTATAAAGCTTTATGCCTTCTGCCACATTTTCACAGTTCTCCAAAGGGAGACTATCCACTTCATGAAGTACTGAAAAAAATTATTTATATCATCTAAATTGTCTTCTTTACTCATTTTGAAATAATAGCATGAACTAAACTCACCACAAATTTTTATTTTATTTAATTTATTTTTTATTTAAAAAAATATATTTATTGACTTTTTACAGAGAGGAAGAGAGAGGGATAGAGAGTTAGAAACATCGATGAGAGAGAATCATCAATCAGCTGCTTCTTGCACATCCTCCACTGGGATGTGCCCGCAACCAAGGCACATGTGCCTGACCAGAATCGAACCTGGGACCCTTCAGTCTGCAGGCCAATGCTCTATCTACTGAGCCAAACTGGTCTCTGCCAAAAATTATTTTTTAAAGAATGTATTTTTATTAAGAGAAACCAAGATGGCGGCATAGGTAAACACTTAAACTGCTGCCTCGCACAACAATTTTAAAACTACAACTAAAAGACAAGACAAACATCATCCAGAACCACAGGAAAGCTGGCTGAGTGGAAATTCTACAACTAGAAGGAGAGAGAAAAGCACACGGAGAATCAGAGAAAGTGCAAAAGGCTGAGGTATGAAAACACATGTGTGGGTGGATGAGTGCCTAGCTGGCTTTCTCTAGTGGGAAGGAGACAAAAGCTCCTGACTGTGCTGAACCCAAGTTCTGACTACACTGAACCTCAGTTCCAGGCGAGACCCTGGGGACCCAGGCTTATACAGGGGGAATCTGGATTGTCAGGCAGAAACTCGGGGGAGCCGTGAAAGGCAGAAGTCTGGAGACGCGAGTGTGAGTGCACAAAGAGAGGAATGACTGCTGAATGCCACTGGCTTTCTCTAGAGGGTGGGAAATGGAAGCTCCCCCACTACACTGAACTCCAGTTCTGGGCGAGATTCATTGGGGGAGAAACTGGACAGTCTGACAGCAGGTGAAACTCAAGGGCAGCTTACTCTTAGAGGTGCTTGCGGTGATTACCAAGGGACACTGAGACCCAGGTGAATCATAGGGTAGGGCTGATGATAAGCCAAGACTGTCTGCTCAGCCCTGAGACTCTGCCTCATCCAAGCTGAGCACAGAGGCTTTTGAAATTTTGCAAGTCTTGTCTCATAAGATTGTCTCCATCATAGAAGTTCTCCTGGTGTAGACAGAGCTGATCCTCACAGCCAATTGGCCTGGAGGTCAATTCCAGTGATACCAACAACAATCAATACTTCACTACAACAAGGCTGTAGACACAGTCCACAAAGGGGTGTACCAAGAGTGTCCACCTCAGGTAACTGGGGAAGCCAAGCCATTGGGCCATATAGGACACCTAGTACCCAAAGTTACCCTACCAACTCAGGCAAGCAGCAAAAATGCAGAGACAAAGAAACAGATTGCAAATGAAAGAAATGGAGGGAGAAAAAGACTGGCTATAGAGTTTAAAACCATGGTTATAAGGTTTATCAAGAATTTCCTAGAAAAGGCTGATAAATTTAGCAAGACCCTCGAGGATATGAAAAAGGACCAACTAGAAATTAAACATACACTGACTGAAATAAAAAATATTATACAGAGACTCAACAGCAGACTAGAGGAACGCAAGAATCAAGCCAAAATTTTGAAATACAAAGAAGCAAAAAAAAAAAACCAAACAAACAAAAACAAAAAAACAAAAAAACAAAAAAAACCACTCAACCACAAAAGAAAAAAGAATCTACAAATTTGAAGATAGTGTAAGAAACCTCTGGGACAACTTCAAGCGTACCAACATCCGAACTATGGGGGTGCCAGAAGAAGAGAAAAAGCGAGATACTGAAAACCTATTTGAAGAAATAATGACTGAAAACTTCCCCCACCTGGTGAAAGAAATAGACTTACAAGTCCAGGAAGCACAGAGAACCCCAAACAAAAGGAATCCAAAGAGGACCACACCAAGACACATTATAATTAAAATGCTAAGGGCAAAAGACAAAGAATCTTACAAGCAGCAGGAGAAAAACAGTTAGTTACTTACAAGGGAGTACCTATATGATTGTCAGCTGATTTCTCAACAGAAACTATGCAGGCCAGAAGGGAGTGGCAAGAAATATTCAAAGTGATGAATAGCAAGAACTTTCAACCAAGATAACTCTACCCAGCAAAGTTATCATTCAGAATTGAAGGTCAGATAAAGAGCTTCACAGACAAGAAAAACCTAAAGAAGTTTATCAACACCAAACCAGTATTATATGAGATGCTAAAAGGTATTCTTTAAGAAGAAAAAGGTAAAGATAAAAATTATGAACAACAAATACTTATCTATCAATAAGTGAATCTAAAAATCAGGTGAATTAAAAATCTGATGAACAGAATAAACTGATGAATATAATAGAATCAGAGGCATAGAAAGGGAGTGGACTGACTATTCTCAGGGGGAAAGGGGTTGTGGGGGGTGCGAGAAGAGACTGGACAAATATTGTACACCTATGGATGAGTACAGTGGGGGTGGGGAAGGTAAGGGCAGAGGGTGGGGTGGAAACCTGGTGGATGGGAGCAATTGGGGAGGGAAAGAGGAACAATTGTAATAATCTGAACAATAAAGATTTATTAAATTAAAAAATAATATATTCTATTGATTTCAGAGATGAAAGGAGGAGAGAAAAAAAATCAGTGAGAGGGAATCGTTGGTCGGCTGCCTCCTCCATGCCCTACACTGGGGATTGAGCCCACAACCTGGGCATGTGCCCTGACCAGGAATTGAACCATAATCTCCTGTTTCATAGGTTGACACTCATGCCAGGTTTAATGAAGAAAAAAAAAATGGGTTGAGCATCCTAGGTTGAGATCACAGATAAATTAAAGATAAAAAGGTGGCTCATAGAGAAGAAAAATATTTATTCTAATCTACCTGAAGCACAAAACTAGAACGGGGGAAAGTGGCATTGAAAATGACATTGTGGCCGAAACTGGTTTGGCTCAGTGGTAGAGCGTCGGTCTGCGGACTGAAAGGTCCCGGGTTTGATTCAGGTCAAGGCCATGTACATTGGTTGCGGGCACATCCCCGGGTAGGGGGTGTGCAAGAGGCGGCTGATCGATGTTTCTCTCTCATCGATGTTTCTAGCTCTCTATCTCTCTCCCTTCCTTTCTGTAAAATATCAAGAAAATATATATTTTTAAAAATGACATTGTGGGAAGGGAAGAGACCGAGTGAGGAATGTTGAGTGCCTGGCAGAAAAGGCAGAACACAATGGGCTCCTAAGCAGCAGCCATAGAAGTTTCTTGAATGATGTTCCTAGATGGTCCTATGGGTGATCACACATTTGTGGTGAGAGGGAAAGAAGCTTTAATATTGGCACAGAGGCACACAGTTCTAAGTAGGAGAACAACTGTAGGGTCAGAGTTCTCTCTTTGGTCTGAGTGGGTCACCTGATGACCCTAAGCCAATTTCTGGGGTTGAAAATACTCTGCTAGTGGTTGAGCATAGACCCAGGAACCAAGAAGTCACGGGTTTGATTCCCCATCAAGGCATATGCCCAGGGCTTGCCAGCTCAATCCCCAAGAGGGGACATGCAGAAAGCAGCTGATGGATGATATTTCTCTCACTGACATTTGTATTTTTCTATTCCTCTCCCTTCCTCTTTCTCTAAAAATAAAAAATAAAAACATAAAAAAAGATACTCTGGCAAAAATGCTCTGGCCACATTCAAGTGATACACCTATTCATGTAGCCCCAAGTAGAGCTGGCTAGGTAGAACACACAAAGCCTAACTAACATGGGGGACTAGCCACTGCTTCTTGCCAAGAGTCACCATGGAAAAAAGTGAGTGGATACTGGATGGCAGAACACGGTACTAAATGAATAAGTCTGATGGTTCTAGGAGAGAAAACATAAAAAGAATTTAGAATAGGGCTTGGCATGTGAAAACAGCTCATTGTCTGCTATTGTCTGAAGTAGGCAATGGTTTGCTGTCACCTATAGGATAAAGTACAAAAACACTAAGATGACCTTCGTGATTTATTGTTGCCCATATCACTGGCTTCAGTTCCTGCCTTGACTGTTATTCTCCAGCAACAATTTTGAGAAAATCCCTCTGCACATTGTGCTCCTTTTGGCCCTCTATGCTTCCATGTCCTGCAGAGCTACTTGGCCTTTAATGTTGGGGCTCGGTGACCACTTGGTGGGGAGGACACTTTCACCACCACCACCATCACCAAATTTTTATCTGCAGCACAGACCTTTCCATTGAACTCCAGACTCCAATATACAATTTACTTAGAATCTCAGGCTATACTGGCTCTTCTCAAACGGGAAGATACCGCCCCCTGGTGGGAGTTTGGAAATTTGCACAACTGTTGGTTGCCACATTGATTGGAGGGTGCTACAAACTTTGACTTCAGAACCAGAAATGCTGGACACTTCCTCTCCATCCTGAAAACTTGAAAATGTTCTTAAAGTCACTCATGTGGGTAAAAATTATTTTATAATAATCTGAAATTATTAATATACGTACATGGACATTTTTGGTATTGTTGGAAATATACTGACTTTTTCTTAAATTAAACTATGATGCAAATAGAATAAAAATTTTGTTGTTATTCAGCACAGTATCAAAGACTGTTCACCATATTAGAAAATCACAACTTCAACTATAATGGCACCTATGAGATAAAATGTAAAATTTTAATGATGTAAAGCAGGCATAAAGAAATGGGCCCATACTACAAGTGTTCAGTATGACAAATTTTCAGAAAGTGACAACACCTGTGTAACTAGCACCCAGGTCAAGGAACAACATTATTGGCCTCCTAGAAGCCTTGTGACCCATTGTAATCTCTCTGTCTCTCTCCCCCTATCAGTCACAGGGCTTTGGATAAACCAGAATGCGCCATGTGACCAATTTTGATTGCTACTGCCAAAAATTAGTTTTGCCTATTTTTAACTTTAAATGGATGAAATCATGCAGTATGGTCTCTTTTTTGGTCTGACTTCCTTGATCCAATATTATTCCTGTGACAGAAGCAAATTCATAAATACTGGGAACAAACTGATGGCTGCCAGGTAGGTGGGGGGCCAGGGGACTAAGTGAAAAAGATGAAGGGATTAAGAAGTACAAATTGGTAGTTACAAAATAGTTCTGGGGATGTAAATTACAGCATAGGGAATACAGTCAATAATATTGTAATAACTATGAATGGTGGCGGGAGGTACTCAACTGAGTGATCAGGGGATCACTTTGTAAGTTATATAAATGTTTAATCATTATGTTGTTCACCTGAAAATAAAATGTTGAATGTTATCTGCAATGGGAAATTTAAAAATAATAATGGGCATTTGCCTAGGTAAATAAATATAATTCAAAAGTCCATTTTAGTTAATAAATTAATTTAATTATTACTACATTGATGGACATTTGGGTTCTTCTCAGTTGTTTACTGTTATAAATATTTCAGGGGTTAGCAATAAATGTCTGCACATCTGTCTAACCTTAGTCTTAGCTGTAGAAATCTAGGAAGTCTAAGACTAATTTGTGGGTTACTAATTTATACCCTACAAGGATGGCCTTTTTGTTATGTCATTGCTAATACTGCATATGAGCATTCTTTTAAATATTGGCCACTTGATCATAAACAATTATATTTTATTTGTTTTTGTAATTTTCATATTGAATATGTTTCCACATATTTGTCATTTTGTGTGTGTGTGTGGCCTGCTTGTACTTGCCCACTTTTCTATTAGGATGGTCAGCTTACTTTACTCCTTCGTAACAGTTCAGTCTGAAAAAATTATGTTTGTGAGATTCATCCATGTTGTTATGTATATCAGTAAATTCATTTATCCTCAATGTCATGATTAAACAATTTAGTTATTCATTCTCCTTTGATGGACACTTTGGTTGCCTACAGTTTCTGTTAACAATGAATTTTGTAATTCATCTTTTTGTTCACATATGTAAGCATTTATGTTGTGTATATACCTACGAGTGTAATTATGGGTCAAAGGGCAATGCATATGTTCAGACTTCACAGGTACAAATACTTCTTGCAAAATGGTTGCATTGCTGAAACCGGTCTGCCTCAGTGGGTAGAACATTGGCCTTCAGACTGAAAGGTCCCAGGTTCGATTCCGGTCAAGGGCATGTACCTTGGTTGCAGGCACATCCCCAGTAGGAATGTGCAAGAGGCAGCTGATTGATGATTCTCTCTCACCAATGTTTCTAACTCTCTGTGCCTCTCTCTTCCTTTCTGTAAAAAATCAATAAAATATATATTTTTTAAAAAAGAATCGAACCTGGACCCTGCAGTTGGTGGGTCGAGGCATTATCCACTGGTTAGGGCATTTCTTAGCCCTCCAGCAATGGACCTTCGTTTTTTTTCTCCAGGAGTGTGGTGAAAAACCCCCAAATCACCTTTTTGGATTTCTATTACCCAAGTTACTAAGAATTACCAGTGGCATACAGGAAGCTTAGCCAACAAGCAGTCAGAAAAGGTGTTTCCTATGTTCACACAGATTGCTGGCTCAGCCCTGTCCAGACCTAAAGCCGCTGGCACCTACATATGCAAATTAACTTCCATCTTTGTTGGGGTAATTTGCATACTCACTCTGATTGGCTGTAGATATAGTGAAGATACGGTCAATTTACATGTTTGCCTATTATTAGGTAAGATAAGCACATAGTTGTGCCCAAACATTTTTGTTTTGTTTTGTTTTTCTTTTTCTTCTGAACCTCAGGGACATCAAATGGATTAGCCATTATCCTTGGTTCATGATGCATTCTGGTTTATGCAAAGCCCTGTCACTAATAGAGAACAGATTATTATTAATATATTTACTTATTTGATCAATCACTCTGTATGTAACTGATTTCCCATATGCTGCTATCACTTGACCTGGGGTCTCATCCTTTTCACTACACTAAGGCTTTACCAACATTACACTAGGCAGCCCTCCTGGGCATACCCCTCCCACTCCACTTGGGTTCTGACATCTCATTTAGGGCTGTCATGTCTCCCCACCCAACATGTACACACACACACACACACACACACACACACACACACACACACACAAGCATGCACACGTAATAGTCAAGCTTGCTTTAACTTCACAAAATATGTTCGGGACTGCAAGCCCTTTATTTTATTTTTATTGCTGAGAGTATTATAGATGTTCCCCCACTGCTCCATTCCCTTCTTCTACCCAGCTCCTGCCCCACTCCAGGCCTTCACTGCACTATGGTCTGAGTCCATGGGCTATGCATATACACATATAAATTCTTTGGTTAATCTCTTCCAGCCCCACCTTCCACCCTACCATCTGAGATCTCTTAGCCTGTTCCATGTTTGCATATCTCTGGACCATTTTGTTCATCAATTTATTTTGTTCATTAGATTCCACATATGAGTGAAATCATGTAATACTTGCCTTTCTCTGACTGGCTTATTTCTCTTAGCATGATCTCCAGATCCCTCCATGCTGTCTCAAAGGGTAAGAGATCCTTCTTTTTTACTGCTGCTGAATTACATTTTGTAGTTTACATGTACCACAGCTGTTTTATCCACTCATCTACTGATGGACATTTGGGTTCTTTCCAGAGGTTAGCTATTGCAAATAACTGCAATAAGCATAGGGGTGTATATATTGTTTCTGACTGGTGTTTCAGACTTCTTAGGATATATTCCTAGAAGAAAGATCTCTGGGTCAAATGCTATCTGTATGTCCTCTTTGGAGAAGTGTCTGATCGTTTTTTAATGGAATTGTTTGTTTATTTATTTATTTATGTGTGTGTGTGTGTGTGTGTGTGTGTGTGTGTGTGTGTGTGTGTGTTGAGTTGTATGAGTTCTTCATAATTTTGGATATTAACCCCTTATCAGGGATATCATTTGTAAATATGTTCTCCCATTTAGTAGGTTGTCTTTTTGTTTTATTCATGGAGTGTTTTTTGCTATGCAAAATCTTTTTAATTTGATGCAGTCCTATTTGTTTCTTTTCTCTTGCCTGAGGATATATATCAGGAAAAACATTGCTAAGAGAAATGTTCGAGATTGTACTGCCTGTGTTTTCTTATAGGATTTTTATGTTTTTGAGTCTTATATTTAAGTCTTTAAACCATTTTGAGTTTATTCTTATATATGGTATAGGAAGGTGGTCTAGTCTAGTTTCATTTTTTGTATGTATCCAATTTTCCCAACATCAGAATAGACTGTCTTTATCAACATTGTATATTCTTGCTGCCTTTGTCAAATATTAATTGACCATATAGGTATGGCTTTATTTCTGGGCTCTCTATTCTGTTACATTGATCTGTGTATCACTACCATGCTGGTTTAATTAATATAGCCTTGTAGTATAGTTTGCTATCAGGTAGCATGTGTATTCTCAATATTTTATATCAGGAAGCCCATGGTGTCAATTTGTTCTATGCCTGATAATGGTAACTTTGATCATTTGGTTAAGGTGCCATTTATCAAATTTCCTCCACTCTAAAGTTACTATGTTTCTCTTAGTAACTAATAAAATAAATTGTGTTGTGTGTTTTTTTTTTTAGCTCTACTAGTTTGAATGAATTTCTGTCCCTTGAAAATTATTCATTTTTGTATCAATTAACTAAAACCTTATTCAAACTGGCTTAAGGAAGAGATAATTTATTATTATTATAACTTACTGAAGACACCTTTCAGATTGACTTAAGGAGGAGGGGAATTTATAATCCAAAAGTATTTCTGACTTTGGGTTCAGCTGGATCCAGGGGCTTGGTGTAATCAGGAACTTGTTTCATTCAACAATCTATATATAAAAAGCCAGCGACTCTGTAACAACCATAATGACCAGTTGCTATGATGCCCACTGTGGCCAGCTAACTGGCCAACTCAGGAGTGGGGCCGGCCAGCCAACCCCCCCCCCCGTGGCTCTTTCCCCCTTGTAAGCCCCCCCCCCCCCGATTGGCCAGCCCCACCCCTATCGGCCCACATTCCCACCCCTGATCAATGCCCACCCCAATAGGGGGCAGGGCCAGCTGGCCAACCTCCTGCATCCTCTCCCCCACTACCCCATCCTGATCATGGGTAAGGCCAGCTGTCCAACTACCTATGGCCCCTCCCCCTGGCCAGCCCCACCCCTGATGGGCCCCCACCACCCTGATCAACCCATAGCCCCTCCCCCCAGCCATCTCCACCAATCAGCACCCCACCCCAATTGGGGGCCGGGTCCACTGGCCAATTGCCCTCGGCACCTCCCCCAAGCTGGCCTGGCCTAATCAGGCCCCAATCGGGCAGGTTGGCCAGTCAACCTCCCTACATCTCCTCCTCCTGACAGGACCAGCCCCAATCCATCAATTAGGGCTGAGAAGGCCAGACCCCACCTGGGCATGAATTCATGCACTGGGCCTCTAGTCCTATCTAATAAAGAGGGAATATGCTAATTGACCCTCATGCCATCACAAAGATGGCAGTGCCTGTAGCTAATAAGGAGGGAACATGCTAATTGACTGCCATGCCCTCAAAGATGATGGCACCTATAGCCAATAAGTAGGGAATATGCTAATTGACTGCCACACCCTCAAAGATGGTGGCGCTCACAGTCACAAGATGGCTGCTCCTAGTTACCTCAGCCCCACTGAGGCAACAAGCTCACAGCAAGAGCAGGCCCAGCCATTTTGTGTACCTGCCTCTGGAGTTCCCCAGTCCTCTAAGCCCCCCAGTGGCCCAGGGCTGGCCTGAGGTGCAGGCAAGCCTCAGATGGTGGCTGCCCACCTTCCCAGGGCCACCCGAGGCTCAGGTAACCAGGGCTGGCCAAGGCTTGCGCTGCTGGCAGTGGCAGCAACAGAGATGTGATGGAGTATCACCTTCCCCTGATTGCCAGGTTGCCTCCCACCCCTGTGGGCTCCTGGACTGTGAGAGGTCAGGCCAGGCTGAGGGACCTCCCTTTCAGTGCATGAATTTTCATGCACCAGGCTTCTAGTCTGTATGTATAAAAGCCTAAGCGACAGTTAAGGCAGAATGGCCAGAATGACTGGTCGCTATGATATGCACTGACCACCAGAGGGCAGATGCTAAATGCAAGAGCTATCCCCTGGTGGTCAGTGCACTCCCACAGGGGGAGCCTGCTCAGCCAGAGGCCACAGCTGGCAAGCACAGCGGTGGTGGCAGGAGCCTTTCCTGCCTCCACAGTAGTGCTAAGGAGCAGCAAGCTGAGCAGGTAAGGAGCAGCCAGCAGGTGGGCAGTAAGGAGTGAGGGGTCCCGAACTGAGAGAGGGTGAGGGATGGGCTCAAATTTTGTGCACCGGACCTCTAGTGCACATATAAATTAAAAGGTACAATATTCTGGGCAGAGAGAAGCAATAGATATTTGCTACATTGATTCAGAAAACAGCAAAGAGAAAGTGGGAAGTAAATGAAGAGATCCAGTCACAGCCTTAGGTTCCTTTGGAGAAACTTGACCAAATGGTTTATGTGGTTTAGAGCATATTTTATTCTCTGGTGACAATGATCGATCAGGGATTGGGCAGAAGACCCAAACTGAGCTGGTGAAAGGTAGCCCCAGGACTTTCCAGAACTATTAGCAAAAGAGGTGCTTTGGCTACTGAGTGCATGGAAAGCCAGCCTAGAACTGTAAATGGTCATCTTTGTCTACCAAATGAAGTCTACCTGATAATGAAATCAACACAAAGAAAAACAGAGCCACCCTTGCTGATTCAGCTCAGTGGATAGAGTGTCAACCTGTGGACTGAAAAGTCCTAGGTTTGATTTTGGTCAAGGGCATATGCCTGGGTTGTGGTCTCAATCCCCTGTATGGGGCATACAGTAGGCAGCCAATCAATGATTCTCTCTCATCATTGATGTTTCTATCTTTCTCTCCCTCTCCCTTCCTCTCTGAAAATCATTAAAAATATTTTTTTAAAAGAAAAGAAAAACAGAGCCAAGAGATACAATAGATTGACTCCCTGCGGCTTTGCTCAAATGCTTGTCTACATACGATTTTTATCTCTAAAGACCTAAAATAAGTTCTCTATCACAGCACTTGAATACAGAAATAGTGAAATTCAAATAATTTTCCTCTAATTAAAAAATTATTCCATTCCTAAGAGTAAAATTTTTCTAATCATGTATTTTTCCTTTTCTAATAAGAAACCTACATTTTGTTTCCATAATTGCTGAGCAGAAAAGGTGAATTTATTGGCTTTTCTAACTGACATTCTCAGGGGAGTGTTAGCTTTAAGCACTGCTGGATCCAGTATTGAAACAAACAGTTGTTGGTGTTTTTTATATATATATACTAGAGGCCTGGTACACAAAATTTGTGGGTGGGGTGTGTGTCCCTCAGCCTAGCCTGTACCCTCTCCAATCTGGGACCTCTTAAGGGATATCCGACTGCCCGCTTGGGCCCATCCTACAGGGCAGTTGGACATCCCTATCACAATTCAGGACTGCTCCCAACTGCTCACTTGCCTTCCTTCCTGATTGCCCGTAACTGCTTCTGCCTGCCAGCTTGATCACCCCCTAACTGCTCCCCTGACAGCCTGATTGCCCCTAACTGTCCTCCCCTGCAAGCCTGGTCACCCCTAACTGCCCTCCTCTGCAGGCCTGGTCTCCCCTAACTGCCCTCCTCCGCTGGCCATCTTGTGGTGGCCATCTTGTGTCCACTTGGGGGCAGAATCTTTGACCACATAGGGGCAACTATCTTGTGTGTTGGAGTGATGGTCAATTTGCATATTACTCTTTTATTAGATAGGATAGAGGCCTGGTGCCTGGGTCGGGGCTGGCTGGTTTGCCATGAAGGGCATCTCGGATCAGGGTGAGGGTTCCCTTGAGGTGTGGGGCAGCCTGGGCAAATGGTTGGTGGTGGTTTTCAGGCCAGCCATGCCTCCTGGCAACCCAAGTGGAGGCCCTGGTATCTGGGATTTATTTATCTTCTACAATTGAAACTTTAGCCTTGAGAAGATGTCTGGGCCTGTCAGAATGGGCGGAAAGCTTGCTTCTTTCAACATCATTGGGGAAACCCAAGCCTCCTACTTGCTCAGTGGCTGGCCACCATCTTGGGTGGGTTAATTTGCATACTCACTCCTGATTGAGTGTGGCTTGTGGGTGTGGCTTGTGAATATAGCAGAGTGATGGTTAATTTTCATGTTCCTCTTTTATGTAGATATATCAGTTCTAAATTTATTTTGTAGCCAATAACATGGAGACAAAATACAGCAAAATTGGCAGCATTAAATAGAATATAGCAACTCCAATTCCACTAAACATTAACTCAATATTTTTCATAATTAACAGAACAGATAAAAATTAAATGCTTAGCCTATAAACATATAATGAATAATAGCCAAAAACTAAAGAACATATATTATTTTTAAGCACACACAAAACAACTAAAAATCATTATATATGGCCGAACTGGTTTGGCTCAGTGGATAGAGCATCAGCCTGTAGACCCGGATTTGATTCTGGTCAAGGGCACGTACCTTGGTTGAGGGCACATCCCAGTGGGGGGGTGTGCAAGAGGCAGCTGATCGATGTTTCTCTCTCATTGATATTTCTAACTCTCTATCCTTCTCTCTTCCTCTCTGTAAAAAATAAATAAAAAAAATATTTTTCCCCTTTTGCCTCGTTGCTACAGAGTGGGTAAGATGGGTCACCAGCAACTCTACTGGAGCCATCCGAGGAAATTCGGCCAGGGCTCTCGTTCTTGCCGCGTCTGCTCCAACCTCCACGGTCTGATCCGGAAGTACGGCCTCAACATGTGCCGCCAGTGTTTCCGTCAGTACGCGAAGGACATTGGTTTTATCAAGTTGGACTAAGAGAACTTCCATGCATGGGTCATTCAAGACATCTACCTTATGACAGGATGCTATCTCTTTGTACATAAAATAATAAAAACCCTTCAAATATAATATATATATATATATATATTTTTAAAAGAAAATGCTTTATGTTAAAAAAAGAATATTAAAGATAAATAAATAAATAATATTAAAAATAAAATTAAAATCATTGTATATGACCATAAAACAAATCTTAGGAAATTTCAAGGAACCACAATATAATTAATCAAGCAATCTTTAATAATAGGAGCATAATATGCTAATTAGATTGGATAATCTTTCAGATGAAGCTGCAGTGGCTAGGGCTGAGACAGAGATGGCAGCAGGGGTGGGAGCCGAGCCCCTTGCATGAATTTTATGCATTGGGCTTCTAGTCAATAAGTAAAAGAAGCTGAAACCGGTTTGGCTCAGTGAACATCAGCCTGCAGACTGAAAGGTCCTAATTTCAATTCTGGTCAAGGACATGTACCTTGGTTTCAGGCACATCCCCAATAGGAGGTGTACAGGAGGCAGCTGATCTATGTTTCTAGCTCTCTATCCCTTTCCCTTCCTCTCTGTAAAAAATCAATAAAATATATTTTAAAATAATAATAAGTTAAAGAAAACTAGGAAAATCCTCATCTGTTCAACTAGAGACCCAGTGCATGAAATTCATGCACAGGTGTGTGTGTCCCTCAGCCCAGCCTGCACCCTCTCCAATCTGGGACTCCTCCAGGGATGTCCAACTGCCCACTAGGATTGGGCCTAAGATGGCAGTCGGATATCCCTCTCACAATCTAGGTCTGCTATCTCCCAACTGCTCGCCTGCCTGCTTTCTTGATTGCCCCTAACCACTTCTGCCTGCCAGCCTGATCACTCTCTAATCACTCCCATGCCAGCCTGATTGCCCCCAACTTCCCTACTTTGCCAGCCTGGTCACCCCTAACTGCCCTCCCCTGCAGGGTTGATTGCCCCCAACTGCCCTCCCTTGCAGGCCTGGCCCTCTCAACTGCCCTCTCCTGCTTGCCTGATTGCCCACAATTGCTCTCCCTTGTAGGCCTGGTCCCTCTCAACTGCCCTCCCTTGCAGGCCTAGTCCCTCTCAACTACCCTCCCCTGCTTGCCTGATCACCTACAACTGCCCTCTTTTACAGGCCTGGTCCCTCCCAACTGCCTTCCCCTGCTGGCGATCTTGTGGTGGCCATCTTGTGTCCACATGGGGGCAGGATCTTTGACCACATGGGGGCAGCCATCTTGTGTGTTGGAGTGATGGTCAATCTGCATATTACTCTTTTATTATATAGGACAGAGGCCTGGTGCATGGGTGGATGCCAGCTGGTTTGCCCTGAAAGATGTCCTGAATCAGGGTGGGGTTCCCTTAAGGCATGGGGCAGTCTGGGTGAGGGGCTTGTGGTGGCTTGCAGCCAGCCACACACCCCAGAGCCCCAAGTGGAGGCCCCTGGTATCTGGAATTTATTTATCTTTTACAATTGAAACTTTGTAGCCTGGTGCAGAGCCAAGCCTCTTGCTCGCTCTGTGGTGGCAGCCATTTCTGTTGGAATTTATGTATCTTATATAATTGAAACTTTGTAGCCTGGAGTGAAGGCCTGAGTGGGCTAAGGCTGCAGAAGCTTGGCTTCCTCTATTGCCCAGGGCAATGCTAGCCTCCTGCTCTTCCAGCTCTGTGGCTGCTGCCATTTCTGTTGGAATTTATTTATCTTCTATAGTTGAAACTTGTTACCCTTGAGTGGAAGCCTGGGACTGCCAGGGTGTGTGGAAAGCTTGGCTACCTCTATTGCCAGGGAAACCCAAGCCTCCCTCCTGCTCTTTGTAGCCATAGCCATCTTGGTTGGGGTTAATTTGCATGCTCGCTCTGATTGGCTTGTGGGCATGGCTTTTGGGTATAGCGCAGTGATGGTTAATTTGCATATTACTATTTTATTAGATAGGATGCCCCAGAAACACATTTTTAAGTACCTTGTAAGATAACAAAGACATATGAAAATGAGAAAATACTTCCAACTAAATAACTAAAATTTTAGGTGATATCATCATGACAACATAAGATGTCCCCCTTTTTACCCCACTTTTAAACAATGAATTAAATATCCATCCATGGACAAAATTGACTTTGTGTGATTTGAAGTGTCCAGCACCACAGGGCAAGGGAGGAGTCTTGCCCAACTTAGCTCTGGTACTAGATAGCCCTCAGTAATTCAGGATTGATTAAAGACATAAAAATAAGACCTGATACCATAATTCCTGGAAGCAAATTTAGGGAAGAAGCGCTCAACACTGGTCTCAGCAATGATTTTTTGGATGACACTAAAAGCAGTAAAAGTAAAAATAACCTCAATCTATATCAAATTTTAAGGCTTCTTCACAGCAAAAAACAAGCAACAAAATTAAAAAGCAATATACAGGCTTCCCTGGCATGGCTCAGTGGTTGGTCATTAAGCTATGAGGTCACATTTTGATTCCTGATTGGGACACATACCTGGATTGTGGGCTCAATCCCTAGTGTGGGGCTTGCAGGAGGTGGCCAATCAAGGATGCTCTTTCATCATTGATGTTTCTATCTCTCTCTCCCTCCCCTTTCTTCTCTGAAATCAATAAAATATATTTTTAAAAAGTAAAGTAGGAGTGGAGACCTAAAGAAAGATTATACCTAATTGTACTCTGTTCTCCATGGAAATAGATTTCTGATATGTTTTCCTGCTATGCAATGTTAAAGAATAAGAATTATCTCACTGTGCTGCTTTATTGTGCAGCCTGTTTTTAAAGTCACCTTTATTAAGGTATAATTTATGTACTACAAAACACACTCACCTTAACTGTACAGTTTAATGATCTTTGATAAAGCTATACACCCTTGTAACCAGCATTACAATCATGATATGGAACATTTCCACCCCCCCCCCCCAAAAAAAATTCCCCCATGCCCTTTTACAGTCCCAGACAATCACCAATCTTCTTATCATATGTTAATTTTGCCTATTTTAGAATTTCTGTAAGTGAAATTATGAGTATGCATTCATTTATTTCTAGCTTGTTTTTGTTGTTGTTCGTTTTAAATATATTTTATTGATTTTTTTTTTTACAGAGAGGAAGGGGGAGTGATAAAGAGCTAGAAACATCGATGAGAGAGAAACATCAATCAGATGCCTCCTGCACACCTCCCACCGGGACCTGCCCTTGACCGGAATCAAACCCGGGACCACTCAGTCCACAGACCAACACTCTATCCACTGAGCCAAACTGGTTTCAGCTCTCACTTGTTTTGATAGTCTATTTTATTCTATTTATGTTTACATGTATGTACTGTTTTTACATTATGCCTTTTTGTTTGTTTTGTTTTGTTAATCCTCACCGGAGAGTATTTGTCCATTGATTTTTAAGGAGAGTGAAAGAGAGAGAAAAGACAGAGAGAAACATGAATTTGAGAGAAACATATTGCCTCCTGCATGAGCCCCAACCAGGGCCCAGGCTAGGGAGGAGCCTGAAACCAAGGTACATGCCTTTGATATGCAGGCTGGTGTTCTATCCACTGAGCAAAACCAGCTAGAGCTACTGAAAAATAATAAAACAAGCAGGACACATGAACAGTTCATACATTCCACTTATTATTACCTATTTCAGATGCAGTTAAATCATAAATGAGCTTAGTTTTTAATGTCTTTTTTCCATATCTGAGAAAGCATAAAACCCCATAGAATAACTTTTCATTATTGAAATTTTTTTATAATTCACTGTGTCCCTTCAGAGAAGTTTCATTTCTAAAAGTAACTCCAGGAGGAGCCTTGTTTATACTTTGACATCAGTTTGAATCATTTTTGTCACTTACACACAGCCCTCCTGTCCTCTTCTGAAAAAGCCCAGTCCCTTTGTGTCTTATGGAATTCAAAAAAGTTCAGCCCAGGCTGGAATGAAAAGTACCATGGAAATGTTATGTCCTACAAGTATAGGAAAACGGTGTTGAGAAGCCTGTCACACCAGATGTCCCCCAAGCTCAAAGTGTAGAGAATCAGGTTCCATAGGATTCAAGTCTCCTGCCACCTGATCATAGATTCCTCTTGGATCCTCATATTTGTCCTCAGGCCAGTGGAGGTCATAGGGGTCCTGACAAACAAAGTTAGAGTTAGAACCATTCAGAGATGCCCTATGGGTCATCATTGCAGGATACACTCATACTCAACTTCCCAGAGAAAAAAAAGTTTCACCTTCTAATTATGGGGGGAGTGGAGTTGGATTCCAACATAGAAAAAGATGAGTGATTATAATGAACTCCCACATACCATCACCTACCTTTGATAATATCAACCCTTTGTAAATCTTGATTTATGTATATTTCTATATTCTCATCCTCTATTCCCACTAACTAGATTATTTTTAAATATATTTTTTATTTATTTCAGAGAGGAAGAGAGAGATAGAAACATCAATGATGAGAGAGAATCACTGATTGGCTGCCTCCTGCATGCTCCACACTGGGGATTGAGTTCACAACCTGGGCATGTACCCTGACTGGGAATCAAACCTCCTGGCTCATAGGTCTATGCTCAACCACTGAGCCACACTGGTGGACCTAACTGGATTATTTTTAAGCAATACCAAGATATGTCATGATTTCCAGTCAGAAAAAGAATTTTAATATAAGATTATGAAACTTTTAAAAGCCACGATAATGGCTAAGGAAATTGTGAAGTGTGAGTCATGATTCTGTTAGTCCTATGAATTGCCAAAACATTTCCTCACAAAATGGAAGAAAAAAGACCGCAAAGAGCAGTCCTTACGGGGGATGTGCTTTGCCCTAAGTTTGGGAGAAATGATTGCTTCAGCCCAGAAAACTTTAAAGAAGATTTGCCAGGGGCCAAAGTATGGCCTGCTGCTATTTTTTGTACTGTTCAAAAGCTAAGAACAGTTTTACATTTTTGGTGACTGGGAAAGTATCAAAGGAAGAATAATATTTATGACATATGAAATTCAAATTCAGTGTCCAAAAAAAGTTTTATTGGAACTTAGCCACACTCATTTGTCTGTATATTGTCTATGGATGATTTGACACTATAATGGCAGAGTTTAGTAGTTTTGAGGACAGAATGTCCTGCAAAGCCCAAAATATCTATTATCAGGTCCTTTACTGAAAAAAGTGATTCAGCACCATGGACAGCACTTTATACTATAGTTTTATCCACCCTGGTAGGTAGAACAGTGTCCTATCTGGGACAATGTTACAGAGGGAAATCTTTGGCCCAGAGGTGCCGGGATTCGCCAAGGCTACACCAATAGTCAGGTGTTCTGCCCCACCTCCCTTACTGTGAGGCACTTAGTAGGGGTTAGTTGATGATAAAGTGCCTGTTGCTTTTGCCTGTCCTGATACCATGCTCACTTCTGTTCTCTCTGCCCCTCTCTCACTCTCAATCCAGTCCATTGAGTGGGGCTGGCTCCTACTCCCTAATGCCATGAATTGATCCAGACCTGTCTAATTAGCATATTTCACCCCTTGCCTCAGTAGTTCAGTGATGAGCATGTGGCCCAAGCTAGACCAATAAATGTCAGCATTGAGGCTTTGGAGCTAATGGAAAGAGGCATTCTTTTTCCTAGAAGGTTTCTGGTCTAATAGGATTCAGACCTGGAGTTACTTGGGACTCATTTAAGGAGGAAATCTTTGGTCCAGGGGTGTGGGTCTGAAGACAATTCTATGCCTTGATATTTTTATTGAGTGAGTCAAATTTTTTCCCTCTGTATCTCTTTGATTAACCAGGGTAATGGTGATGGCTAACTATCCAACAAAATGCATACCTTTTTTCTTCCACAATATTATAACTGTAGTAAGACATAAAACTGCCAAGCTAGACTATGTTTCTCAGTCTCCTTTATAGTTATATTTGGCCATGTGACCATGTTTTCACCAGAGGAAGGAGTAGAGTGTGTAATTCCTGGGCCAGGACCGTAGGCATAGTTGATCCTCCATCACACTCTTTTCCTCTTCCACTGGTTGAAGCCCCCAGTGAATGGGCCCATCAATGCAAACTTGGATGATGTGCTAGGGGATGGCAGAGGACCATAATGAAAAGAGCTTGGATTCTGTAATAGCCATGTACAGTAGGGCCACTCATTTCTGACTACTGTGTAAGAAAAAAATAGACTGTCTTGTTTAGGGCACTGGGTTACTGCCAGGCCTGTTTTTATAGCAGCTAGCGTACCCTAAGTAGTAGAATATGGGTTTGGGGCACTAGCCAGGAAAGACTTCTGCAGATACAAATCTCACCATCTGTACTTGATCGTAGAGGGGTCCCCAGGCCCCAGAAGGGGCATACAGTCTTTCCACCTCATCATATAGGTGCCCTGGAAAAGCCATGTTCTCCTCCTCAAGATCTGTTAAACCTGGAGTTGGTGGAGTAGAAAGAAGGAATGTTCATGTACCCAGTCCAGATGTCAGGGGTATCTATGAGTGGGGGAGTTCTGATGTGGTCATAACTCACCTCTGGGATAAGATACCTCCTCCAGTGTTGGTGGCAGCTGGGGACTGAAATCCTTCATGGAGTGATAATATGGCTCGATGTCTGTTGTGCTAACCTGTGAACACCCCCAGTGCCCCCCCCCAACAAAAGATAGTTTTTTTCATCCTTTGACTCCCTGGAAAGGTCAATAACTAAAGCTAACAGGATTTTAGTCACTGTCAGTGCCCTGCCACTGGGGCTGTCAGGAGCACCCCCACTCACTGTGGAGCTTTGATTGTCCAGGTCTGTAGTCCACTGGCTCTCTTCATATTCATTCCTGATTGGGCCCTCCTCTGACCTTCCAGGTTATAGGTATGAAGGGCAGTGGGGGTTGACCCTCAGATACCCATACTCCCAAACCTCCTCCCTCAGAGCCTTTTTATAGAAAAATATTCCCACTTACTCTGCTTCCGTCTTTTCTGAGATGCCTGAGGGAAGTAAAAAAAAAGGGGGGGGGGTTAGAGACACCCTCCTCCCTAAGCCCACCTGGCCCTGGAAGACATTCAATATAGCTCCAGGGCTCCCCATCCCCCCTTGGGCCTCAATCCCAGCAGGGAAAGGGTCTCCTCACCCTCAGCAAGATGCCTCAGTCTCCGCTGCCAGAGAAATCCTCCAACACAGGAGGCATTAGAAAGCAGCAGAAGACCCCCAACAGCGAACAGCACAGGCATCAGGGGCAGCTCTGAGGAATCTGAGAGCAGAAGGGACCCCCCCTTGGTGAAATCAAGACAATGACTCCAAGTTCAGAGCAGAGTTCTCTGAGAAAAGCCATTCCTGACAAAGCAAAGCCCCTCTTCGTAGGTCAGGGAAGCAGATGGACTGGGGTTTCCATGTCCACTCCTTGCCACCTCAGGGCAGGTGGCTCCTTTCTCAAGTCAAACCACTAGCAGAGGATCCTTCTTTTGCCTGAGCCCCATGTAGGAACTCAGACAAGAACTTCAGCTTCAGCCGAAACCGGTTTGGCTCAGTGGATAGAGTGTTGGCCTGTGGACTGAAAGATCCCGGGTTCGATTCTGTTCAAAGGCACGTACCTTGGTTGCGGGCACATCCCTGGTGGGGAGTGTGCAAGAGGCAGCTGATCGATGATTCTCTCTCATCGATGTTTCTAACTCTCTATCCCTCTCAATTCATCTCTGTGTAAAATCAATAAAATATATATTTTTTTAAAAAAAGAACTTCAGCTTCTGTGATATGGCCTCTTATAATATCTCCAGCCTTGTTGACCAACTATAAACCCTGGCATTAGACCCTCTAGCCACACAAACTAACCATGCTATTTCCATAAAAAACTTGAAATAGTCAAATGTCTATCATTAAATGTCCTTTCTTCTTAACTTTTATGCACCCTTCCAACTCTATCCCAAATGACTTCCTCTTTGCACAAACTTACATCCTAGGCAATATCAGACTCCTCTGCTATATCTCTGAGGACAAGACTAAGTCCTTCTAAGTAGACATTTGTTCAGGATTCATTCCCCATCTTCTGCTAACAGCTCTCATTTTCCTTTGTGAAAATAGCCACTTCCCCGCTCTCATTTGGTATGGTTCTGTGGGACTCATAGAGGACACATGGCCCAGCCTGGCAGAAAACAGTACTCATCCCTTTTTTCATAGTGATCAGTTCAGAGACCAGCATTGGACCCAAGGTAGATTTTTGCTCGAACATTTAGGACACTCCTCTGCAGACTGCTAAGAAGCAGAATGAAAGCTGGAGGAGTGAGACTTCTTTGTACCTGTGATGAAAGAACCTGAGAAGGAAGTCATCTTGAGATGAAGATAAAGTTGAGAGAGGGTGATAAATAGATTGTTGGTGAAAAATTTAAGGACCTGAATCCAGCCATACTTGGAATTTTTAACTTCATGAACCAAGCAGTTCCTTTTATTACTGAGAACACCCAAATTTCTGTCATTTGCAACCTTTTCCTCAAGTTTTGAAGGGGATTGTTTGCAAAATGGTCTAATTTTCCCCCTGTGTCCATACTCCTGAGTAGTCCCCTTCCACACTGATTTGGAGTTGAGCCAGGTCACTTGCATCAGCCACTGAGACAATAGGAAATGTGACAGAATCAGAAACTTGAAAGGTGCTTGTAAATCAGAGCTTGCCCTCTCTTGCTGTTCTTGAGACGCCTGTGACCACCCTCGTGTGAACAAACCAAGGAGAGATATGTGGCCCAGTTATCTCCATTGCCCCAACAAAGAACCATATTGTCAGATATGTGAAGAGGAGGTCATACTGGACCAACCAGTCCCAGCTGCACTGCCAACTGACTGAAACCCAGACTACAACTGCTCAGCCACTCATAGAATCATGAGAAATGTTTGTTGCTCTAATTGCCCATGTTTAGGGTCATTTTTTTATGCAGCAAAAGCCAACTGATACAGGTTCTACATGGGCATGGGGAATAAAATCAGATAATTTTTTCAGGCAAGAGTAAGGACTAAGGAAATGGTTTTGGGTCTCAGGAATAGCATTAAGAGACTGTAACTATAAGGCAGAGGAGACAGGGTTAGAGACCAGAAAGTTCTATTTTCAGGAAAGAGAGGGATTTGCAGGGGACTGAGGACTTACCTGCAGGCTGCTCTGTGGGCAGCTCGTAGTCAATTTCCCCAGAAGGCTGGTCTAGACCTAGAGGGTGGATAAAGATTGTGAATTAACATAAAAAATCTTAAATAAGCCTTAAATATCTCAGTTTCCTATTAAGCTTTTCATCCCATTTTGATACTCATGGAAACTGATGTATGGCTTCTCATGAATATTTCAATAAGAACTGGAAATTGCTGATAAGGGTGATAATTCTATTAATAACTATTCTAATGCCTATAATAATAATAATAACAATAATAATAATTGTTGCTCAGTGTTTTATGGTGTGCAAGGTTCTTTTAACATGAATTGTCAGTTTTTCAGGTTAATTAAAAAACATGCTGGCTCTCAGGATCCCTTAATAGAGGTATAAATTCTAGATCAAGGGAGTTGAGTGCCATACCTTATGCTTTAGTTCTTTTTTTATTATTATTGATTACAGTATCACATAATTGTCCTCATCCCCCCATTCCCATCCCAAACCCCTCCTCACATATGCCCCCACTCCCCTGTTGTCCATGGCCACTGGCTAGGCCCATGTGCATGCACACAAGTCCTTATGCTTTAGTTCTTAAAGGGAAGACTGGAATGGCGTGGGAGGCAGGAGAGAGAGAAGGGAATATTTTAGAAATGGGAAAGGGTCCACACCTCTATGGGTAAAAGGCTGCTCTGTCAAAAAGGGGGAGACAGAAAAGGGGTGCTTTCATGGGGCAAGCACTTACTTCGTACAAGGCCCTGTTCTAAACACTTCAGATATATTTATTTATTTAATGCTCACAACTGTGTGAGATAAACCTTGCTTTCAGAACTAAGGCATACCTTATTTTGAGAAACTATGGCTCAAAGAGGTTTAACTGAGGCTCAAAGAGGTAAAGTAACTTGCTTACAGTCTCACAACTAGGACTCAGCAGAGCTGGAGCTTGAACCCAGACTTGTCAGAATAAGACTGTTATTAGCCATTACACTACTGATTGGCCTGTCAGAGGCAAAAATGTTCACATTAATCATATTCAAAGAACTTGTCCATTTCATCAAAGTTGCTGAATTTATTGGCCTAAATTTGTTCTCAACTAATACTTCATTATTATTCCCTTAATGCAATGTCTAAGGTGACCAGAAGTCCTGCTTTTGGTGGGACAGTCCCAATTTTTAACAATTTGTCCCGAGCCCCTCGGCATTTTAAAACAGTCCCGATTTTTGGAAAGATTTCACCTTAGTAATGTCCTTTCTTTTATTCCTAATATTGGTTAACTCATGTCTTCTCTCTTTTGCCTTGATCAACTTTATAAATGTTATTGATCTTTTCAAAGAAACAGCTTTTGGTTTTATTGATTTTTCTATTATTCTTCTGTTTTTGAGTTCACAAATTTCTGTGAACTTTAATTTTCTGCAAAGCACTGCTTTAGCTGCACCCCACAATTTTCATTTTCATTCAATTCAAACTCTTTTCTAATTTTCTGGTGTCATTAGTTACATTCAGACAGTATATTTCAGTAACTAAAATCTAGTCTCCGGAGATCATCTGCCTGAGTTTTAATTTCATCTCTACCTCATTCCAGCTGTGTGACCTTTGACAATATGCTAAGGTTGCTGTCAACATGCTCAGGTCAATCTCTCTGAGCCTCAGTTTCTTCATCTGTAAAAGGGCAATAATAGCACTGGCTTCACTATGCCACCCTTTAAGTCCTCTGAAGAACTGCCCAAAACTGTCCCTTCTTTTTTTTTCTTTTTTTTTCTTTTTTTTTTTTCTTACTAACCAGGCCCGACCCTGCTTAGTTTCCGAGATCAGACGAGATTGGGCGCGTTCAGGGTGGTATGGCCGTACAAAACTGTCCCTTCTGACCTGGGGTGGTGATAGAGATCTGAGATGCTTTGTCATCTAGTCCACTGTCTCCCAGCGCATTACTGGCCAGCAGCCAAATCTTGTATCGTGTAGAAGGCTGCAGCCCAGTCAGTGTGAAGGTGGTGGTCTGGAGTGGTAGGACATCCATATAGAGGAACCCTGGGGTCTCCAGAGCCTCATACCTGCAAGAGGGAGAGCGGTCTACAATTCAAGGGGGTGCCCCAGCTCTGTTGGCTGCCACCCATTCCTGTCTTAACAGAACCAACCTGATTTGGAACCTTTGTGGCAAGCCCCCATCAAAGCCAGGCTTCCATTCCAGTCCCACCGAGTATGGGGTCATACTCACAACCTTTAATCCAGATGGAGGATCAGGGCGGCCTTTAAAGAAAAGAATGAGGAAAGTAGTCAGAGGATACAAAAGGACTCGGAGATTCCTTCCAGATTCTTTCTAAGAATTTTTTATTATTGATTTCAGGAGAGGGAGAGAGAGATAGAAACATTAATGATGAGAGATAATCATTGATTGGCTGCCTCCTGCATGCCCCCTACTGGGGGTCGAGCACGAAACCCTGGGCATGTGCCCTTGATGGGAATCAAACCTGGGACCCTTCAGTCCACAGGCCAATGTTCTATCCACTGAGCTAAACCAGCTAGGGCTTCCTAAGATATGTTCTATAAAGGTATTGTGGACACTGAATTAACAAATACCATATGATTGTTTCCAGGAGAAATGCAGGATTAGGTTCCTATAAAACTTCAGTCAAACATTTTTATTAAACAACCACTACATGATCTTGTTTGTGTTTTTCTGTTGAAAGATACCTTATTTAATATATTTTGTTGATTTATTAACATTAAACTCATAGCCAACAGCTCTACCCATGCAAAACGAAGCTTTTCCAACAGAAGTATTTTCTCCATCACAGCCTTCTTGCACTTATGAACAGCAGGTAGCAGTTTAACACTATGCTTGGAAGCCATTTTAAATAGCAAAGCCACTAATAAAGAGCACAAATAGACTTCAAAAAGGGCACTTATTTACATATGAGAGCTTAACCGAGAAGGAAGTCTGTGGCTTTGTTCTACCTGGCTGAGAACGTGCGCATTGGGTGACTCATATTTCTGACCCATTTCGTACATGTCCTTGAATGACTGGATCAACTGTATAATATATATGTTTCTTGCAGTGGATTTTTATGTGTGCTTATCTCACATCTATTCCCCTTATTTCTTCTGGTTACAGGACCCTGAGCATCCTTTGGAGAAACATTTGCCCACATTCTCAGGCTATATGCTTCTGATAGAAGTGACTCCACTTATAGGATGGACATGTGACAGGGCCTGGACAAGAGTGTCACCTTCCCCAGATCACATGATTGGTTTATGGCTGGGAGCTCAGTAGAACCTATAAATCTTAATCCCAGTATTTTCAAACCACTGTTCTCTTTGTTGTTGTTGTTTTTCATACACAATTAAGAGAAGAAAAAAATTCTGTTTCTCTGGGAAATCTAACAGCCCACTATGAGAAATCTTATAATAAAGCCAACAGAGAAAAGCAGACCTGATAGCGGAGAGTTCCTGATGACAGCTAAACCTAGATTCAGTGACTCCTAAAAATTTACTTTTAAGTTACTTGGGCCAATAAGACCGTTCCTTCTTTCTTTTGTTTCCTTTCCTTTCTTTCTTTTTCTTTTTTCTTTTCTTTTCTTTCTTTCTTTCTTTTTTTTTTTTTTTTTGTTGTTGTTGTTGTTGTTGTTGTTGTTGTGGGTTCCCTGCAGATCCAGTCTCTATTAGAATTTTCAGGTCAGGCAAAAACTCCATTCTTACTAAGACACTGGTTTCAGAAACACTGCTAATATGGGACCAATTAGAGACTTGGGGTGTGACCCAGGAAGCACCTTCCCAAAACCCTCACAGTCCTTTCCCAGCGTACTGATGCTGACGAGTTGAATGTTGGTGTGGTCTGAGCCAAGGGGGTTGGTGGCTGTGCATGTGAAGAGAGCATAATCCTGGGCTGCAGAAACGTTGGCAATCGTCAAGAGACTGCTATGGATTCCACCTTGGTGGTATGTGTGTTCTGTATACCTGGAGGGAGGTATGAAAGAAACTCAGGGAGTGTGACTGGGGCTGGAGTGTTATCTGGCTGGGCCTGGGCTTACCTGGGATCCTGGAGATCCAGAGGGACCCCATTTTTAGTCCAAGTGAAGACAATGTTGGGGACACCTCTCGCACGACAGTGGAGGGTGGCGGAACTGGTGCTATCTCCAGCTGCAGCCACCTTAGTTAGAGGTGTGGGGTGTTCTACCTGGGGGGAAACTAGGAGAGGTTGGAGGTTAGCATGAAGTATTTGGAAGGACATGAGAGCTGTAGGTTTAGTGGCAGCCCTTGAAGTCAGAGTTATGGGTGTTACTTACATCTGACGATAAGTCGAACCAGCCCTCGGGCTGGAGGTGCCACACCATTGTCCACGATGCACTGGTAAGCACCTGCCTGAGCCAGCTTGGCATTGTGAATACGAAGATGTCCTGTGGACCCCTTTGATATCTTCTCCATGTCATCTAGGCTCTGGTCCTCTTCCTCTTCTCCCTGGATGCCCACGACTCAGAGAGATAGTCTCCAATCTTGCCCCAGTTCCATTATCCTCAAAACTGGGTCCCTTCTGTAGCCTCATTCTCCTAGCCACAATCATTCTTTATACAGATAGCAAAGAAAAAAATCCCCCCTATCATCCATCCATCCATCCATCCATCCATCCACCTACCCATTTATCCAACCATTCACTCATGGAGACATTTATCCACCTATCCATCTATTTAACCATGCACCTATTCATCCACTTGTCTACCAATCCATTCACCTTTCCTTCCATCCATTCATCCATTTACCTATTCATTCATCTAACCATTTGTTTTCCCTATCTCTATCCATCTATTTGTCCTTTCATCTCTCCACCATTTGTCCTATCTATTCACTCATACATGCACACATTCATAAGTACATTCATATGTTTATCAACACATCCATCTATCCATCTCCTCACCCATTTATTTATCATCCTTCTATAGATATCTTTGTACTGATAGAGTATCTACCCATCCATCTACTTTCTAATCTAATCCATTCATCTCATTTCTCTGATTCTATTATCTAGCCATCCATTTACCCTTTTATCCATTCATTCACTTGTCCATTTGTTTATCTGTTGTTCCATCCACCTATTCAGCGACCTGCCCACCTGGTTAACTATACAGTTATCCATCATGCATATGCTATTCAACAGTAAGTTCTTGGAGAAACACCTGCTCCCCCAAGAACTCTGGAGGGTCTGCGGAGGGGGGACCATTGGGAGTCAAGATTGTTGTTAAGGTTTGGGATTGGGACAAATCTGAGGTCAGGTACAGGTGTACAGGTTTAAAATCGGGTTTGCAACTAGATTCAGTTGGACAAGTACAGAATTAAGCTTGGAGGTTAGTGGTTAGTCCCTGACATGTATACAGTTATTCAGGGCCACATAGATGTGATCCTTCTTCCCAAGGAGCTGACAGTTAAGAAACCACACTTCCCAGTCCCACCTCCATTTACCAAAGATTGGATCCTCACCAGTCTTTCCCAGTTGAACATCTCTGGAAGAATGGGATTGGCATCAGCGGTGCAGACTATATCTGCAGAACCCCCAATATTCACCTCAGTGGGGTCCTGGAGAACTCGGATAGTGGGAGCATCTGGAAAATGAGGCAGGAACTTGGGGAAAGCACTTGGACCCAGACAGGCCATGGTGGGAGAGGGTCCCAGGTGGGAGGGGTATCTTAGAGGTGTCCCTGGAAGTTATGGGTATGATATAATCTGCCCTTTGTGTGGAACACTTGGAGTAGTTCCCAGGATTAGTGAGGTTGTCCTGATCCTGTACTGTGCCTCTGTGGTGATGAGGTAGGTCGGGTGGACTTCCAGAATTGCATGGAGGTTGGGCTTCCACAGTGGGCTTATCTGTGGTAAGCCTGCGGTAGATCCATGTAGGTGGATCCCCTGTCTGGACAGAAATCGTATAGGATCTTTCTAGTGGGCAGTGTAGCCAAGGTGGGCATGGTCCCATTAAGGTTGAATATCCCTAGGTGGGCAGAGCTTCCACAATAAGGAGACTCCACAGTGAGCAAGGTTCCTGGGTGGATGTAATTTCCATGATGGGTGAGGCTCCCTTGAGCTGCCCATTTCCTAGGGATGAAGGGGGCTCACAGTGTACATCTAGCCGCACTAGAGCTTCAGCAGTGCCTTCCGAGTTCTGGCAGTGCAGCTGGTAGAAGCCATCATCAGCACGGGTCACATTCCACAGCTGCAGAGCTCCACCAGGCAGGATGCGATGCCGGGGCCCACCAGCTGGGAGAGGTCAGGGTGAGGGGTTTGTCAGGTGCTCCCTGTCTGAAAACCTGTACCCCCTTTCGTGCCCATTCCTGCACCTGGGCTGAGGCGGTAACCACGGAAGGTCCAGTTGAAGGCTTCTGGGGCCGGGTTGGCAGACACTAACACAGGCAACAGTGCTTGGCCCTGCTCCACTGCAGTTACCACAAACACCTGCTCCCCTAAGAACTCTGGAGGGTCTGTGGCGGGGGGACCATTGGGAGTCAAGATTGTTAAGGTTTGGGACTGGGACAAATCTGAGGTCAGGTTTAAAATCGGGTTTGCAACTAGATTCAGTTGGACAAGTACAGAATTAAGCTTGGAGGTTAGTGGTTAGGATCCAGTTTAGGGAAGGGGTAGAGGGCAGAGTCAGGTTTAAGGATGGAGGGAGTGTTCAGAATGGGAATCACTGCCAGGAGTTATGAGAACAAAGGCAAGAGGGGGTTTGGGCAAGATAGGAGTTGATGCCTGGCTGTGATCAGGATAAACGTCAGGAAAGTTTTAAGATTCAGAATGGAGGTCAAGGAGAGTACCAAGGTGAAGACCCGAGCGATATGGGGTCAGGAGGGAATGGAGGGGTTCCAGGCCTCCAGGCCAGCACACATACACAGCACGTTGAGTCGGTAGAAGGCGCTCATGGTTTCCCGAAGCTGAATGCTGTGGGCGCGGCAGGTCACACGGTGGCCATGGTCACCAGATGACATCCTCAGAAGGATGCTCCTGGCGGCGGCAGAGCCTTTAAAAGGGGCGTTCCGGAGCGGAGAGATCACGCCTTCCAGCCTGCGAACAGGGCGGGGGCGGGGTCGTGTCAGGCCGGCGCGGGGGCGGGAGCGCGCGCAGAGGTGGGATGGCTCCTGGGCGGGACGGCAGGCGGGGCAGGAGCTGGACTCCGAATGCACAGGGACTTGGCCAGAGCAAGGCAGGGGCGGGCCACTCGCACTCTCACTTCTCCCCTTCCTTGTCCCAGGACAAGTTGACCGGAGGGTTGCTGCTAACGCTGACGCACGTCAAGTTCAAGGCATCCCCGGGGCGCAGCGCCGACGCGTTGGCCAGGATCGTCAAGTTAGTTGGGGGAACTTCGAGGACGGGTCGGAGGAGTGAGATTCAGGGGTGAAGAGGAGGCAGAGGTCCTGACACCAGGCTGAGCCCAGCCCCGCACCCCTCTCCCAGACAGGCTCTGGCCAACCCCTCCCGATTAACCTGCCCCCTTACACTGCACCACGAGCTGCGTGGACGCGCTGAGCTGGCCCGCTTTGCACGTGAACTTGGCCTGGTTGTCCGACGGACCCGTGACGAGCACCAGCTCCCGGGAGAAGGTGCTCCCTGACTTCTCCACATTGCCCAGCTGCACCCGCCGCGGCTCCTGGGGCGGCCGCGGCTCGGCCACCGTGCGTGAGTCCTGGGGGCGGAGACCGACTAGAGGACCGCGTAGTCCTGCCGCTCCCGCCCCGGACGCCCCATTGGGCTGGCAGCCACTAGCCCAGATAAAGCCTGTGTGATGAGGAAAGGCGCCCCCTTCCCGGGCACCTTGCTAGGGCAGAGGAAGAGACTGGACCTGCTCACCCCAAGCTGGAATCTCCGCTGACTAACCTGGGCCTCCAAGCCCCGCGGTTTTGCTGTCTGATCCCTCCGCGGTTTCCGCCGCCTCACCCATGTCTGCCTCCTCTGCTTCTCAGAGGCCTGCGATTATTGGTGCCACCCCGCAGGCCCAGTCCTCAAAATCCACTCCAGCTACTTAACTAGACACCAAACTCCAGGAAACTTCCTTGGAATTCCCAAGCCTTTCCCAGAATTTCTTCATTTTCCCCTATCTTTGGTTCTTTTTCCTAGCATTCCCACTTTCCCCGAATTTCTTTTGATCATTCCCTTAATTCAATTGTCTTTCCACAGGTTTCTGAATCCTTTCCCAATATTCTCTTATTATCCTCATTTTTTACTAAAATCCTTTGTTTGAATCCAAAGTGTTGGCATTTCCGCAAATTCCACCCAATTAAATGAAGTTACATTGCATTCCTATAATTCCTAGTTTTCCCCCTAGAATTTTCACTAGCTCTCTAAATTCCTAAGATCTTCCCAGAATTCTGTCAGACTTTCTTTTAATTTTACCAGAATTTTATTCACTTACCCCAAAATCCTAAGAATTCAATTTAATATTAATTTATGAACTTTCAATGTTCTGTGGAATTACTTATCTTTCCCCAAATTTCTAGTCTTTAACTATCATTGTCTTTGTTCCTGGAATTCTTAGTCTTTCCCTAAAATTTCTGCCATTTCATCTGAATTCTGAGGTTTCACTAAATTTTCCTTTAATAAGTTAATTGCCTTTTCTGTTCCAAAATTCCTTCATTTGAGATAAGATTCTCACTGATTTCCCAAAATTCCCAGGATTTCCCTTGGATTTAATTTAATTACTATGGTATTTGTCTGTGTCTTTTCCAATTCCCTGCCAAATCTCGAAATCTCCAGTATTTTTCAAGAAACTCAGGTTTTTCCAAGATTTCCCAAAATTGAAGAGACAGGCTCTCATCCTTCCCCCACATTCCTGGCCACCCCAGCCTTTGCTTGGCACTGACCTTGAGCCAGGTGAGGGAGGGGTCTGGGTTGCCTCCAATGGCCAAACACACCAGCTTCACCCGTGTTCCAGCCCGGAGGGGCTGCCCCTCTGGGGGCCCCTCGATCCACAGCTTCTGGGCAGGATCTGAGACAGAAAGAGTGGCTTTTCTCTTTGGGCTGAGGCCTGAGAACAGAGTTTCTAAGCCAGGAGGCAGCCCCCTGCCCCCTCCCCCGGGTGAGGAGGGGGCTCACATTTCACGTTCAGAGTGAGGGACTTTTTGAAGGTCTCCTTGGTGAAGGCCTCGCTGAACGCCTCACAGGTGAGGGTCAGACCGTTGTCCTCCCGTCGCACCAGCAGCGTCAGGTTGGACATAGAGATGTGGCCACCGTGAAGGCCCTGGCAGGGGAGAGCTTCAAAACTAGGGACTAGAGCACCCCATCCATGGGCCAGGGGCCTGAGTCCACTCCCTACCCCGGCAGTAACCCAGGAGGTCCAGGCTCCAGTCCATGCTCCCCAAGCCATTCTCTCCCAGACCCAAGAGATATGCCCTCAACTCCCTCCTCCCTCAGACCCAGGCCTGGCCCCTGCCTCACATCCATGACCGTCTCCTCTGTGGGCAGCAACTGCCGCCAGCCCAGCCACCAGCGCAGCAGGACCCGTGGGCGACTGGACTTAGTGATGCAGGAGAGAGTCACGTTCTTGTTCTCAGACTGGGAAGCAGATCCCAGGATAGTAACAGCACTGGGAGGAACTGGAGGGATGATGGACAGAGGAGAGAGACGCTAAGCAGAGCTGGATGCCTCACAGACCAGCCCAGAAAGACGGAACTGGGGACAGGTGACAAGGTCTTTGGCATTAGACAGGCATGCTTTGGGGACACAAACAAATGGTTCTCTGGTGCATGGACTGACTGATGGGGCCCTGGCACCAGAACTCACAGGTAACCTGCAGCGTGATCCCACGTTCCTGGATCTCTTCAGATACGCTGTTGTGGGCCTCACAGCTGAGCCTCACCCCATGATCTTCTGGCCGTATGACCATTACTAGCATGCTTCGGGCCACTGCCTGAGTATGCTCTGTGCCCCATGCTGTGGACATGGGCTGGCCATTCTGGAGACAGGTACAGACCTGGATCAGCTCAGGGCCAGCTCCTTGTACCTGCCCTGCTCCCCACCCTCATGCCTGCTTCTGCCCTCACCTTCAGCCACTGCAGTGTAGCTGGTGGATTCCCTCCCCGGGCCATGCACAGCAGCTCCAAGCTCTGCCCTGCCCGCACATGCCCCTCTTCCAGACCTGGCCACTCAATCACAGGGGGTCCTGGGGGGACTGGAGAGCAGCAGTCACTTGTGGGCCTGAGCAGCCCATCCACTCTTTCCAAGCTCCCCAGTCTGAACCCTCATGTTTCTCTTTGAGAGCCAGAACCATTCATAATCCCTGTGTGCTCCATTTCTACTCCCTGTCCCCAGGCCATAGTCCACTCAGTTCCCCACTTACACAGAACATTCATGGTGATTGAAACCTTGATAGGGATATCCAAAGCTGGGCTGGACCCCTCACAGACCAGTAACTGCCCATTATCCGAGCTCTGGGGTGTCACCCTGGGGGGAAGGGGTTGGAGTTCTAAACTCGGTCATTATCTTAAATCTGGGGACTTAGACCACACCTGCAGCGTGGTCTAAGTCTCCATGCTGATTTCTTCTAGGATCTGGAGTTTCATGGAAGAGATTTGGGGGATCAGGAATGAGAATTGGGGTCCCAGAGGCCCAAACATGGCCAAAATCTTTGTCCTTGATACTCTGGAACTGAAATTCCCATGAAGAAGTTTTGGAGGGTCAGAATGAAGAATTGGGTCCCAAATATTCACACCTGACACAGGTTCCCATGCTTGAATCCCTGGGGCTTGGGCATTTCATGGAGAAATTTGGGAGCCAGGCTAAGGGTAGGACATCCCAACTCCCATACCTGGCTGTGGCCTCTGTGATGAAGAGTTTCTCCTGGGATCCCTCATTCACGTTAGTAGTGATGTCGGAAATTATTTGTCCACCTTGGGGTAATAAGAGGGCAGAAGGGGTGCCAGGTTCTCCCCAAGGTTGGTCCTGGGGATCCTGGCTGGAAGTCATAGGGTGGACATACTGTCTCCCCTCTCTTTCTTGGTTCTGGTGGAAAAGCACTAGCTCCGTTCCCTCCACACATTCAGGACTTCCTGAATCCCAGAGTCCTCAGGGCTGGGTCCTGGGTTTCTTCTCTCCCCTCCACTCCCCTCCCATTCTTGTTGGGTGTATCACCCACATCCATTACTCAGATTTTCATTTTTGCACCAACGATGACACCACATCTCTATCGGGAGCCTCAGCCTCTTCCCTGAGTCCCAGACCAGCAGCCCTGTAATCTCCTTGGTGCCTTTCCCTGGATGTCTCCCCCCATCCACCAGATTCCATGCTGGCCTCAGCATCTCCTCAAGCCAGTGTCCCCATCTCAGAAGTGTCATATTTTCTGGGGCCCCTATGAGGGCCTGAGGTAGGCACACTGCCTCCCAATTCCAGGGCCTCACACTATCCCTAGCAGTTCATCCCCACTCACTTTGAAGGAAGGTGATGTCAGGTGCTGGCTTTGCATCCCCAGATACACAGCTGATCACGTACTCCTGCCCAGCTACCCACGTGACTGTGCTCCCTGCCTCAGGGGTCAGCTGAAGCGTCTTTGGGGGCACTGGTGAGAAAGGGTCTGGGTAAGCTGCATCCACCGAGAAGGATATGAAGGGTTGGGCTTTGAGTCTCATTGCTCGTGAAATCAGTTCTGCAACCTGGATCTGAGGAAGGAGAGGCTGGGGTCCTGGGGTAAGAGCGGACTAGAAGTCCAGACTCATGGGTTCCGGGGGGCGGGAGGAGGGGGTATCTCTCACCCATACCCAGAATGGAGAGGATCACTCTGGGAGACACAAGCTCAGGCCCTGTCTCGGAGCGGCCAACCTGGCACTCATACTCTGCATCATCACTGAGGTCACATGCTTCAATGTGCAGGTGGAATTCACCTGCAGGTAGGACCCAAGGTCAGGGCCACAGTCAGCCTCTGCTAACGGCTCAGGGTCTCAGGCTCTGATCCCTTACCTCTAGTAGGGTCTCCTTCCAGGTGGTAACGCGGGAAGCCAGGGATCCTAGGGTCAGGACCTAGGAGCAGCCCATCTTTGGCCCATTGCACGACACTGCCAGGGGCACTGACCCCACATCGAAGCTCAGCGGCAGCCCCCTCCACCACCGTCGTGTTTTCAGGCAGAGCCCAGAAGCCTCTGGAGGCTGAGGCAGGGATCTGCAACTGGGCCAGGCCTGGGGACACAGAAAAGTCAGCAGGAGAGGGCAGAGGGTCTGTTTGGAGAATGTGAATGGGAAATTAGGGCCTCTTAACACTAGATCACAAAGCCAGGATCCCACTTACCTGTGGTCAGCATTCCCATGAGGAGCAAGGGAGCCCGGATGGGTATCCTTGTGGCCATTCCATACCCTCTGCCTGTGGCTCCTGCAGTGCCCACTGCCTGCCTCCTGTGTCTGCCCCTGGCTTTCTCTGGGTCCCTCTCCCTATGTCTCTGTCTCTTGCTTTTCTCTTTGTTTCTCTTTTGCCATATGTCTCCTCTTTCTCTGTTTTTCTTTCTTCCCATGAGTCCATCTCTCTTTCTCTTACTCTCTCCCTCTCTTTTCCTTTCTGTCTTTTTATCTCTTTCCCTGTCCTGAGTACCTTCCCCTTTACCTTCTCCTGTCTTTCTCTCCATTTCTCTCTCCCTAAGGTGCACACTCATTCTCTCTGAGCTTCTCTCTCCTTCCCCATAAGTCTCTATTTGTCTTTCTTCTCCCCTGCCACCCCAAATCCCTGCTTTCCTTTCACCACTCCCAGCCCCCTAGGGAAGACCTGCTGTCAGAGTCCAGCAGGCCCTATGAGCCAAGAGAGCAATGAGGCCGATAAGGTCAGTAGCAGAGCTGAGCCTTATCCTGGGAACCAGCCTGATCTTGTCCTTGCCTTGCTACCTTCCTGAGACACCCTCTCAAGTCTCCAACTCCAGACCTATGTCCAGAAGGCTCCTCCCAGCCCAGCTGGAGCATGAAATCCCCCGTCAGCACATGCCAGGAATATTCCTTGGTACCTCCCCAGCCCCCATGACCCCATGAGGGAGTGAAAATCAGACCCAGGCATTCCCAGCTCAGAATGGAGAGCAGAGAGCTGGGCCTGGCTCTTCCCTGCCCTGGTACATGACCTTGGCAAGTCCCTTCCTTCCCTGAGTAAACAGTACCCCCTCAGTGACATTAGGGATGTCTGCTGGGGAGTGTGCAAGAGTGCGTATGAGAGACTGGGAGAGTGCAGATATCTTTCCCCTTCTGTGCACACGTATGTGAAGTTCATTGTGAGTGAGCATTCGTGTGAGTGTGGGGAAGGTGAGAATGAACTGTGATCCGTGAAAGCATGTGCAGAGTGTGTGAGTGTATATGAGTGTCTAAGGTGCAAGTGTGCAAGGGACAAGGCAGCCAGAGTGGGTGGGAGTGAAGGGTGGTGTCTATGACAGCCATGGGCAAACTATGGCCCACGGGCCAGATCCGGCCCGTTCAGCTGTCCTATCTGGCCCATGGAGCTGAAAGAGCGGAGGGTTCTCTTGCTCTCCCCTCCACTCCTTCACCAGCAGCCCAAGATGAGAGTGCCAGCATGGTCAGGTTGTTTTTGTTCTGGCCCTCTGGTCCAGTTTAAGAACCCACTGTGGCCCTCAAGTCAAAAAGTTTGCCCACCCCTGGAAGATCCCAGCCCCAACTGTGGATATAGCACTGAGCTCAGGTAGGGACCCTATGGCAAGGGCCTTGTGAGTTATTTCTAGTTCACATAACTTCCCTCTGCCTTTCCCTATCTCTTCTGTGTCTGTCTCTCTCCCTCCATCTATCCATCTCAATTTGTCTTTCTATTTTTATTGATTCTTTTTTTTAAAGAGAGAGAAACATCAATGTGAGCATGAAACATCAGATTGGCTGCCTCCTGTACTGCCCCTACTAGGAATTGAGCCCACAACCTGTGCATGTGCTTTGACTAGGAATTGAAATGGCAACAGTACAATATTGTGCACAGGACAATATACACCCAACTGAGCCATTCTGGTCAGTGCTTGATTTATCTTTCTATCTTTCTCTGTCTGAGTTTCTTCTGTCTCCATGTCTTTCTCTATTCTCCTCTCTCTCCATTAGGTGGTTAATCTCAGTCAACCTTTAACTATGCCATTGTCTCTCTCTATACATGCCTCTATGTGTCTGATCTCATCTCTATCTCCCCCAACCCCATAATCTCTCTCACATATCAGGAGATCAATAAATATTTGTTCTCAGTCATCCTTTCACTACACTTTGTTTTATTTGTTTCTCCTGATTGCCACATCTTTGAATTTTATAACCGGATGTTGGTTGGTCTGCTCTGCCCACCCCAGTGTGCTCATACATGCTCACATAGGATAAGCTTCTTCGGCCTCGACCCCCTATATGGTCCTCCTCCAGGAACAAAATGAGGCATCTGGGATGAGCCCCTACAGTTTCATTCTTGATGTTGCCTCTAGTCTTTCTTCTTCCCTCCCATATTAAATCCTTGCACTCCCACATTTTCTCTCCCCACTGCCCAAGCCCGTGGGGAATGAGCTGGATGCAGAGCAGAAGGTTCTGTCATAGGGCTCCTCACCAGATGGTGTTCATCGAGGCCAGGGTGTAGAGCTGTCAGTTGCTGGGGCTTTTAATTAGCACAAATCTTCCACACTCTACTTCGGCTGTTTTCCTTCTCTGCATGCTCCTGGGACCTCAGGCTCTCCATCTTTCCATGCCCTGCGCCCCAGAGAGTCAAGAAAGGGAAATGATATCAGATGTCTAGAAAAACAGCCTTACTGCCTGATCCCAAGCCTTGGGAACGTTGGCCCTAAGCTCATCCTGTTTTAAAATCCAGGTGCTGGATCCCCCAAACAGAAGCCAGGAGTTCAGGCCCCCAGACCCAGAGTCTGGGCCAGGACTCACAAGTCTCAGCCTCAAGAATTCAGGACTCGGGAGTTCAGGCCTGAAGTCCCTTCTCCCCACATTCCCAAGAGGTAAGTCCTCTCTCCCCTACCCGCCTGTCGTCCCCTCCCCCCATCACACACACACAGAATTTAGAGCAGATGTTTACCGTCTATTGATTTTCAAGTCCTCCCCCCTGGGCCTGTGTAGAAAGTAGGAGAGAAATAGGTGCTTAAATCCACTGACTCTAAGACTTAAGACCAGATTTTCTGACCCCTGTCATCCTCTCCCAACTGCACCCTGCTGCAGGCAGAGGACCTAGGTGAGTCCCCAACTTCTCAGTCAACAGAGATCTGCACAGCCAGTCTTAGAATCCTGGAAGTCCGAGTCCCTGCTACATAGGGAAAAACTCAATAATCTGAGCTCAGGAACAATACACAATCTGAGTATGGACACCTCCCCCCTCCCCCGAGTCCCAACAGACTCAGGAACGTCAGACCCAGGGTCCCAAGCCCACTGTCGCCCTGAAGCCGACCGGGGGTCCCATCCACCTGCGCGGTAGCTGCGCAGCGTGAGAACACCCGGCTGGGCTGCAGGCAGCCGTCAGGACAAGCTGCGAGGTTCCCAGCCTCCCAGCCAGCCCGGACCCGGACCCGGCACCGCCGCCTCCAGCTGTCGCCGGGCAACCACAGCTGAGTGAAGCGAAGGGCTGAGCCCGGATGCAGGGTCTTGGGAAAGGAGGGGTTGTGAGCCTGGATTCCTAGATCTTAAGATGTGCTATGGTTTGTGGCAGTAACTAGGCAGGCAAAGGGTTATTTTGAAGAGGGGGTTTGAGGCGGGGAGAGCAGAAGCCCCCTCTTCTAGGGGGTCCCAGCTGTCCCCCCCTCCCCAGCCACGCTGGAGCCCTCTTCCGGACCTGTAGGCTCAGGGGAGTCCCAAGCCCCGCCTCCCCAGGGCGCACAGACTGGCGAGGCCCCAGGGGTTCCCATTTATAGCTCGATTTCCACTCAGCGCGATCCCTCCAGGACCTGGGCTGAGCAACTTTCTTCCACTCCTCCCCGCACTCCTCCTCACCCCCGCGGCCCTGCGACCCCGGCAGGGTGCAGGTGTCCAACCCCGCCGACATCTCCTCCTTCGGTCCAGGTTTTCCGGCTCCCAGATCCCAATAGGGGTGGGGCGCCCGCCCGAGAGGAAAGCCCTACTCCTCGGCGTCTTTGGGTCGCGGAGTTTCCTAATGGAAAGAGGGCGGGGCGCGCCGGGGCCCGGGCGAGTGAGATCAGCCCCAGGTCTCAGAGGCAGCGAGCGGAATCGGCCTGCCTTTCAGAGCGTCGGAGCCAGCTGCTGAGCAGATTTGGGAAACTCCAGGCCAGGGACAAGGGTGCGCCTCGCCTGGGGTGAATGAAGAGTCGGGGGCTCGAAGAAGGTTCCGGGCCTGAGTGGTGAGAGGTGTGCGGTCCAGGAAGCAATTGGCAGGAAGTCTGCTGCATCTTGGGGACACACCCTCAGCATGCTGCTCCCCACCCTCCTCGTCCTCTCATTCTGCCTCAGAGGGCGTGCAGGTACCTCCAAGGGCCGGGAAGGTGGTAAATATGGGGTGGGTCGTTTGCCAGCCCCCGCTTTTACTGGGGTGAATGGGGCTGAGGGCTGGGACTTCTGGATCTGAGGGAGCAGAAGTCTGGGAGCCTGGGCTTCTGAGTCTGCGGGAAGAGGGGTCTGGGGACTGAAGTCCTGGGTTCTGAATGAGAGAACTCTTGAATTTGCTATACTCAGCTCTGCTCCCTTGTTCATTCTCTTAGGCCTGTCACCCCACTTCCTGCAACAGCCTGAGGACCTGGTGGTCCTGCTAGGGAACGAGGCCCGGCTGCCCTGTGCCCTGGGCACGTACTCAGGAGTGGTCCAGTGGACTAAGGATGGGCTGGCTCTGGGGGGTGAGAGGGACCTGCCAGGTGAGGCTGTTCTCAGCACTGTGGGAGGATGGGGGTGTAGGGGGCGGGGCTGGCATCAGCTCCAGGAGATGCTGGGTGGAGGCTGTAACTGAAGTATCTATTCTGACATTTTCAAGTTTGGAAAGTTAATGAGCTCAGGTAAACATTTGGTTGTACTAAAAACGTTTGCTGTTGATCCTCCAAAAAATACTTTTTCATTGATTTTTAGAGTGGAAGGGAGACAGGGACGGGGGGGGGGGGAGAGAGAGAGAGAGAGAGAGAGAGAGAGAGAGAGAGAGAAACAACAATTGGTTGTCTCTGGAGTGACTCCCTGAGTGGGGGGGATCAAACCTGCAACCCAGGTACATGCCCTTGACCAAGAGTTGAACCTGTGATCTTTCAGTTCAACACTAACCATGCCAGCCAGGGCTGTCTTGAATTTTTAGTTTATACTTTGGGGATGATCCATGGGGTTTGAAATTTTTTATTTTTATTGTAAAATATTACATGAATACAGAAAAGTGTATAAAGCCTAAGTGGAAGATTTGCCAAGTAACTATAAAACAGACATTGTAGCCATTACTCAGTCCCAGAAGCCCTTCTTCTCCTCTCCCCTATCATAACTCCCTCCTCTTTACCCTGGAGGTAGCATCTAACCTGACTTTTATGGCAATTGTTTTGTGGCTTTTTTCTCTCTGAAGTTATCACCCCTCAAGTTTGAAGTGACTCTGAATTGGGAGAGGGTTGATGTCTCCCTAGCTAGCTCAGCACCCACTTTTGGGATTGGGACAGGAACTCAGAGCAGTGGTATGACTGCCTCTTTCTTGATTCCAGGGTGGTCCAGGTACTGGATATCAGGGGATGCAGCCAGAGGCCAGCACGACCTCCACATTAGACCTGTGGAACTAGAGGATCAAGCATCATATGAGTGTCAAGCTACACAGGCAGGCCTCCGCTCTCGACCAGCTCAGTTGCATGTGTTGGGTGAGGGTCCAGTCCACTCATCTTCCCAGGGGCGCCCAGAGGGATAGCTAGTCCTAGCTTGGAGTATCAGATTCCAGGGAGCACCGAGGAGTGGTCAAGTAGAGCTGGGAAGATCTGGGTCTCTGAGTCCAGAATCCAGCTCTGACCCCAGATCCATCCACAGTACCCCCAGAAGCCCCTCAGGTGCTGGGAAGCCCCTCTGTGACTCTGGTCGCTGGGGTTCCTGCAAATCTAACCTGTCGGAGCCGTGGGGATGCCCGCCCCACCCCTGAGCTGCTGTGGTTTCGTGATGAGGTCCAGCTGGATGGCGCTACCTCCTATCAGGTCAGATGCAAGTCCCTGTGCCAGCCCTTATTTATTCAGGCAAATGTGGGGATTCACTAAGACCACGGGCTCATCCAGAGAAGAAAAGGGCATGGGAGGGCAGGGGTTAAAGGGTTGGGACCTTTGGTGTATGATTAAGGGTGAGGACCCTAGGTCTGGACTACCTGGCTCAGTCACTCCTTAGTTGATTGATTTTGGTAAGTAACTTAACCTCTTATGTCCCTCAGCTTTCTTCTCTGTCCAATGAGGATGATAGTAGTATGTACCTCATAGAGTAATTTTGAGGATTAAATAAAACAATACTTCTTCTAAGTGCTTAGAAGAGAGCATGACACATAGTAAGCAAGCACTGTATTAGGGGTAGATGAAATCATTATTATTATTCATAACCTCCAGACCCTGATGAAGAAAGGGACCACTGAGTCCGTGGAGAGCATCTTATCCTTTACTCCTTCCAGCCATGATGATGGAGCCACCTTGGTCTGCCGGGCCCGAAGCCAGGCCTTCCCTGCGGGAAAGGACACAGCTATCACACTGAGCCTGCAGTGTAAGTGCAGTTGGATGCTGGTCCCTGAGCCTGAAGTTCTTGGTGAAATAGGGGCCTGAACCTGGACTCCAGGATATGAGGAAGGAGGGAGCTGTGGATCTGTGGTTCCTGAGGGAATACGGAACTGGAGGCCTGCTTGGACTCTTACTCAAAGGGAAGAGGGAACTGGAGACCCACACCTAGGGTGGAGGGGCTGGGAGTTGGACTCCTAGGTCATCCATGGAGGTCCTTGACCATTCCTGATTATTGGCCCACCTCCACAGACTCTCCAGTGGTGACTCTGTCTGCAGAACCACAGACTGTGCAGGAGGGAGAGAAGGTCACTTTCCTGTGCCAGGCCAGGGCGCAGCCTCCTGTTACAGGCTATCGGTGAGGATGATCACCTCTCCCAAGCCCAAAGCACTAGCTTGGGAAGGGTTGGAGCTGGGACATGAGTAGGTGTACCTGGGGAGCAGAGACAATACTAACAATCCCACCATATCCACAGGTGGGCAAAAGGGGGCTCCCCAGTGCCCGGGGCCCGAGGACCAATGTTGGAGGTGGTGGCTGACGCCTCATTCCTAACTGCGCCGGTGTCCTGCGAAGTCAGCAACGCTGTGGGTAGTGCCAACTGCAGCACTGCACTGGATGTACAGTGTGAGCCAGGGCAGGACCATGATGTAGGCAAAGTGGGACCTGCTGAAACAAGCAGGTGGGGTGGGGGGTGGAGGATTGAGTGGGGGCATGGTTGCAATGGGCTGAGCAAGCGGGGGGCGGGCGGGAGGCATAAAATGTAGGTAGAGTTTGACTGTGCTGGGTCAATGCCAAATTGGAGCAGGGGCAGGGCAAGTAAGCAGAGTTGTGGACCAGGGGCCTATACTTGGGCCCTTGAGGTTGCCATTTCTTTCTCTCTCTTTTTTTTAAGTAAGAATTCTTTTTCTAAAAATATATTTTAATTGATTTCAGAGAGGAAGGGAGAGGGGAAGAGAGAAAGAAAGAACCATTAATAACGAAAGAGAATCATAAATTGATTACCTCCTGCACACTTCCCACTGGGATTGAGCCCCGAAACCCAGGCATGCGCTCTAACCAGGAATCGTACTGTGACCTTCTCGTCCATAGATCGACGCTCAACCACTGAACCACGCAGGGCTGGCAAGGTTGCCAGATCTGAGTGGCTGACCCCAGGTCAGAAGGTGCAGCCCTCCCGGTCATGTGACCCTATCTTTCCTCTAGTCGGACCGATTCTACAGGCAAAGCCGGAGCCTATGTCTGTAGACCAGGGGGAAGAAGCTTCCCTTAGCTGTGCCTGGCACGGGAACCCGCTCCCACGGGTAACCTGGACCCGCCATGGGGGTGCACAGGTAAGGCCGTGCCTGGCTAGTACTGGTGGCAGGCAGCGGACGGAGCTTCCTCCCAAAGTTCTGTCCCTGACGCCCCTTCGTATCCCAGGTGCTGGGCCACGGGCCCACGCTGCGCCTTCCCTCGGTCGGGCCGGAGGATGCTGGCGACTACGTGTGCCGAGCAGAGGCGGGGCTCTCTGGACATGGGGGCGGCGCTGCGGAGGTTAGGTTGACTGTGAACGGTGAGAAAACGGGGCTTCCTAAAGGACTGGGATAGGCGGAGCGGTAAATGGATGGGTGTGGCCTCGAAAGCGAAAGCTTTCTAGAGGCGGGGACTGGGGGTACCTGTGGGAGGCGGTGAAGGTGAGTCCCCGGGGGGTTTGGGGTTCGTTGAGGGGCGTGGCCTGTTTGGTTGGGGTTAGAAAGGAGGGCCAGCCCGGCCTTATGGAAACAGGCTTTGGTTGGGAGGGCGGGGCCTCTACTCTGATTGAACCACAATCTCCAAACAAGCTCCCCCAGTAGTGACTGCCCTGCATTCATCGACTGCCTTTCTGAGGGGTCCCGCCCGTCTCCAGTGTCTAGTCTTCGCCTCCCCCGCCCCAGAAACCGTGGTAAGGAAATGTCCTTGCCTTCATGACCCACCCAGCTATGATCCTTGAATTCCCAGCCAAACTTCCTGAACTGCATGACTACCTCTGATTCTCCCAACACCCTGGCTGTTTCCCTCCCTCCTTCCCGGTCTCCTCTGATCTCCTTTTGTGCTCCAAGGTCTGGTCTTGGGATGAGGGCTTCCTGGAGAAGGGTTCCAGGGGTCGGTTCCTGGTGGAGACGTTCCCAGCCCCCGAGGGCCGAATTGGACAGGGTCCAGGCCTGATCTCTGTGCTACACATTTCGGGAACCCAGGAGTCTGACTTTAGCCGGGGCTTCAACTGCAGTGCTCGTAACCGGCTGGGTGAGGGAGACACCTGGATCAGCCTGGGCCGGAGAGGTGAGACCTGAAGCCTGAAGACCCACAAATCTGAGGACCCCAACCCCCATAGTCTACAATCCACAAACTGAGGACCTCCAAATGCAAAACCCCCCTAAACCTTGAGAGCCTCAAAACTATGATCATTGACTCCTGAGACACCCCCAAAATAAATTACATCAAATACAGAATCCTAAACAGAGACACTCCCTCACATTCTGATGCCCCCAAAATGGGAATCTCCAAAGTTAAAATTTCTCAAATTCTAAGACTTCCTAAAGCCAGGGAGTTTACTTATGAAACCCCAATTTCATAAGCCCCTAACCCAAGGGTATTATAAACCTTGGGTATCTCTAAATCTGGCAACTTTTGAACCCAGAGACCCCAACCCAAGCCCTGGTGCTGTTCCCCAGTTCCTTCTCAGACCACCCCTCTTCTCCCTGCAGAAGTGCTGCCTACTATTTGGATTGTGGCTGGGGTGGCCTCCTTGGCCACGACTCTCATTATAGTTATCACTGGGGTGGCCCTCTGCTGCTGGTTCCAAAGCAAGGGTTAGTACCTCAGCTCTACTCTAATACCTCCTCTCCCTCTGCCCCCCTCCCCGAAAAAAAATCCCCCACACTTGCCCTGCTCACTGACAGGCCCTAAAATACAGAATCTTAAAAGCCTGGCCTTGGGACCTGGCCCAGTGCTGCCTCTCCAGCCCCTGGTGGACATTGGCTCACCTTCAGGCCCTGGTTCCTTCCGGAAGCCCTAACTCCATTTCTTCAAGGTCAATACTACTTGCCCTCCCAGACCAGGGCTCTCAGTGGTTCCTAACCCTGTAACCTAATCCTCCAAGTCCTCTACATTCCTGCTCTTTGGTCTCCACAAACTGTGACCCTACCCCATTGCTTAGCTTTGCCTCCGTTCTCCCACCCTCACCCACTGTTCTTGGCCTCAGCCTCTTTCTCCAAGCAAAAGAATCAGGTTCACATACCAGGAAGCAGCCATGGTTCCAATTTGCGGGGCCCTGAGGAAGAGGAGACAGGCAGCAGTGAGGACCAGGTAGGAAGTCAGGGACCCCAGACCTAATTGTACCTCTAGACCCAAATTGTAACCTAGTCCTAACTGGGACCAAGTTATTCCCTAGATCCAGTATGTCCCCAGGGCCCTTTGTTTTCCTGAGCCTAGACCCTAGCTGGGGTAGGAGGATTCTATGGCCACTCCCTCTCACTAAGCATCCTACTCCAGGGCTCCATCATGCACATGGACAGCAGTGACCTGGTTCTGGATGAAGAGGGAGCTCTGGAGACTAAGGTGAGTGTTGGAAGGGAAAGAACTCCCTTCTCTGTGTCTCCAACTCTTTCACTACTTCTGTCCCTTTATTATTTTGTTGCCCACAGCACAGGGATCTAGCCCCCTGTCCTCTTTCTCATGCCTCCTCGGCTGTCTCACCCACCTTCACATTCTAGTTTGCATATCTGCTGTCTCTGCCCACATATGTGTCCTAGTCTTGTACTCCATCTTTAGACCCAGATCAGAGTTCACTCTGTGCTTTCCCTATCATACTCATGTTTCAGGCCTCCTGGTTGCCTCACCTTGGTTGCCTCCCTAGGCCCCTTTCACTTTCCAAGTCCCACACTTGCCTCACATCTCCCCAGACTTGCCCCACCTTTAGGGTCCCTTTTCTTTCTCCTTGTACCTAGCACATGCTATTCTGCTATTCTTTTGGCCTAAACCCCTCCCAACTTCCTTCCCATACTTACCTAATTCTCTCCTTCAATTCCTCTAGTCTCAATTCATACATTTCTGGTTCTAGGAAACCCATGTTTCTTTCTTTCCTTCCTTCCTTCCTTCCTTCCTCCCTCCCTCCCTCCCTTCCTTCCTTCCTTCTTTTCCTTCCTCCTTTCTTGCCTCTCTTCCTCCCTCCCTCCCTCCCTCCCTCCCTCCCTTCCTTCCTTCCTTCCTTCCTTCCTTCCTTCCTTCCTTCCTTCCTTCCTTCTTTTCCTTCCTCCTTTCTTGCCTCTCTTCTTCCCTCCCTCCCTCCGCTGATCATTCTGTCCATGTTTCAACTCTCACAGCCAGGACCACTCTGATCCAGGCTTTTCCTGATCTCTGTGCTTAAGATTCCCCCATCACAACCCCAATCATCTTGCCTGTGCTTCTCCATAAAGTCCCATAATCATAGTCCCAGCCACTGTTTTACTTCCCCCAGTACAGTGCTGACTCCTTTAAGCTCTGTCTGGTCATCTGTCACGTTTCCTTTGGCCTAGTATCTCTATGAGGACAGGGCCAGGTCTATCCAGCAGCTGCACAGGGCATGACACAAAATCAAAGCCATGGGGCTGTTGGACAGATGTGTGAATAAATATCTTGGTCTCTCTCTTGCTCCTTCTGCACCTCCTTCTACAATATCATCCCTCAGCAGGCCTATATCCTTCTATCTCTGCCCCTCTCTTTCTGTTCCTTTCTCTCTTGTCACTGTGTTTGTCTTACTTGGTCTTCCTACCAGTCTATATATCTGTCTTTCTGTCTCTGCCTGCTCCTATTTCTATCTTTTGCCTCTCACTAGGTCTGACTCAATCTCCATCAGTGGTCCTTACCCCCCTATACATTCACATATTCACAAATCTCATTTGTCTCCTCAGGACCCAACCAATGGTTACTACAAGATTCAAGGAGTCAGTGTGAGCCTGAGCCTTGACAAAACCCCTGGAGATGGCCTCTTCCTGCCACCCTCTTCCCCCCTTGGACCTCTGGGTACCCCTCCTTTCTATGACTTCAGCTCACACCTAGGCATGCCTCGCCCCTGCAAACTATCTAGAGTCCAGGAAGGTTATCTCACCATACCCCATTCTCGAGCTTTTACCAGCTCCATCAAATCCACATCCTTTGGGCCCCCAGATATGGCCCCTAGGACTCCCCCATTCCCATATGCTTCCTTCCTCACACCTAGCCACTGTCGTCTCCAAACACATGTGTAGCATCTCTCCAACTCAAAAATGCTGGGATCTTCAACTTGCCATACAGATTGCCCTGATTTCTAAAGAACCAGAACAAGTTAGCAAACCTACTTCTCCAAAACTAAGGAGAGTGATAGATCATTACTATTGCCTGGATTATTGATGGACAGCTTGCTCAGCCAAAAGGGATGCCCTAAGTGGGAGCAAGATGACCACTATGTCCACCTATTCCCCTATATACAAGAGATTCAAGATGTCAAATGGTCCCTTCACAGAGGACTAGAGACAGGGAGTGATGGGAGTTAGAGGCAGATGTAGATGTAGTTTCCAGACACTGAAAGAAGATATTTCAAGATGACCACTTGCACTGAGAAGAAAGATAACATAGGGAAGATTAAGATGGAGCCCTAGCTGGTTTGGCTCGTGGTTAGTGTCAATCTGCAGACTAAAGGGTCCCAGGTTCAATTTCAGTCAAGGGCACATACCTGGGTTGCAGGCTTGATCCCCAGTAGGGGATGTGCAAGAGGCAGCCAATCAATGATTCTCTCTTGTCATTGATGTTTCTCTCTCTTTTTCCCTCTCCCTTCCTCTCTGAAATCAATAAAGATAAATATACATAAAGATGGAGGCCTGATTAGGCCCTGTCCTGGCTCTCCCTGAGGCACACTTTGCTTGGCTAATGGAAGTGAAGCCAAGATGGCAGTTCACTCCTTGGGAACCCAAGATAGCCACCATCTTGATCCCTTCTACCTTCCTTAAAGGCTCTGAAAGAATTGGGTCCAAGGAGTGAGGACAGGGTGAGATTGTCACTGGAGGGGGTGGGGGTGAAATCTGGGGATGAGAGATATATGTTTAATTTTAAAAATTAAAATTTGTCTTCAGGATTCTCTTGGCATTAAGGCCCTTCCTCTACCCTAGGCTCTGAAGTAACTCTAGGAGCAATCCAGGACCCACACCCAAGCCCCTTGCTACCCACTTAATGCTTTGGGCACTTTTAATATACATCTACACAAACATATGCACAGATGCACACACATGACATGGCTACTCCACTGGGCTTGGAAAAGACAGGATTCTACATGTCATTGCAGGAGACAAAGCAGTAAACCCTGAAGGGGAGGTTGGGAGGGAGAGGCTAGAGGTGAGGAAACAGAAATTCCTTGGTCCTTAGAGCAAAGATGGGGCTCCAGACCTGTGTCCTGAGGTGCTGAGCACCTGACTTGTATCATCTTTTAAAGGGGGGCCTGGGAACCTTGTGTCCTGGATCCTTGAGCAAGGAATTCAAGTTCCAAACACCTGATACCCTTGGGAAGCAGAGCAGAAGGTCTGGGACTCTTGGGTCTTAGGGGGAAAGGGCTAGGGGCTTGGTCTCTGGTTCTGATAGGAAAGGTTCCTGGGGCCCAGACTCCAGGATCTGAGGGAGAGGAGGGCGAGGTGGCAGCTGCTGTGCTCTTGATTGGGGAAATTTTGGAGGACTACATTCCTGGCAACTCAAGAAAAGAGATTTGGTTGGGGGTAGGAGGAGGGTGAGGTGTGTGTGGTCTTCAAAGCTAATAATTCCTGGAAGAGAAGGAAGCTGATTTTAAGTCCTTAGAAGGACACTAAATCCACAACCCCAGAGTCCATGACCCAGACCTCCGGCTGGATCCTGGCATGGGGTGGAACATCTGGAATCTTAAGGGAGTGGGGGATTGACGCAGGCTCCCACGTGGCATTCGGAGGCTGCTCCCGCCAGCGCCGAGCGGGCATGCTATTGTCCTGGCAGGAAGGCGGGGCGGCGTGGGGCGGGGCTGGAGGCGCCGGCGCAGCCGAGGGGCGGCGGGAGGAGGTGGCCGTGGCGCTGGCAGCTCCTGTCACCGCCGGGGCCGGACGGGGCTGGGCGGGAGTGCTGGGGACGTGAGGGCGTGAGAGCCCAGACATGGGGCACATAAGCCCCGCCATTCGCGGTCTGGGCCGCCGCCGGGCCCCGGCGCCACTGCCGCTGCTGCTGCCACTATTGCTGCTGCTTCTGCGCGCGCAGCTCGCCGTCGGGAGCCTGGCCGGTGGGAGCCCCGGCGCGGCAGAGGTGAGGACCGAGGGAGGGGGGGAAGGGGGGCGGGATCCGACCTCGACCCGGCGCGGACGTGTCCAGGGCGGAAAGTGCAGTGGTTCCAGCCAGGTGGCCGCCCCCGGGTTCCCTGATGGCACCAGGCATTCGCGACCCCAGGAGTCCAGGCCCCAGCTCCCCATCTTGTGTCGTCCCAGCCACCTCCCACCCACCCCCAGCATAGGAACTGACTTTTTCAGAGCGCCTGGTCCCAGAAATCCAGCCCCTCAGATCCTGCCGACCTAAGTGACTCAGCCCCAGTCCCTACCCACCTGAATATATGACCCACCAAGCAATATAAGACCTTTAGATCCAAGAATCTGGGTCCCTTTCCATCCTCTGGGCCCATATGAGGGCCCCGCAGCCTCCCAGGACCCAGGAGTTCAGGCCTCCGGCCGCCGCCCCCTGACCCAGGAGGCAGCTCTGCAGCCCTCAGAGGTTGGTGACCAGGCCTGCAGGCCTGAAGCCAGGCCCTGTCTGTCATCTTTGCATCCAAGAATGGGAATGAGCTGAGGATAGAGGGAGGAGGGGCCAGAACGTCGGGGTTCTGACCTCCCCGGGGATTCAGGTTTAACCCCTTCTGTCTCTAGTGCGGCTGCGCCGGGGTGGGCGAGAGTTTGACTCGGCCACCGCCAAGCAGCGAGAATCCTGGGGGACCCGCGTCGCCATAGCAACAGGAGAGCTGGGGCGCCCCGCCCAGTAGTAACTGTTTCCTGGGAAACGGTACCTCTACCGAGGAGGGTGCTCGGTGCTTGGTGAAGGGGTTGGTTCTGGGATCTTTCTAAACATCTGAGTCCTAGAAAGCAAAGGACCACGGGATCAGCGAGCCGCTGTCCCGGAGCCCTCACTGACCCCTTCGCCCTCATACCCAGGCCCGGGGGTCCGCTCAGGTGGCTGGACTATGCGGGCGCCCAACCCTGCATCGGAACCTGCGCACTGGCCGCTGGGAACCCGACGCTCAGCTCTCCCGGCGCTGCCTCCGGGACCCGCAGCGCGTGCTGGAGTACTGCAGACAGGTGGGCGTGGCCTGAGGGGGAGGCCGGGGTGGGGCGGAATCTAGCCAGACTGGCCTTTTGTTTGTTTCCAGCCAGACTCCTACCTAAGGCAGTGGTCGGCAAAGTCTTTAGTCAACAGAGCCAAAAATCACCAGTACAATTGAAATTTCTCTTGAGAGTCAAATTTTTTATACTTAAACTTCTTCTAACGCCACTTCTTCATAATAGACTCACCCAGGCCGTGGTATTTTGTGGAAGAGCCACACTCAAAGGGCCAAAGAGCTGCATGTGGCTCTCTAGCCACAGTTTGCCAACCATAGTCCTAAGGCCAGGAGACCTGGAATCTAAGAAGGCCAGGAAGCCACGGGGCATGGCCAGAGGCGAAGTTAGCATAGGGCGAAACCTGTTTTTGAGAAAAGGTCACAAAACAAAAAAGAAAAGAAAAGAAAGAAAGAAAGAGAGGAAGAAAGAAAGAAAGAGAGGAAGAAAGAAAGAAAGAAAGAAAGAAAGAAAGAAAGAAAGAAAGAAAGAAAGAAAGAAACTACATCAGGAAAGAGGAGAACCGTGCAAAGACCCGCTAAGGAAAATGACCCAGTGAGTGGTGGGCTCCCCAAAGAGTAGGTATATAGGAAGGCGTGGCCAAAGGAGAAGGTAGTATGACAAAAAGTCCTTAGGGACCTAGGAGATAGGAAATCTATCTTCTAGCTTTCCACTCTTTAATGGATCCTAATGAAAGAGTGGAAAGCTAGGAGGCCTCGCTATAAAAAGGAACGTCTATTACAAAGAGAAGGGACACTGAGAAGTCAAACAGGGAAAGAGGTGAGACTTAAGGGTTGGTGGAATCTAAGGAGAGATGAACCTGATTGGGGAAGGGCGGCAAGGTGACCAGAAGAGAGGAGGGCGTAGAAGAATTGAGTTTATGGGTATATGGAGAGACCTTTGTAAAGGAACTGGCCTGGTAAAGGGGAGAGGCCTAAGGACTACCAGGTTCGGGGAGGAGAGAGGGAGGGGAAAGGGGGAGTTACTAGAGGCGTGGCCTACGGGATTTAGATACATCTAAGACCTGTTTTGTGAAGAAGCAGGGCCTAAGGAGAAGAATGCCTTAGGAACTCTGGAGTCTTAAAAAGGGACTTGGCCAGAAGAGAAGCATGACTACTTGGGTTCTAACAGTGTGTTGATTGCCCCACCCGGTGCCCACAGATGTACCCCGAGCTGCAGATTGCACGTGTGGAGCAGGAGACACAGGCCATCCCCATGGAGCGCTGGTGTGGGGGTGCCCAGGGTGGCCGCTGTACTCACCCTCACCACCAGGTTGTGCCTTTCCGATGCCTGCGTGAGTCATAGGCTGAGGGAGGGAAATGGAGGTGGGAATCTGAGGGGTGAGATCCTGGACCTTGGTCTCAAGGCTCACACTAGAGAGCTAGATGCTTGAGTCCTGAAGGGTTCAGAGAAGCCTCTGAGGATAATAAACCTGGATTCTAAGGAGGGTAAGGCTATGAGAGGATCTCACTCTGGTGCCCCCTTCCCCAGCGGGTGAATTCGTGAGTGAGGCCCTGCTGGTGCCTGAAGGCTGCCGGTTCTTGCATCAGGAGCGCATGGACCAGTGTGAGAGTTCAACCCAAAGGCATCAGGAAGCACAGGAGGTCAGGACCCGGCACATCCATCCTCTTACCCAAAACACCCTCACCCCCCTCCTGCAGAACCCAAGAGTCTGGGCCTCTGCCTCCTCTTCCCATCAGGACAGAACCTAGAATTCAAGCTCCCAGTCCCATCAGCCTCCAACACTCAGGCATGCAGGCCCCCCTTGTTTTCCCTCTCCCACCCCACAATCCTGGAATCTGGACCCATTCTTCCTACAGGCCTGCAGCTCCCAGGGCTTTATCCTGCATGGCTCGGGCATGCTTTTGCCCTGTGGCATGGATCGGTTCCGAGGTGTGGAGTATGTGTGCTGCCCCCCTCCAGTGACCCCTGACCCATCTAGGACAGAAGTTGGGTGAGTGAGAGAGAATCTTTCCTGCCCATCCCAAGGCTTCTTGAGGCAGGAGGTGGAAGACTGAGACCTGGGCCCAGGTTTTTATTACCTTGTGTCTTCTGCTCCCTCAGTGACCCTTCCACCCGGTCCTGGCCCCTGGGGAGCAAAATAGAAGGGAATGAGGATGAGAAAGAGGAGGAATCCTTCCTACAGCCAGTAGACGATTACTTTGTGGAGCCCCTACAGGCTGAAGAGGAAGAAGAGGAGGAAAGAGTCCCACCTTCAAGCTCCCATCCTCCTGCAGGGGTCAGCAAAGGTGAGACCATTTCTGAATTCCTAGTTTCCTCCACCCTGGAGGGACGATGATTTGGGGAGTCTTGGTGTAGGAACATCTTTGGGAGGGGCCTAGAGGAGAGAGGTCTGCTTGGAAGGAATGAAAGGGATGAGAGCAGTTTTGGATAAAGTAGAGGTGGCAGGCTTGTCCTGTGAAGAATGAAAAGAATGGTTGGAGGTACCTGGAAGTGGAGGAGCCATTTGGTAAGCCCACACGGTTATTTTGGGTTAGAGGATGGTGTAATGGATTCCTATGCTTTGCAAGAACATTTCAGAACTGTTGCCTAGTCTGAACTACATTTCCCATGATGCTAGGCAGAAGCTATGGCTAAAATGGACACATGTTGGTTTCCAGTGCACTCTAGGAAATATAGTTCTCTGAGTAGAAAAGGTGACCTGGAGATGGGGTTCAGGCTGACCATCTGATTCCTGACATTGCAGTGACTTCCACCCCAAGGCCCACAGATGGTGTGGATGTGTACTTTGGCATGCCTGGAGAAATCAGTGAGCACGAGGGTTTCCTGCGGGCCAAGATGGACCTGGAGGAGCGAAGGATGCGCCAGATTAATGAGGTAATGATAGTGGGAGTCCCAGAATAACACATAACATAGAGCTCCATAAATATAAGGAAATTTCTTGGGGACAAGTTGGGACTATTTCCAAAAGCTCCCCAAGCCTCTGTCAATTCCTAGTCCTCAATGCCACCCCTAAAATGACCAGGGACCCCTAACCCATAGAATCCCATTGAGATGCCAACAGATACTAAGGAAACTCTGGTGGATGGTACTCTTCCACCTTAAATTTCTTCTGAGTTTTCTCTCTTGGGAACCCAAGAACCAATGGGACTTAAGGGATCTATCTGGAGCTTCCAAAGTCTTGAAGAAGGATTGGGGAACTCACTGGGTGGAGCATGGTGGATTCTAGAATCCTGAAGTTCCCCTGCTCCCAGGTGATGCGTGAATGGGCCATGGCGGACAACCAGTCCAAGAATCTGCCTAAAGCTGACAGACAGGCCCTGAATGAGGTAGGACAACTTCCAGTGGGTCCTACTCACTTATGTCTGTCCACTACCAGTCTGAGACTGGGGCACATCCAGTCTCAGCCTGGCTTACGCTTTGTCCCACCAGCCTCACCCCTTCCTACTTATATCAGCCTCTCTTTGCCCCACCCCTACATTTAGCTCCACCCTTCTTGCCTATGTTGGACCTGACATTGTTCTCCGGTTGGCCGCATTTTGCCCTGTTTTAACCTGATTTTTATCTCTGAGGACTGGCTCTGGAGTCCTCTCCCATGCTGGCCCCCTGCAGGTCCAACTAGATCCTTCTCAGCCTCTCTGATGCATTCCTGTCCCTATTAGACCATGCCCTCTGACTTTGGTTCTGCCCCTCTAACCTCATTTTTACTCAGTCCCTCCTCAGTAGGCCCAGCCTCATGTTCTTCATCCCACCTCTTTCAACTTCACCTTGGTACAGACCTACTTCCTATAGTCCCCACTCAGGTTGGCTCCATTCCCTGATTCTTGCTCCCTACACACATTAGTCTCATTTAGGCACAGCCTGTCTTTAGTTTTACCTACCCAGGCCTAGAGCTCTACCTTTATTAAAAATACTTGCTCCCTTTGATCTTAACATAGGCCAACTCTGTTCCTAGATTGTTCATTCCCAGTACAGTTTATACATCCAGCTTGGCTCCCAGTAGGCTTAGTCCTACCCTATATCCCCACCCTTTCCTGTGATCTAGTCCCAACTCTAGGTTGACTCTGCCCAGACCTAGATCTACTGCACCCACCCTGCTTGGCCCTATAGACCTGCCTTTCCAGAATGCCACTGACCTAGGCTTTCACCCATATTTACCTCTGCTGATCTTGTGTCCACTCCTTTGATAGCACTTTCAGTCCATTCTGCAGACCCTGGAGGAACAGGTGTCTGGTGAGCGACAACGCCTGGTGGAGACCCATGCCACCCGAGTCATCGCCCTAATCAACGACCAACGCCGGGCTGCCTTGGAAGGTTTCCTGGCAGCACTGCAGGGAGATCCGCCTCAGGTGTGGGAGCTGTGGGGGCAGAGGGCAGAGGGCATAGGGCAGAGGATGGAAAGGGCTGGGGTGGGCCTAGGCAGCCTTCATCCCTTCCACAGCCAGAGCGTGTCCTGCTGGCCTTGCGGCGCTATCTGCGTGCAGAGCAGAAGGAGCAAAGGCACACATTGCGACACTACCAGCACGTGGCTGCCGTGGAGCCCGAGAAGGCCCAGCAGATGAGCCTCCAGGTGCTCAAATTCTTCTAGCTCTCTAATACTCTGCTATCTCTGAGACCCCATACCTCAGGCTTTTTCTTGTCCCTCAGACCCTCTTTCTGTCTCTTGGACCACTTCCTATCTCTGGAATGCCTCTTTTGTGCCTTGGGACATATTCTGGTCCCTTGGATCCTGAATCTTTGACACTATTCTTGTCCCTTGGATTTCTTCTTCCTTTCCCAGAACCCCCTTCCTGTGCCTTGAACCCTGTTCCTGTCCTTCCATTCTTTTTTCTTCCTAACCCTACTTGTTTTCCCTGGAACCCCTGTTCTATGCCTTCAGATCCTAATTTCTGTTTCTTGGATGTTCTCTTCCTGCTCCTGAGCTCCAAGTCTTGCCCTTGAACCACATCATTTCTATATGACACTCCAATGCTACTTCCTTTTATGCACCTCCCTCAAACCTCACTTTCTATTTCTCAGATCCTACTTTCTGCCTCTCCACTTGCCTCCATTTCCTATCTTCTATCCCATATTCATTGTTTCCTATACTTACCGTGTCTCCTGTGCCCCATTTTTCAACTACTCCTTTCCCTTCTACCTTAGTCCCTTTTCCAAGCCTCTCACTTCCTGTCTTCTATACATCTTTTCATTTTCTTTGTATTCTGCTTCTCCTCCTTCAATTCCTTCTTCCTATGGTCCATTCCTGACTCTTGTACACTACTTCTGTATATTGTATGTACTACTTTTTCCTTTAATTTTCACCCTACCTCAGTTTCCCCATTTCTAGCCTACATTTCCCAGTTCATCCTTCATAATCACTCCCCCACAGGTGCAGACCCACCTTCAAGTAATTGAGGAAAGAATGAATCAGAGCCTGGGGCTGCTTGATCAGAACCCCCACCTGGCTCAGGAGCTTCGGCCCCAGATCCGTGAGTAAATATGATCCCTGCTTCCCATTCCAGATCTCTAAGGGCAGATCCTGACCTCCAATCTTTTTAAAAATATATATATTTTATTGATTTTTTTGCAGAGAGGAAGGTAGAGGGATAGAGAGTTAGAAACATCAATGAGAGAGAAACATCGACCAGCTGCCTCCCGCACACTCCCTACTGGGGATGTGCCAGCAACCAAGGTACATGCCCTTGACCAGAATCGAACCCGCGACCTTTCAGTCCGCAGGCCGACGCTCTATCCACTGAGCCAAACCGGTCCTGGCCTGACCTCCAATCTTTGACAATCTCCCCCGCCCACTTACCCCCACACACATTTTAGTTATCTATTCCTGTGTGACAAACACCAGAACTTAAATTAACCATCTTCTTTGTTCATGATTCTGCCATCTGGTCTGGGTTCTACTGGATGCTTCTTGTCAGTAGTCAAGCATATAGCTACATTCAGCTAGCAGGTCAGCCAGGGGCTGGAACTTTGGCACAGCTGGGCCTCTCTGCTTCTCCATGAAGCTCATAGCCTCTCTTCTCCAGAAAGACCCTCCATGTTGTCTGTACACAGGGTGCCTGAACTTCCTACATGTTGGTTCAGGCTCCCAAACATGAAAGTGGAAGCTTCCAAGTTGTCTAAGACATGGACTCACATTCTGTTGGTTAAAACAAACTACAACCCCAGTCCAGATACAAGGGGAAGGGCCTACACAAGAGCGGGAATACCAGACAGTGTGACTTATCACCACCCCCCTTCCCCCAGATCTATTGTGACTTCCTTTGCTTGTCCCACATCGAACCGAACCATAATCTTCCTGCTCTTTCAGCCCATTGCACCTTCAGCCTCTGTCCTCCCTGCCAGGGGTGCCTCCTACCAGCTCCCTCCCCTCTTTCCCGATCACAATTGTGAAAACCCCCAATCACTTTTTTATGGTGTGTGTGTGTGTGTGTGTGTGTGTGTGTGTGTGTGTGTGAGAGAGAGAGAGAGAGAGAGAGAGAGAGAGAGAGAGAGAAATGTCCCTATGCTCACAACCTCAACCTCCTTTCTATGTGTTCCCCTCAGAGGAATTCCTCCACTCGGAACACCTGAGTCCCAATGAATTGGAAGTCCCTGTCCTCGGGAATAGCAGTGAGGACAAGGGTGGGCTGCAGCCTCTGGATTCCAATGATGGTGAGATAACCCAACTATAGATAACCTCAGACTTTGGGAAACTGGTCCTCAACCTAATTTCTAATCTCCCAAGTCTAGGGGTGTCTCAGCTACCACAGTGAGTGGGAGAGAATGGGGTGGAATGTCTAAGGTTGTGAAGGCCTCTGTAGAATCCCTGATCCTTCTGCCTTGGACCCTGGGAGGGTATTTCTCCATCCTTTCCTCATTGAAGCCCTCCCTCTCTTCACTGTTCCCTTTGCCTCCTCTGGCTGCCAACAGACATCCCCATGGCCCTTCCAAAAGGTATCTCACAGAGTAGACCCCAGCCACCAAATCCCACTAAATCTCTGAGCCCAAAATGGAAAGGGTCCATATATTGGGAACCGCAAACTCCTGTGGTGGAGTCCGGTTCCCCTCTGGCCCCCTCCTCAGGGGGGAGGGACAACACCACTCTGGACTCTTAGGAATGAGCTAAGACCTGGGGGGCAGGGTCCACAGAACAAGATGCTGCACCCCCTGGGAAAGAGAAGCTGTCCCCCCTGGAACAGTATGAGCGGAAGGTAAGTTAGCCCTGTGGGTTCCTGAGGGAGGCCTGAGGGTGGGGCCTAGACTCAAAGGTCTGGAGGAGGATGCCAGGGGATTGGATTCCTTAACTAAGGGAAGAGGTAGCTGAGGACATGGACTTCAGGGTTCTAGGGAAGTAGAGGGCTGGGAGATGCCCTCTCTGGCACTAGGGGAAGAGGAGGCTGGGGCTCATTTGCCTGGGCCCCTAACACCTCCTGCTCCCCCAGGTGAATGTGTCTGTTCCAAGGGGTTTTCCTTCCCACTCATCGGAGATTCAGAGAGATGAGCTGGTAAGAGGGGGGATATTTTGGGTACCTAGGGGGAAAGGTCAGAGGCCAGTGGCTAGGCTGTGATTTCCAAAGCCACACTGGCCCTCTGGTGAGCTTCAAAGATGAGCCCTGCCCATCTCCTTCCCTACAGGTACCAGCTGGGACAGGAGTGTCTCGAGAGGCCGTGTCTGGTTTGCTGATCATGGGAGCGGGTGGGGGCTCCCTGATCGTCCTCTCCATGCTGCTCTTGCGCAAAAAGAAGCCCTACGGGGCTATCAGCCATGGAGTGGTGGAGGTGAGAGACATGAAGACGTGGTAGGGGAGGAGTTCCAGAGCTTGGGCCTGGAGGAGCCGTAAGATCAGGTCAGGTCACAATGCCCCACTCTCCCTCTCCTGTCCTGCTGCAGGTGGACCCTATGCTGACCCTGGAGGAGCAGCAGCTGCGGGAACTGCAGCATCATGGCTATGAGAACCCCACTTACCGCTTTCTGGAGGAACGACCTTGAACCAGCCCCCTTCATCCCTTTGGCTGAACCCACTTTCTGGAACCCCAGAATCCCAACTCCCAGACTGGAGAAAGGGTTTTGAAAAAGTTAGTTTCATACCCTTGTGAGGAGGCTGGAAATTCTTATTTCCCCTTTCCAAGTACTAATGCCATCCCTAAGAAATCCCCAGGTATTCCCAGCTGCCTCTCTGCTTGGGACCTCCTTAATTTATTTTGTAAATTAATTTATTGTTCTTTAAGGTGACCACCAGCTTGGTCCCTGGAATTCACCTTCCCACATGTTGGCCTCTAACATCCCAATAAAGTTCTCTTCCCTACCAGGTCATCCTGTATCTCTGTGAGGGAATCAGTGAGTAATCATAGCTCTGGACACTGCTGTGTCCACCCAGGGATCTTCAATTCTGGGGGAGGCCCTTGTGCCCACCCTGGAGCTTTCCTGGGTGCTGAATGGGCTGGTACTTCGAGACCTCTGTCTGCTGGGTTCCAGGGTGAACTCTGGAGGCGGGGCTCTGACAAGTATCCCCTGCGTCCTGCTCTCATACACACACACAGCCTTCAACTGAAGAGCCTGATGAGGAATCTTAAACCATTCTTCTCAAGAGGATTTTGTGGTGTCTGCAAGTGCCTATTTTGTGACATGTTGTAGTTATACCTCTACATATGTGTTACCTGTCACAAGAAGGTTGCTATGAGGATTAAAAGAGCTAATATAGCCCCAGCCAGTTTGGCTCAGTGGATAGAGTGTCAGCCTGCAGACTGAAGAGTTCCAGGTTTGATTCCGGTCAAGGGCATGTACCTCGGTTGCAGGCTCCAGGGTGACTGCAGGAGGCAACCAATCGACGTTTCTCTCACATTGATATTTCTCTCTGTCTTTCCCTCTCTCTTCCACTCTCTCTAAAAAGCAATGGAAAAATACCCTCAGGTGAGGATTTTAAAAAATTTGAAAAACAAACATATAAATAATAAAATAATTTTAAAAGAGTTAATATATTTGGAGACATTAGAACAGTGCCTGCTACTTCACACGTATTTGTTGAATAAATTTAAAAATGTTATGGCAACAAACATTCATATGGCACTCGTGCCAGGCATTGCTCTAAGGAATTTATATGTATTGGCACACTTCATTATTACTTGTACCTATGAAATAGGTATTATAACAATCCTCATTTATAAATAAGGAAATAGAAGCAAGAAGTTTTATCACTTTTCTAAGGTCACCATCCAAGAAAGTTGGAGCTAGGAATTCAACCCTGGCAACCTGGCTCCAACACCACATTCTTGGTCATTTTGCTAATCTACTGTCAAATAATTTGTGGCAGTTCCACCTGGTATTCAGGTTGTGCATTGCAAAATTCCAATTGATACTATTCACCTTCTGGACATTATACCGTGTTTCCCCAAAATAAGACATCCTCCGAAAATAAGACCTACTTACAGGTTTCCTTCTGAGTGAAATATAAGGCATCCCCCGAAAATAAGGCCCCCAGGATTCACAGTTTGTCTGGTTTGTGTTGACAACTACCGTACTACCGAACCGTATACAGGTAATAAATTCCCTTTATTTTCATTTAACAATAAATGTTTACTATATTCTTCTTCATGGAAAAATAAGAAATCCCCTGAAAATAAGACATAGCGCATCTTTGGGAGCAAAAATTAATATAAGACACTGACTTATTTTCAGGGGAACAGGGTAGCTGTATTTTAACCACAACTTACCAGTAGGTGGCAGTAATGTGCCATGTTCTAATATCAGCATAACACTCTTGACAGATAGCTTAGGGAGGGAATAACTATTTCTAATTATCCCAAAGGTCCTATGAGCTCACGGTTGCTCTTTATAATATACACTTGTAAATGCAAGTCCTGTATATCCTATATAATAAAAGCCTAATATTCAAATTGTCCCCTTGACCGGAAGTTCAACTAGGGGGCGGGGCCACAGGTGGCTGCAATGGCATCAGCAGGCGGCAGAGGGAAGAGAGGTAACACCAGCTGGCAGCTGCTAGGGACCTTACTGTGCAAGAATTTCATGCACTAGGCCTCTAGTTAAATATAAACTCTGTAGGTATTGGAAGGAAGAGGCCTACATGATGCAAGTTGGATACAATACCATCGCTTCATTATAGAACCCAATTTGCAATATCATTCTGACACTGGTTATAACTTCTGTTATCATTAGCAACTCTAGCAGAAATCTGTAATGAGCACCAAAAGTAGGGGGAAAGCTACCTTTATGGTTTGACAGCCAAGGGTAAGCAATAGGCAAACAGCAAGTAAGGAGCTCTAATTGGGTGTGATAGGAAATGAAAGGCCATCTTGCTCAATATGCTCAGAGCCTGATTCCTAATTGTGTTTAAATTTTAATGGCAATTCATAGATTAATTAATTTTTAAAAAATATATTTTACAGAGAGGAAGGGAGAGAGATAGAGAGCTAGAAACATCGATGAGAGAGAAACATCGACCAGCTGCCTCTTGCACACCCCCCACCGGGGATGTGCCCGCAACCAATGTACATGCCCCTGACCGGAATCGAACCTGGGACCCTTCAGTCCGCAGGCCGACGCTCTACCACTGAGCCAAACCGGTTTCGGCTAATTCTGTTTTAATAAGGCAAGATTTCTTTGAGACATATGTCAGTGGTATGTGTGTGTTCATACATGTCGGGCTATACATGTTATATGTCAACAGAATCTAAGGTGCTATTGGTGATAGAAAATATAATTATTTCATGTAACACAAAGGGAAAATAATGAAGAAATTAAACTGCCACATGATTGATAGTAAGATGAATTCCAATTAAGTCTTAGAATCAATGAAATACAACATATTAGAAATTCATGGATTAATTGTCACTATGTGAGTACTCAGAAGAGCACTTGTATGCTGGTATAGAGGAGCTGATGTAAGAAACTTACACTGGCAGCCCCTGATTTCATTTCCCAATATTCATGCCCTTGTGTAGTGCCTCCCTCCCAACTAATTCTGGGGCTGGTCATGTGACTGACTTTGACCAATAGGATGTCAGCATGCAAGATGCAAGCAGGAGCTTGTTCTTTTGGAACACTCCCTTGTGGAGCCACTGGGGCTCCAGCCACCTCAGCTAAGCTATCATACATGTAAGGGAAGTTGTCCAGCACATTTAGGCCTCCGCCTGACTGCAGCCACATGAGTGACCAAAGCAAGATAATAGAACTGCCCAACTGAGCTCAGCCCAGATTTTGGAATCATTAATAAATGGTGGTTTTTTTAAGCATCCAGTTTTGTGGTGGAGACACTGGCACATGTGTGCTTGGTTTGTTGTCCATGAAAGGCTCTGAACAGTGAGAGGCTATGGTGGGTCAAAAGGCTTTTTGGGGATTGACATCAGCAGCATAGTGGCATGAGAGGATAGGGTCTCCAGGTCTCTCCCCTTGAAGTTTCAAGTGGAGAGCTATCATTCAACAAAGGGCTCCTTGCTGAATACACAAACATGTCTGAGAGTTCCATGCATCGAGACATCTGAGGGCAGGCATATGGGAGGGAACAGGAGAGATAGGACAACGGAAGGACAGGAGTGAGCAGGGAAGACAGGACAAAGGAAGGATAGAGATAGCTGTAGACAATGAAGCACTGGCTGCAGCCCCAGCGGATGTAAGGAGTGAAGAATTGGGGTACAAACCTCATTGGGAAAACAGAAGAGAAAGAGAGCAATTAGGCCTGAGTGGCCAGCACACATTGAGGCTGGACCCAGGGGCAGGGGCAGAGAAGTAGTGCAAAGGGTGGCAGTATTCCACAACCTGCCAGCACTGGACAATGGAAGTGGTATACTTAGGAACCCACCCATTCTCCTATGGTCTGCCTGGTAGTAAAATTCTCACTTGGCAGGTTGTGAAAAGACACAGATGACTTGCTAGTATAAGTGGTCTGTACTATGTGGCTAAACACACCAGAAAAATCAGAGCTGCAGCCACATGAACTGCTTCCCCCTGCCGACCTCTCCTCTCCCCATCACAAGGGAGTCTGGTGCAAACAGCTGGTTCACTTCAGAAAGAGTAGCTCCACCAGTGGCTACAGGAGGGCAGTGCCAGGAACACACAGGCCAGGAGATCCACATACGGCCATATCCCACTATAGGGGTGACAGGGTTGTGAAGGAGATACCCACCTTCTCGGAAAATATGAATGCTTTCCATGGTGGAGACAACACCACCCCACAGAAGCCTAATAGCGCAGGTAAGAGAAAATAAAACTTGTGCTTCAGCACCACCTACTGGAAAATAAAAGAGAGTCGTCTACTTATTAACCTAAATATTTGAGTGAAATACGTAAAATAAGTTTTTTTTTTAGAGCTATTTTCGTCAACCCCACTCCCCCTGGTAAGACTTTATTTTTTATTTCATCAGTAGTACAAAACTGCCTGTTTAGATAAACATGGATCTTTGCTGTTTCAGACTATCTCCTGGGTTTTTTTCCCCCACCATTTTTTTTTTATTAAGGTATTATATGTGTACATTGCTTACCATTGCCCCACCACCACCACCCAGAGTTTTGTGTCCATTGGTTGTACTTATATGCATGCATACCAGTCCTTCGGTTGATCTCTTATCTCCCCCAGATCACCCTACCCTCCCCGCTGTCATTTGACAGTCTGCTTGTTGCTTTACTGTCACTATATCTATCTTTCTGTTCATTAGTTTATAATATTCTTTATTATCCATAAATGAGTGAGGACATGTGGTGTTTCTCTTTCATTGACTGGCTTATTTCACTCAGCATGATGCTCTCCAATTCCATCCAGGTTGCTGCTAATGATGAGAATTCCTTCTTTTTTATGGCAGCATAGTATTCCATTGTGTTGATGTACCATAGTTTTCTGCTCTAATCATCTGCTGACGGGCACCTAGGTTGTTTCCAAATCCTAGCTATTGTAAATTGTGCTGCTATGAACATAGGGGCTCCCCCGGGTCCCTCCACTCCCAAGGAGCACAGAGCTTTCCCGGGGCACACGGCTTTCCCAGGTCCCACAGCTCCCCCATGTCACACGGGTCCCCCGAGTCCCACAGCTCCCCCAGGTTACACGGCTCCCCTGGGTCTCACCACTCCCCTGGGGAACATGGCTCCCCCTGGTACCACTGCTCCCCCAGGGCACAAGGCTCTCCCGGGACATACGGCTCACCAGGATCCCACCGGCGACCCCCCCCTCCCAGGTCACATGGCTCCCCCTGGTCCCACCGCTTCCCCGGGGCACAAGGCTCTCCTGGGGCACAACGGCTCCCCCGGGTCCCACCGCCCCCCCAGGTCACACGGCTCCCCCTGGTTCCACCGCTCCCCTGGGACACAAAGCTCTCCCGGGCCACACGGCCCCTGGCCCCTCCTATCCTGGATCCCCGGGGGCCCGAGCTGCAGGTGGGCAGGAGGACGACAAGGGGGAAGAACGGGGAGGCTCTAGCCGACTCCACCCTAGCAACCTCAGCAGCTCTGATTTCACACGTTCAGGCTTTCAGTCCCCCGGGTTTAGGTGTTTAGAGTCCCAGGTCGCAACGAGTGATTTGGGTACTACCTCTCGGTCCTCCGTCACGCTCCAGGGGTATGCTCCACCTTGGCGCTGGCTCCGACCAGGCCCAGAGTCAGGGGGACAGATGGGTGAAGGCCTCGCTCGGGCCACGAGCGGAAGGCGAGGCCGAGGCCCTGGGCTGGCTCCCTCGCCAGCAAGGCGGGCGGGCCAGGAAGTCTGCGGGCGCGGAGGCCGGGCTCTTAGGCGGCCTGCTTCCTGGGCCCTGGGCGGGGTGGGCTCCGCTCTCGGTGGGCCTCCCTCACTGGCAGCAGCTCCGGCAGTGGCTGTGGTTCCGGTTCCATTTCGGCTTTAAACTCCACATGGTGGCAGCAGTGCTTTTCCTGCCCTCTAGTTGTAGCCATCCCATTTCGCCAGCTCTCCTGTGGATCTGATGGAATCTCTTTGATTTTAGCTGTTGTTTTTTTCCAAATTGTTGATGAGGCAGCAGCTTAGGAGACTACCTAGGCCGCCATCTTGTTTCCCCTCCAGTTATGAGAGCTATTTTCTTACATAAACGAAGTTTGGAAGTTGGCAGGCCAGGGCTTCTATGGAATCTTCATGAATCCAAGCTACTTTTTAAAAAAATGGGTGTTTTTTCAATTACAGTTGACAAACAATATTAATTACAGATGATTAGACATTATATAATTCACTAAGTAATCATCCTGATAAACTTATACCCATATGACACTATACATAGTTATTCCAATAGTTTGACTATATTCCCTATGCTGTACAACCCCATGACTATTCTGTAACTACCAAAACCAATTTGTGCTTTTTAATTGCTTTACCTTTTTCACAAAAACCCCAATCCTCCTCCCATCTGGCAACAATAAAATGTTCTCTGTATCCAAGAGTTTGTTTCTATCCTGCATGTTCATTTATTTAGTTTTCTAGATTCAATTGTTGATAGATAAGTTTTTGCCATTTTATTATTCATATATTTTTAATCCTTATCTGAGGATATGTTTTATTGATGATTAGAGAGAGAGAGAGAGAGAGATCAATGTACGGGAAACATTGATCAATTGCCTCCCATATGCATCCCAACTGGAGATTGAACCCACAGCCTAGGTATGTGCCCTGACCAAGAATCAAACCTGCAACCTTTTGAGTATACAGGATGATGTTCCAGCCTGGCCAGGGCTATTGTTCCTTTTTTTTTTTTTTTTTTAATCTTTATTTTCTTCTTCTTAGAGGCGATTCTTTAACATTTCATATATTACTGTTTTGTTATGATGAACTCCAGCTTTCTCTTGTCTGGGAAGCTCTTTAGCTGACCTTCAATTCTAAATGATATCTTTGCTGGGTAGAGTAATCTTGGTTGTTGCTCCTTGTATTTCATCACTTTGAATATTTTGTGCCAAACCTTCTGGCATGTTATGTTTCTGTTGAGAAATCAGCTAACAGTCTATACGAGCTCCCTTGCTGCTTTTAAGATTCTCTCTTTGTCTTTAATTTTTACCATTTTTATTATGATGTGTCTTGGTGTGGGCCTCTTTGGGTTCATCTTGATTGGAATTTTCTGTGTTCCCTGGACTTGTATGTCTATTTCCTTCACCAGGTTTGGGAAGTTCTCCATCATTATTGTTTTACATAGGATTTCAATTTCTTGCTTTCTCCTTCTTCTGGAACACCATGATGTGAATGTTGGTATGCTTGAAGTTGTCCCAGAGATTCCTTACATTATCCTCATTTAAAATATACATTTTATTGATTTTTTACAGAGACAAAGGGAGAGAGATAGAGAATTAGAAACATGGAAGAGAGAGAAACATCTGATCAGCTGCCTCCTGCACACCCCCCACTGGGGATGTGCCCGCAACCAAGGTACATACCCTTGACTGGAATCGAACCTGGAACCCTTCAGTCCACAGGCTGACACTCTATCCACTGAGCAAAAGCAGTTAGGACTATTTTCTGTTTTCTTATCTTCCAAGTATCTGATTTGATGTTCTACTGTTAATTCCCTGTAAAGTATTTTTCATATCAGTTAATGTGTTCTTCATTTCTGACTGGTTCTTTCTTATGTTCTTTTTTTAGTTCTATTTTTATTGAAGTCCTCACTAAGTTTATCTACTTTTCTCTTAAGTTCATTGAGTATCCTTATACCTAGTGTTTTGAACTCTGCATCTGATAAATTGCTTATCTCCATTTTCTTTAGTTATTTTCTGGAGTTTAGTCTTATTCTTTCATTTGGGACACATTTCTTTGTCTCTTCATTTTGTCAATCTCCTTGTGTTTCTTTCTGTGTATTAAATAGAGCTACTATGTCTTCTGGGCTTGGCCTTATATAGTAGCTGTGAGCGAAAAGGGGCCACATGCTAACCTGACTAGCTCAGGGAAGGCCTTGCAAATTCAGAGACCTAAAGCAACAACAAAGGATGGTCTGAAATGAAAACTTTTTAATAAACTTTTTAATATTATTATTATTATTTTTAATCCTCACCTGAGGATATTTTTCCATTGATTTTTAGAAAGAGCGGAAGAGATAGGGAAAGACAGAGAGAAATATCAATGTGAGAGAAACACATCGATTGGTTGTCTCCTGCACAAGCCCCAATCAGGGCCTGGGCTGGGGAAAAGCCTGTAACTGAAGATGTGCCCTAGACCAGAATCAAACCTGAGCCATTTGGTCTACAGGCCAACACGCTATCCACAGAGCCAAATTGGCTCAGGCTGAACTGAAAATTTTTTAATTTATAAAGCAGTTTATGGAGGGTGGTCATTGTTACGCCCAGACTTCGTGATCCCCAAGGATCAACAGGGAGCCGAATCCGATGCAATAAAGAGCCTCTTTCATGCTAGCATGGGCTCTGTCCCACTCACACCGACAGCATGGCGGAAAGATGCCAAATTTTGACAGGTAAGGGGTTTTATAAGGGTGGTGATGTCACTGCTTTGGCTGCTCCTGATTGGTTGGGTAAGGGCTAGGGTCCAGCTACACAAAATGGATAGCTCCGCCCTGCCTCACAATACAAAATGGAGTTAGGAGTTAACCTTGCCCTGCTCTGCCCTTTCAGTCATGTCCTAGACCAGTGTTTCTCAAAGTGTGGTACGCGTACCCCCAGGGGTACGGGAAGAGTTTGGTGGGGGTATGCATTGCACCGGAGTTTGATGGGGATATGCACCGCACCGTGCTTAGCTGTGCCTAATTCTACGTTCTCCTAAGTTAAGTCAATTTCATCCTTCTCACTGATCCAAATAAATGTTATTTATAATATAACTTTTATTTATATTTCATTGTGAATAATTTTATTTTTTATTATTATTATTTTGTGTATGTACTAAAAAATAAAAAATAAATATATTTTGATTGTTATTAAAATACATCCATTTTTTTTGACGAGGGGTACTCAGCATTATGAAAATTATAGAAGGGGTACACATATGTCAAAAGTTTGGGAAACACTATCCTAGACCATTATCTTCCCTGACAAAGGTCAATCTTTATCTTAACTGAGCCTATTATCTTTTTTGCATTTACAATAACATCATTGGAATGTCAAGGTAATTTTTCTTTTTCCAGACTTCTCAAAGCACAGGCACTACTATACAGAGACCACAAATCACATCATTGTTATTGAGTTAACTGTTAACTATCCTGCATCTACCTAAGGAAAAGATGTGTGTCTATCATTTTACTTTTTATCTAGTCCCAGAGGTTTCCCCACTTTGCTTTCTCCCACCTCCCTAATCTATCACCAATGGATTTCATGTAACCCACTTACATCTCTCTTTTTAAAAAAATATATTTTATTGATTTTTACAGAGAGGAAGAGAGAGGGATAGAGAGTTAGAAACATCGATGAGAGAGAATCATCTATCAGGCGCCTCTTGCTCACCCCCTACTGGGGATGTGCCCGCAACCAAGGTACATGCCCTTGACCGGAATGAACCCGGGACCTTTCAGTCCACAGGCCGATGCTCTATCCACTAAGCCAAACTGGTTTCGGCACATCTCTTTTGATTGTAATGTATAAAACGGTGCAAAACTGCAGTTCTCTGGAGCATTATCTCAATCCGTTGAGATTTTGCTTCTCAGCAATTATTGACAATTTGGCTCAAATAAACTCACAAAAAAATTCTTCACAGCTTTGAATGTTTCGTACATTAACATAGGTATCTTGTAGAGTTCAGTGGCATAGCCTTCCCATTCACCTAAGCTAAGCATGCCAGCGCCCCCACCCCGACCCCTAATGTGGGTGTGTACATGCTTATGTTGTAGTTGAGCCTCGGTTGCTCTCGGCATATCAATGGGAGGAATTTACCCCCAGGCTGATTGCAAGAACTGGCTATGAATATGTGGAGGGTCAGCTGTGCAGAGGCCCCACCTTGAGTATGTTGCTTATAGAGGTTGTTGGATTGTGCTTTGATGCGGTCTGGTGTCCAGGGGGTGCACTGATTCTGGGGGCTCCTGGCGGTGCAGTCAAAAATCAACTGCCACCTGTGTTCTGACCAAGGCTACCCAGCATGAGCCACAAAGTGATCTTCAAATGATTGCTATTTGTGCTGGGCTGGGAGGTGCCCAAGAGAGGCCAAGCTGCAAAGGAAGGCCAGATGCCACTAGTGCCGGTTGGAGACACTTAGAAAGAGGTATGGGGTATACCAAGGCCAGGTGCTGTTTGTTTGAGATTTTAAGAAAGTCTGAAAGAGGAGCCAAGATGGGCCATTTGTATAGAAAAGCCACTGGAAACAGCTTGGGTGGGCCCACAAGTTGGGTGGGGCAGAGTCTTAGGGAATCACTAGGGAAGGGCAAACAATGATGGCCAGGTTGATGAAGACTCAGATATGGTGCCTGCCTGAAGGCTCCATTGGGGAGGGCTCAGAAAAGGAACCATGGTTTCTGCCAGCACTTCAGTCAGGAAGAAAGCTGCCCCTCCCGCTCTCGCTGTGATGCAAGGCAATTTAGTTCCTCCCTGGTTCCTTTTAAGCTGCTGCCCCAGTGCTGAAGCTCAGAACAAGTGAGTCTGAGTAAGTCCGTATGCAGACCCATAAAGAAGCAATCAAGAACCATATATATGCTGTCTTAAAGAGAAACACCTGGGACTCCAGCAGTCCTGTCTCACTCAGCCATAATCCCCACTAGTTTTTACAACCAGAAGTAATGAGGACTTCTATTCCTGGCACTAAAGCCTAAGGCTGGGGATCTGGTGTTGGGCGGGGACCTCTTGCTCCTCAGGGGTACCTCCACAGCTGAGATATCCCTCCCAATTCTTTTTAAAAAAATATATATTTTATTGATTTTCTACAGAGAGGAAGAGAGAGGGGCAGAGAGTTAGAAACATCAATGAGAGAGAATCATCGATCAGCTGCCTCTTGCACACCCGCTACTGGGGATGTGCCTGCAACCAAGGTACATACCCTTGACCGGAATCGAACCCGGGACTCTAAGTCCACAGGCCAATGCTCTATCCACTGAGCCAAACCAGTTTCAGCCCTCCCAAATCTTTTTTTTTTAAATATATTTTATTGATATTTTACAGAGAGGAAGGGAGAGAGATCGAGAGCTAGAAACGTCGATGAGAGAGAAACATCGACCAGCTGCCTCTTGCACACCCCCTACCGGGGATGTGCCTGCAATCAAGGTACATGTCCTTGACCAGAATCGAACCCGGGACCCTTCAGTTCCAGACCAATGCTCTACCACTGAGCCAAACCGGTTTCGCGCCTGCCAATTCTTAATCACCACACTGTGGGTGTGGGGCCAACCTGTTCTGGATCTCAGCCCCTCCTACTAATCTTGAGGTGGCTTCTTTATATCCTTAGCTATAGGACTTCTGTTCAGTTAGATTTCAGGCAATTTTGAATGATAGTTGTTCTATAGTTTAGTTGTAAATTTGATGTGGTTGTGAGAGGAAGTGAATGCCGCATTTACCTATGCCACCATCTTGCCTGGAAGCCCAGTATATAATTGTCTAACCACTATGCTATACACCTGAAACTAATACAAAATAATAATAATAAGTAAATTGTAATTGAGAAATAAACATTTTAAAATAGTTATAACAGATGGAGAAGAGAGGGAGAAAGGAATAGAGTGCCTATTCAAACAAGTAATTGACATAAACTCATCAAACTTATGGAAAGAACTGAATCTCAAGGCAAAGAAGCTAACATAACATCTAATTATCAAAATATAAAAAGACCTTTTGCAAAGCACATTATAGTAAAGCTGTCAAAAATTAATGACAAAGAATTCCCCATGCAGTCAGAGAAAAGAAGATGGAAACCTCTAAAACCATTAGATTATCAAATTTTTCAGCAGAAACTCTACAAGCGGGACCGAAACAAGATGGCGGCCTAGGTAGTCTCCTAAGCTGCCTCCTCCTCAACAATTTGGAAAAAAACAACAGCTAAAATTGAAAGGGATCACACTAAACCCACAGGAAAGCTGGCGAAATGGGAAGGCTACAACTATACACAAAGCAGGATGCCGCTGCTGCCATGTGGAGTTTAAAACTACGGCAAAACCGGACCTGCCGGAGCCGATGCCACCGGGAATGAGGGAAGCCAGACCTCGCTCTGCCCGGAGGCCCAGGGAGTGGGCCAGCCCTGCTGGCCACTGTGGGAGCCAGGGAGCTGATGTGGGGCCTCTGCCACGCCTTGGGCTCCTGCCCCGAGGAGAAGCCTGTGAGCACGGCCTCCCTGCCCACAACCATCCCGGCCCGCAGCTGTCCCAGCCCACCCGCCGTGCTGGTGAGGAGATGGTGCAACGTCTCCCAGCCCCCAGCCAGCTCGGCCCAGCCTCCGTGCACGCCATGCTGGTGAGGAGCTGGCACAGCACCTTCCGTTCTCAGCCCTGGCGAGTCCTTCCTCCGCCGCCGCATGACCGGGCCGAAGCTTCCGCCACTACCGCCATATGGATTTTAAAACTACAGGGGAAACTGAGCCACAGGAGCTACCGATGCTGCCGCACCCGCTGCCGCTGCGAATAATAGGAATTCACCGAAAACAGAGCTCAATCTGCCCCGGGGTCAGGGAGAGTGCAGTTTCAGAACTTAGCCTCAGCATCTACAGCAGCTCCACTTCCACACCAAAGGAGACACCATTGAGGGTGATCTCTCCGCCCGCAGCCATCTCAGCCCACCCACAACCTTCCCAGCACACCCTCAGTGCTGGTGTGGAGATGGCGCGTGCTGGTGTGGAGATGGCGCAGCGCCTTCCATTCCCGCCCCCGGCGAGTCCTTCCTTTGCCACCGCATGGCTGGGCCGAAGCTTCTGTCACTGCCGCCAGGTGAACTTTAAAACTACAGTGGAAATTGAACCACAGGAGCGACCATCGCTGCCGCACCTGCCACCGCCATCGCGAATAAAGGAAATCCACCGAGAACAGAGCTCACTACGCCCCAGGCTCAGGGAGTGGGCGGCCTCAGAACTTAGCCTCCGTGTCTGCAGCTGCTCCACTTCCGCACCGAACGAGACACCTTTGAGGGCTGTCTCCCCGCCTGCAGCCATCTCAGCCCGCCAGCAGCCGTCCCAGCCTGCCCGCCGTGCTAGCAAAGAGCTAACTCAGAGCCTCCAATTCACGACCCCAGTGCCCCAGAGGGAGCGTGTGCCCTGGGTGAGCCGTGTGTCCCAGGGGGCCGTGTTCCCAAAGTGAGCCGTGTGTCCCAAAGGGGTCAGGTGTCCCGGGTGAGCTGTGTGTCCCTGGGGGCCGTGTGCCCCGGGTGAGCCGTGCGTCCCAGGGGAAGCAGTGGGACCAGGGGGTAAGGGCGGTGTTAAGCAGAGAAGGAGCTGACTCTATTCATGTGGTCCTGAGATAGTCACCATAAAACAAACAGACTGCCAAATGAGGAGCGGATTCTATTCTTGTGATTCTGAGATAGTCACCATAAAACAAGCAGATTGTCAAATGACAGCGGGGAGGGGAAGACCTGGGGGGAGATAAGAGAACAACCGAAGGACTGGTATGCATGAATATAAGTACAACCAACAAACACAGAACTCTGGGGAGGGAGGGCATGAATGGGAGGTGGTGGTGGTGGGGGGGGCAATGGTAAGCTATGTACACACATAATACCTTAATAAAAAAATAAAAATAAAATAATAATAATAAACTCTACAAGCTAGGAGAGTGGAATCAAATATTCAAAATATTGAAAGGGAAATCACCAGCCAAGAAAAATATATCTAGAAAATTATCCTTTAGATCTGAAGGAGAAATAAAGACTTTCCCAGACAAACAGAAGCTGAGGGAATTTACCTGCTAAAAGGTACTCATTTACTGAAAACAAAAGGACAGGACACAAACCCGTAGGATGACTAACAGACAGAAGAAAACTGCAACTCTTGCTCATAATAGCATATTAAACACTTAAATATAACATAAATGTTAAGAGGTAAAAGTATTAAAATAAAGGACAATTGCTACTGCAATTTGGGAATAAATGTCCAGTATAAAAAAGGACATATTATGGTAACAAAAACATAAGTCACTGGCTGAGGGCTTAGAGTGGGAAGTTGCATGAATTCCCTGGCATTGAAGGCTTGCCATGTTCATATCTGGGGCATAGCAGGCACCAAGGGTCAGAGAATGCCCAGGCAAAGCTTCATGTGCTGGCACTGGTACTCAAACTACCATGTATTGATAAGGGAAGGGTGACAAGACATGGACTGGGCACCCACAGTATCTGCTACATGCAGCAACCCAGGCACATTCACCCAAACACTACTTCTCAGCTAGGCACCACAGCCATTCCCAACACCAATGCCTCCGGAGATGAGATGACGACAGTTCTAGTCCAAATTGAGTTTAAATCTGTTTTTATTTAATTTTAGAGAAAGAGACAGAGAGATAGAAACATCAATGATAATCGGCTGCCTCCTACAGGCCCTCTACTAGGGACCCTGACCAGGAATCAAACTGGTAACTTCTTGGTTCACAGGTCAAAGCTCAATCACTGAGCCACACCAGCCCGACCCAAATTGAGTTTAATAGGGAGTTTCATAAAGAGATTCATTGGAAATGCAAAGGTCTGAGATAGGGGTTTGGTTGAATTCTGAATTAGAAAGCAGTAGGACCTAAGGTTAAAGACCTGAAGAGGTTGGGGGTTCATCTTAAGAACTCCATTGGGGTGATACTGGGAGCTGTTTTGGGATGCCCCAAGTACCATGTAGGGGGATTGCATCTCAGGTTCCGGGTGTGAAGAGCTAAGTGAGGATAGGGATAGGTGTTCAGGGTGTTTCACAGAAACAATCAAGGGGCCTCAATTTCACAGAAATCATCACGGGGGCTCCTTATGGGTGGGAGAGGGATAGTACATCACCCCAAATATTGGGGACTGTTTACTCCCACCACAGCAGCCACTTTGAGGTTTTAATGTAAGACCCCAATGGCAGGACATTCCATATACATTATCATGGATTTGCAACATTAGCATACGCTGGCTGTCCCACAGGACGGTGGGGACTGGAAAATCAGTCCAGGTTCTGGGTTTTGAGTCCTAAGAGGACAGGCCTGGGGGTGCCGTGCGGCTCCTCTTCAGTAGCTGCCGGAGCTGTGAACAAGACAAGGCAGACGGAGATGACTTGGAGGTTGCAAGGAGAGGTGGGGGAGGCACAGCTGGTGAAGTTGGAGATTAAAGAAGAAAAGTTGAGTGGGGTCATTTGGGTTTGACAATCAGGGGTTCAGAGTCAAGATTTAAAATTGAGGGTAAGAAGGCTCAGAGCCAGAACTGGAGATGAAGGGAAGCTGTTGCTGAGTGGGAGTTCCCTCCTTTGGGTTCGCGTAGAGGGCTGGGAGTTGAAGGGTAGGGACATGGGATCAGAGGTCCCATTTGGGAGTCAGGAGTCCCACTTTGAGATCAGGACTCAGGATTATGGGCAAGGGATTGGAGGTCATACTCGAGGATCAAAGGTTGTTCCCTGAGGCCAGGATTCAGGTTTATAAGTAGAGGTCGTATTTTGAGGTCAGGGTTGGTTAAGGTCACCTTCTGAGATTACCTCTAAGGTCAGGAATGTGTAGGGTCAGGGGTTTACCAGTTAGGTCAGAGGTCACTCAATGCTCACCCCCTCAGGGCCCGGCCCAGGCCGCAACAAGTGGATGGGCTGCTCATTCTCCAGGTTTCGCAATGCTGGATCTGCCCCGGCTGCCAGCAGGTGACGCACTATGGCCTCCTGGTGTGGCCCAGGAGGCAGGGCAGCTGCCATGTGGAGGGCTGTGTTCCCATGGGCCTGGGGACAGTGAGGGGAGGACTGATAAGGATTCAGACTCAGCCAACCTGAGCCCTCAACATCACACTGCATATTCTGCCACATCCATAGTGCACATTTCTCCCTTCACATAGACATCCATACACCACTTTCACATTCCAGAACCTACAATGTTCCCTCTACAGTCACAGTCCAGAGGACCCCCAACACCCCACTGCCCTCTCTGCCACCTCTCTCATAATCTCCACATTCTAGCCTAGCACCCTACCTTCATGTTGACAAAGGCCCTCAGGTCTCCCTGTGGCAGCTCCAGCAGCAGCTGAACTAGGATGGTGTTGGCGGCCTGCACAGCCAAATGCAGAACAGTCTTGTTGCTCTTGATCTCCTGTGGGGAGGGGTATAGCTGAGGTCAGGCCAGTCCTCACATTCAGGCCCCCTGTCACAGAGCCAAAGAGCCTGTAGACACCTGCCTCTCCTCTGTAATATGCAAGGCTGCCTTATACAGTTTTATGGACTGTGTACTATACAAAAGTTTAAGGGAGTGCCATTCACATCACACAAATCACAGAACTTTACATTTATTAAGATAAATTTCCAACCCAAGTGTCTAACAAAAGGCTCCTTTCTAATCCTCCAAGGTGTTCTCTGGGCCAGCAGCTATCTTGGCCACCCCGCATTCTATTAGGCATAGTAAACTGTACCTACATCTTATATGGGTGGCACTTTATCTATTACAAGGATGGGAGCTGAGCAACATTACTTAGTGGACTAAACTAAGCCTATATCCATTTCCATATTAAGCGAGTCTCACATTTTGAGGTAAAGTAAGCCGTTTTCCACAATGAAACTTTATTATGTGCCTTTAAAGAGTGATAATAAACATTAAAAATATTAGGTGTTTACACGGAGCAAAACAACCTAGTTGACTCACCAAATAAATTATGAAGAGAAAACAGAAATGGAAGGGGAAGCTCTCTATTAAGATTGACTTAAAAGACATATCATTGCTTCCTGGCTGGTGTGACTCAATTGGTTGAGCACCATCCTGTGCACCAAATGGTTACCGGTTCAATTCCCAATGGGAGGCAACCAAATGATGTTTCTATCTTCCTTCCTTTCTCTAAAATCAATTAAAAATAAATTCAAACAAACATATTGCAATATGTGAGCTTTATTTTGAGCTATGTGTCCTTTAATGGAAAAAAAAAATGTATGTCACTTTAGAGCCAAACGAAATTTGAATAAAGCTAGAATATTTGACATGAAATTGTTCATTATTTTTAAGCTGGAATAATGATTTTAAAGATACACAAATATTTATTGATAAACTTGCTTGGATTAAGTGGAGGAATAGATGGGGCAGACAGGCTATGAGTTGCATGTTATTGATGTTTGTTTGGTACATGAAGTTCATTATACTATTTTCTGTACTTTATCTATGTTAAAATTTAACAACAACAATAAAAAACAACTCCAAAAGCGATGTGTGGATGTTTAATTCTCTCAGCTAGCTCATAAAGTGAGAGGATAATATAACAATTAAGAGCTCAATTCTGGGATTAGACTTCCTGGATCTAATCTCTCTGACACTTACAAGCTATAAGATTTTTGACATCTTGTGCTTCAGTCTCCTTATCAGTAAGACAGAGAAATAACAGCACATGCATCAAATAGGGTTTGTGAGAATTCAATGCTCTATGAAACTCAGTGCATGATAAATATCAGGTCAGGTCAACAACATTATTTCCAGTTGACAACTGGGCACAAAGAAATGAAGTAATGTGCTCCCAGACAGGGACACACAGCTGGGAAGAGATAACATCAGTGTTTGGAGCCCCGGGGCATCCAGATGCCCTCATCCCTCAAATCCTCCCATAACCCAGCTCACCTGGCTGGTGTGGTCAGCACCCATTTGCAGCAACATTTGGACGCAAGACAACCGGTCTCGGGCCTGAATAGTCAGCACACGAGGACAGGGGTCAGGTGAGCCCATAGCAACATTGAGAGCCAGGATGGCTGTATGGAGGGGGGTGAGTCCTGTGGAATGGAGACAGTGAGGGCTCGGCATCTGGAGCACCCACCCTAGCCCAACTGCTGCACCCGCCCTGCCCACAACTCAACTTACCCTCAAAGTCCCTAGCTTCCAAGTCAATCCGAACCCCTGAGTTAATCACAGCCTGGGAAGAAAAGAATGAAGAGCTAGATTAGGGTCTCCCCAGACCTCCCAGTCCTAGAAACCAGAATATGGGCAATCAATGACCCCTTCTACCGCAGACATACCGTGAGGACTTCTGGGAGGCCATAGGTAGCAGCCACATGCAAGACAGAACGTCCCTGATGGTCAGTAGCATTAGGCTCCGCTCCCAGTTTCAGTAGATCCTCCACAATCAGAGGCTGGTTGGCAGCAGCAGCCACCAGGAGAGGAGTCTGCAGGTGAAAAGGAGAAATCAGAATGAGCCTAGCCCCTTCCACAGGAATCCAGGTCCCCAGACCCTCTGCCCTCAGATTCAGTAATCCAGCCCTTGGCCCTCACCTTGCCCTTATGCTCACGAATGTCCAGATGTCTGTACTTTTGGAGCACCTCAGCTGCAGCATATGCTGCCCAACGCAGCCCCCGAGCTGCGAACAGGTGCAGGAACCTGAAGACAGGAGGGAACAGTGGTTAGTACAGATGCCCAGCTGGGCTATGAGCCCAGACTCTATTCCCCTATACTCACGTGTCTCCCTCCTCGTCTTGGGCCAGTAGCCGCTGTGGCCCCAAGGCCAGCATATGAGCACGAGCTGTCTCCAGGGATGGTCCAGTGACCAAAGAGGATAATTGAGGGGGTCTCGAGGGGAGTCCAGAACCTTTCCAGAATCCCACCTGTGGCAGGGAAGGTTCTGCATAAAGCTGGGTATCCAGGGGGTCCTGAAGGGTGCAGGTGGTGAGGAGAGGCAGTCAGCTCAGGATTCCCTCTTCCCAACCCATCCCACCACACACTCATTCAGAGTACCAGGGGCTGTGTGTCCCATCTGTGCCAAGTGAACTTAGACCTTTGGGCCTAAGGAATTGGATCTTAACCCAGGCCCAGACAACTCAGAATACTGCATGAAGGCAACTGGGAACTTTGGGGGCCCTTCAGCATTCTGTTCCCACTCTGTATCTCACCTCCATCCCCAGGAGAAATGGATATGGCTGCCCTGGGTCCGAGAATGGGCAGAAGTCAGAAGTCAGGAAACTTTCAGCAGCAGAAGTAGGATAAGAGTAGGCGCTGTCTGTGTAGGCAGCATGGGTGTTAGGGCTCCAGTCTGGAAAGCCTGTGGTCGGGGCCAGGCTGCCAAGTCCAGAACCCACAGCCTCCTGGTGGGCTGGGAAGTGAGTATGGCCTGCATGTGAGAGGAGCAGGGGCGGGTCTGGTTACCAGAGTTAGGAAAGTCACAGCCAAGACTGGAGGACCTGTGTGAGGACCTGGAATCTCCCAAGGTACAGAAAGTTAGTATTTCTAAGGACTTAGAATTCTGGGACACCAAGGGGTTAGAAGGTTGGACTTCTGGGACCTGGACTCCTAGATGCTGAGGGGTTGAGAGTCTAAGACTCCCAGAAAGGATGGGAGGCCCTGGGCACCAAAGGACTGTATGCTTAGACTACTGGGCTGCAGAAACTCTCTGGAAGATCAAACTTCCACTGGGTCCTGGCAAGAATCAGGGCCTGACTCCTAAAGTTCCCCCAAGTTCTAAGGGTGGGGATGTGAGTCCCAGAGGAAGCTGGAGCTGGGAGCTGAAGGAAGCAGGTGTTTCCAGACTTACCAACCTCACCCTCGTTCACAGATGGGATCAGGGGCTGGGCCAGGGGAGGGGGGAACTGTCCCTGTAGAGACATAAGGAAAAGGGCACATGGTTGAATTTCTCTGGAGATTTTTCAACATCGGCTCCCCAGCTCCAGGATGTCTAAGGCAGGACTGCATCTCATCATCCCTGAGGGCCCAGCAAGCCAACCAGCCCCCGCCCAACAGAACAGGGACACCCAAGAGCGGTAGTGGACAGGGCTTCATGGGCCTCACCGGTGCCCCACCGGCGTCAGGCTGCTGCTGGCGGCGCCTCTGTTCTTCCAGGAGCTTTTTCACGGTCTGCGATGGGCAGTGGCTGCGCTCATGACGGCTCACTGCGGGGAGGAGGGGAGCGTGAAGGGGTGTAGAGGGGAGAGAAGTCATCAATCAGAACACAAGTTGGCGACGGGGGATTTGAGCACCCTCCTCGCTGTTCTGCACGGGAAAACTGGAACGCTGATGTCGCCCGAGAACTCCAAAACCAATCTACAGTTTCGGGTGCGGCGCCCGCCCCCGCTGTTTCCTTCCTTCTGCTCCGCACTTTCCCCTCTGAGCCAACTTTCCACCAGCGTCGTGGAAACTGAGGACGGGGGAGGAGGAGGCCCTCTGCCATCCCCCTACGACTTCCGCAAAAAATTCCCCCTCCAGACCTCCAGGTCCTGAGGCCTCGGGGGCTGTCTGACATCACAGCCTCGGCACAGGTTCCCAACGTCTCTCTTCCAACAAGCCGCCCAGATCCTCTCCGCGGGAAACCAGGCACCCCAGCCCCCTCCTGGGGTCACCGTCAGCCACTGTGCCCAGCTCCTCGGAGATCGAGGGGCAGACCCGCCCACCTCACACTCGGGAGCCCCAGCTCCCAGACGCCTCGGGAAGACTCCGGAGTTCCGCACCCTCCCCTCCGGGTTCCAGCGGAGGAAGGGTTAAAGGGTGGGGGCGGCCGAACTCGGAAGCCGCTCGGGGGCGACGCGCTGACGCCGCGACGCGCTGACGCCACGGCGCACACGCAAGGGAACCTTCCGCTTCCGCTTCCCCTCCACGGCGCCCAGGTGTCCGCTCGGAGGCGGGGCGGCCGGCTGAGCTTGGCGCTCGCGGAATCCCCACGCGAGGGGAATTCCCATTCAGCCTCGGCGCTGGGACGAAGTGGGGAGGGCGACTCGGAAGTCTCGGGCGGGAGAGGGGGCGCAGGCATCGCCCGCACAGACCCTGAGGCCGGGCGAGACCTTGCCCACCGAGCCCCGTGGCTAAATTAAACCACCACGCCCCGAGGCGCTCATTCCGCCAGGGATTTCTAGTGGAAGGAAATCCGGCCGCCAGCCCCTCTTTCCCCGCGCCCAGGAGCCCTGATCCCAGTCCCCTCACCCCGGGACCCAGGAGTCCTGATCCCAGTCACCTCCCCCCAGGACCCAGGAGTCCTGATCCCAGTCCCCTCACCCCGGGACCCAGGAGTCCTGATCCCAGTCACCTCCCCACGCGCCCAGGAGCCCAGATCCCAGTCCCCTCCCCCCAGGACCCAGGAGTCCTGATCCCAGTCACCTCCCCACGCGCCCAGGAGCCCAGATCCCAGTCCCCTCACCCCGGGACCCAGGAGTCCTAATCCCAGGCTCCTCACCCCAGAACCCAGGAGTCCAGAAGCGCAAGCGCTCCTCTATCTCGACCCCGGAATCCGGGGCCAGTCTCCCCTCCAAACACCGGGCACCCTCAATCTCAGGACCCAGGGCTTTGAGTCCGACTCCCAGCCCCTCACTCCTCCACCCTCCATTACCTCTGGGGTTCCGCTGGGCGGACTGCGGGCCCCCAGGGCCCCGGCCTCGGCGCTGCGCCAGCCTCGCTGTTACCCGGCGCAGCCACCGCTGCTGGGCCCCCCGATCTTGGGTCCCGCTGGCCTCGAGTGTTTAAATGGGGTCTGGCACCGCCCGTTCTGGTGGCCCCGCCCACAGCCCGGGAGTCCCCGCGCCTCGCTCTGGCAAACACAGGCCCTGAAGAGGCTGGGCTGACCTTGAGCCCCAACCCCACCTTTTCCAGAGAGCGGGGGCTCCCCACCCTGGTCTGAGGAAAAAGGGCCTGGGATTCTGGACTCCTGAAGGAGGGCCCTGGAGGCCTGGACTTCGTCTCTGACCTGGGGGTGCTTGAGACCGCGACTCCTAGGCTGGGCAGGGTGGGGCTATAGTCCTGGGAGAGGAGAGGCCTGGGGGTCCGGACTTCCTGGTCTCTAGGGAGGAAAAGTCTGCAGGTAATAGTGATAAAGGTAGACTCAAATCCCCACCACCACCACCACCTCTTTTTTCAGAGGTCAGTTCTCAAGCATTCATTTAAAATAACGTATTACCGCAGGGGAAGCACTCTGCTGGTGCTGTGTTCAGCTGTGAACTAAGCAGGCCGCAATTCCCCCGCTCAAGCTGACTGACTCCAGGGAGAGGCTTTCTCAGCTCCAGCTTGGTGCTTGTTCACAGCACTGATGGACAATGTTAATCGCCTGGCTCCCCTGCTTTCATTCTCTGCTAGGGTTCTCCTTCATTTGCTGCTCCTCATTTTCCTGGCTGTTTCTTCCTCAGCATTTTTTGAGGGGTGGGGGAGATGTGTGAGTGTTGGGAGGTCTCCATCTGTACTCGCTGCCTTGGCAATCTCATCCAATCTGGTGACTTTAAATACCATCCAGGTGAGATTTAGCCCCTGAACTCATAGAGGCAGCTGTGGTCATTCAACTTCTCCTCTGGAAGATCTATCAGCCATTTCCAACTCAGTATCCCTAACCTCCAGCACTTCCCTTCCCCTGCCCCATAACTGCTTCCCCTCCGCCGCCCTGTCAAAGGATGCTCATCTTTTCAGTTGCTTAAGCCGTAGGCTTTGGTTATCCTGGCTCTCTCTCTCTCTCTCTCTCTCTCTCTCTCTCTCTCTCTCACACACACACACACACACACACACACACAACCTTATCTACTCCATCTACAAGTTTTGTTGGCTCTACCTCCCAAATCTTTCCAGAGTCTCCCCAGTGCCCACACTCTGGCCCACCTCCCACCTGGACAATCATAATGTCCCTAGTCTCTGTCCCTTCCCCCAGTTTGTCCCCAAAGGCAGTCAGAAGGACCTACCACCTCTTCCCCCCCCCTCCCTCCACCCCCCACAGGAAGCAGTTAGCCTTGCTGCCAGCAGGGTGACATCCGCTTTTGCTGCCTCTCTACTCCCCCACTCTTCCTCAGAACCTCTCTGGACCAAATCCCTTCCAGCCCCAACCCACCATGCTCCCTCCAGGCAACATCCTGCTCCTGCTTTTGCTCCCAGGTGAAGCCAGCAGTTACCGGGAGGGGGTAGGGGTGGGGGTGGGGGGGTGACTATTTGTGAAAGAGGTGGCTGGGGTGGCATTTGAAGGGAGGAGTGCTGAGAGCAAATCCTTCTACCAGTGCCCCTTCTTTACCGGGAGATCCATTTGGCTTCTGGGCTTGGTTCTTTGGGGAGGGAAGCTGAGTTCTGGAGTGCCTACCTATTAATCTCTCCTTCTCACTGCTGGATCTATTCTTTTGATTTCCTGTCTCTGCTTCCCTGTGCGCTCCCCCTACCCTTTGGCCGCTCTTTCTTATTTGATCTTTTGGAGTGGAGCTTACTTCTCAGCACATCACCTTTCCCTGCACTCTCTTTTGGGAACCACCTCCCCCACTGATTACGTTCTCTCTCTTCCCACAGTGGCTGCAGCTCAGATAACTCCAGGTGAGAAATCAAAACTTCCCCTTTGCCATGCTACATCAGGTACTGTTTCCATCCCTAAAGTATAGCTTGAGGATCCTGGAATACCCCCAGTGGCTCTCCAGATCCCAATCTCTTGGCCAACCCCCAGCCTCTCTTCAGGAGTGCCCACTATGCCCAAAGCCCCACATGTGTCTCACTATGCTTGAATACCCTAGACTCTCTGGATCTCCATCTCCCTTTTCACCCCCCAAGTGCAACCCCAGGGAATTGGTCACCCATCAGGGACTTCTGCCCATATGCCCACAGCACAACCCTCAAAGCCTGGAATCCCCCTCAGCCACCTTGTTTGGCCCCCACCCTCCAGGTTCCTGTTCCGGATGTGGGCCCCTCCCCCTGCCACTCCTGGCAGGCCTTGTGGCTGCTGATGCTGTGGTGTCTCTGCTAATCGTGGTGGTGGTGTTTATATGTGCCAGACCACGTGACAGGCCCACCCAAGGTGAGGGCAGGGCTGGACTAGGGGTGGTGTCTCTAGGGAAGAGGTCCCCATGGAGGGGTCCCCTGGGGGAAGCCCTGGAGGTGCTGCTGGGGAAACCCTGGGGGCCCTGCTGGGGGAACTCCTGAGGAAACCCCTGAAGCAGGAGGTCCCCGGGGAGGTGTGGGTGGGTGGTGGGTGGTCAGGCCTCATGCTTTCTTTTCCCCACCCCCAGAAGATGGCAAAGTCTACATCAACATGCCTGGCAGGGGCTGACCTCCTGTAACTGGGACCTCTGACCTCTGACTTCTGACCCTGGATTGTGCGTGGTGGCACAGGAAACCTATTCAATAAAGCGACCAAAATACCTCTACTTCTAATTCTTCCTCAAAGAACCCAGGGTCCTCAAAGCCTCCCTCCCATTTAACTGTTTCTGGGTCCATGACCTACCCTCCCAGAACCAAATATCCCCATCCCCTCAGCCCAGAGAACTGCAATAACTCAACAGTGTTTTGTGTTCCATGTTTATTTGGGGGCAAGGGGCAGGGAAAGTCTGATATCTCAGAGAGGCCACTCTGTAGATCTGTACTTGGTGGGAGTAGGAATAGGGTGCTGAGCAGGCATCAGGAATGGCTGGATCCAGGCATTGGGTTGTTGACTGCCGTGGTTTGAGCTCATTTGTAATACTGCCTCGGTGTGTTGAGGTCACTGTAGACATCCGATCTCTGACCTTGGAGCTCCTAAAGGTTTGGACAGGGTGGCAACCATTAGTGGAAGAGGTCTGCCAAATGAACTTAAAACAAAATCCACCCTTCTCCCAGGGGCCTGCAAGGCCCCAGTGACTACTTCAACCTTGCAGCCATATTAGAAATCTAGGTTTTATTCAGGTGTCTTCAAAGTTCCCCTTTCCCCTCTGCCTCATCATTAGGCCCCAACCTCAGAGCTTTTGCACATACTGTTCTCTCTGCTTAGAATACTGGTCCCCTAAATATTCCCATGGATGATTCTATCCTCCCCTTCCAAGTCTTAACTTATATCACTTCCTCAGAAAGGCATTTCTTGATTTCTTCATCTGTAGTTTCTTCCCCACAAACCCCAAATGATCTTATTTGTTAATTTGCTTCAAGTCTGTTTCCCCAACTAGGATATAAGCTCTGCAGCTATGTCTTCAGTATCTAGTACATGTAGGTGCTCAACAAATAAAGTGAAGCAATGCTTTGGCTAATATTTCACTGCTCCCAGTAACTGGAAAGCTCCTTCAGTCTTATGGACCCCACAGAGCAAGACTCAATATCTTACACTTTACAAAGAGACTTTTTATCACAAGTGAGGCAAGGCAAAGCTGGTTGTAGACAAAAGATTTCATAGACTAGGATTCACAGTTACTGAGGGAGGGTCTATGGCCCCAAAAGGCAGGCATCATACTGACTCCTGAAATCATATATGCATATGGCTGGTCTAGGTGTGCATCTTTCTGGAGAGGGGTATGTTTGGCTTCATAGATTCATAGAGGAGCTCATGACCCCTTAGAGGGTTAAGAACGATGTTGAGAGGCAGGAAATGGAAAGATGCCTCTTATTTACATTATGGTTCTTAAAAAAAAGGTTTCAAGGATATGATCTTATTTGCACCACTCCGAGATTGTATGCACAATTTTATATTTTTTGTATGGATTATTCTGAAGAGTCCAAATTTCATTAGCTTTTCAAAGGGATGCAGGATCCCAAACCCCAACCTTCCAACCCCAAAATCTTTAGAGTTACCAAGCTAAGGCTGAATTATATCCTTTGATGAGAGCTTCTGCAAGTCAGCCTGTCCTGGTCCAGGCTTTTCCAGAACAATTTGGAGACTGCCTTCTGGCTAAGGCCTGCATTTGCCTTTGCAAAGACAAACCATCTCTAGACGTTTCTCTCCACACATTTTAAGCTGAGCATAAGTTCATGATTGATCATTGAAATTAGTTTTGGACAGATGCCCCATTAGTTTTCAAGGGTTTGAGAAGCTGCTGAGAAACTGGCTTTAGGGTCTAGGTGCTAGAGGGACTTGGGTGGGGGTTGTTTAGGACTGACATTCACAGGGCACGAGTGATACAGAAGGAAGAGAAGCTAGTTTCCTCACCTGGTAAGGTGACTCTGTCTCAGTGATGCGCTGTTTCCGGTTCACTGCTGGGGGTGGGGAGTGGCACAGGTGCAGAGGTACACAAGGTGGTAAATTGGGATTATTTAGTTGGTGTGAAACCATCACCATCCCCTTGGATGATTGTGATTTGGGAGCTTACCCCTCCCATCCAGGCAAGTCCTCAGTGTCCCATCCCCATCCAATCTCACTCACCCTCCACAGCCCCTCGCCCCCGAGGGACCAGCCTGCCCAGAGAGTACACAGCCAGAGCGATGAGAAGGGTAAGTACCAGGTCCCCCAGCACAATACCAGCCAGCACACCAGGGCTCACCACAGAGCAGTTGCATTCTGGGAATGTATATGGCACAGGAGTCAGAAGAGGTCAATGGGAGTCGGGAATTGGGAGGCGGTGTCAGGGGGAGTTTGAAGAGATTGGGAAGAAATGGGAGGACTTTCAGAAATAGGAAGGGGTATTTCAGGGTCTAGGCCTACCGCTCTGGGACTGGACAGGGCTGAGACCTGAAGAAAGAAAAAGAAAGTAAACTGAGTTGTAGAGCTCTGACTGGAGGGTGGTCATAGAAGCTGGGGCGGGTGGGTCCTGACAGCCAGGGAGCTAGGGTAAAGAGCAACTTCTGGTAGGACCTGTGGCTGACACAAAGGCCACTGGACTGTTACTTCTACACTGACTTATCCTATTATACCACCCTTAGCGTCCCCTCCCTCTGCTGGCTTCTACTGGAAGCCAAATATTGGAGTTTCAGGTTCTGGGAGAGACCCATAGGGTTTTGGGAGCTAGGAACCTGCTCCTGTCCCAACCTTCCCCTTTGGTTCTCTTTCCACCCTGTTCCCTGCCTTGCCCCAAGGTGAGCCCAGGGACTCAGAAGGCAGCTTCAGAAGCCCCCAACTCACCACCCACAGTCAGAAGGAGAAGCAGGAACAGAAGCCTGTTGAAGGGTCTAAGGCCCCCCATGATGTAGGCGGCACTGCTGGATACTACAGTCCGAGGGCCAGTGGGATGTGGCCAACCAAGTGAAGGAGGAAGTTTGAGGTGGGTGGTGGCAGGAGGAGGAGGGGACAGTAGGGGAGGAGGAACAGAGAGAGCTAATACAGGAAAGAATCAGGCCCAACATCTCAGGGGCAATGCTATAGCCCCCATTGGCTGGACATGAAGGGCAACGGGTACATACTAGTATATCAACTCAACCTCCATCCCAGTCAAGGGTCAGACATTGTAACAGGAGGATCAGTGACTGACTATGGTTGAAGCCAGCTCTGCCTCTTCCTGGCTGGGCAACCTTGAGCAAGACATTCAATCTCTCGGCCTGTTTCCTCATTTGTACAAGTAAAATGGGGAGTAAAATAGTACCTAGTTTGTGGGGAGTTGTGGGATCAAATGAATTAATGTTTCTAGAACAGGGACTGACACTTGTCAGCATTTTTTAAAATTAAATATATTTTATTGATTTTTACAGAGAGGAACAGAGAGGAACAGAGTTAGAAACATCGATGAGAGAGAAACATCGATCAGCTGCCTCCTGCACACCCCTACTGGGGATGTGCCCGCAACCAAGGCACATGCCCCTCACTGGAATCGAACCTGGGACCCTTCAGTCTGCAGGCTGATGCTCTATCCACTGAGCCAAACCGATTTCTGCACTTGTCAGCATTTTATAAGCACCAGCTGTAATCATTAGATAATCCGAACCTTGTGATATTCAGAGTATATTAAAAAAAGAGCCATCAGGACATAGGCACTAATGTGCAGGTACTCTGCCCAAGTGTTAACTCACTTAACCCCCACAACACCCTTCTGACATAGATGCTCTTATTATCCCCATTTTACGGAATAATCAAGACACTTGCCCAAAGTCACACAGCAAATAAAGGTGGAAATAGAACCCAGAAACCAAAGACAGATATTTGACCCACAGAGAGAAAGCAAAAAGAACCAAGATAAAAGATAGAGGAGCCCTAGCCGGTTGGGCTCAGTGGATAGAGCATTGGCCTGTGGATCAAAGGGTCCTGGGTTCGATTCCGATCAAGGGCACATGCCCAGGTTTCAGATTTGATCCCCAGTACAGTAGGAAGCAGCTGATCAATGATGCTCTCTCATTATTAATGTTTCTATCTCTCTTTCCCTCTCCCTTCCTATCTGAAATCAATTATATATATGATTGAGGAGAAAATGATGGTAAGAGAGAAAGAGGGAGAGGAACAGACAGTGAGACACACACATCACAGACACAAGATTAGAGGTTGGGATGAGGCAGGCCCAATGTGATGACCACTGGGCTGGGCTGCTCCATCAAAAAGTAAGTGGCCGGAAGTGAAGACTGAGGTAGAAGGCAAAGACTTCTAGCCCACAGCAGGAGGGCTGGGGCTGGGGCTGGGGAAGAGGAACCTGAGGTTAGGGCACTGGGGGGATGGGCCAGCGGCAGGAAGCTCCCCTCCTCCATCCAGGCGTCACACCCCACAGCTCCTTGGGCTAAGAAGAGAAAAGGGGAACCTGGATGCTAGTCATGGGACAGACTCTGAGAGGCCTGTTGCTAGGGGTGGAGATGGTGGGGGGAGGGGCAATTCCGAGTCTGGAGGAGAGAGTCGGGGCCCAGCCCTGGCAGCACTGGTTGCTGATTAGGAGAAAATTCTGAGACATCCTCAATTAAATTCCAGCAGGCTTATGAGTGGATGGAAGAGACAAGAAGTTTATCAGTTAACTACTGAATGGCAAACTCAACAAAAGACTGCTCACATTCCTGAATGAATGTTGAATTAACTGGGAAGACTCTGCTGTCTTCTTCTTTACTCACTAGAGGCCTGATGCAAGAAATTCATTGGCCCCACCGCTGACTGCGGCTGCCTTTGCCTTGCCCTCCCCCCCCTCACCCACTGCCTCGGCCCCGCCCACCACCATCACAACTGAGGGGCCTCTGCCTCGGCTTTGTCTGGAAGGATGGGTCTAATTAGCATATTACACTTTTATTATTATAGATGAACTTTTTGAACTCTTGTCCACATCCAATCCAAAGGAGCAAATATTTCTTCCTTATGGACAATGCACCCATCCCAGAACTAGCCCTTACTCAACTTCCCCCAAACTCTTTATCTGTGACCAATGTAAATTCTCTAAAAACAACTTACTTTTTTCCCCCCTCCAAACTCATTGTATAAAAATTCCTGGCCGACATGTCACCTCCTTCTTGCCCTGCCACTGGTGGTTTAGATTGCATGACCCAGGACCTGGTCCTTTCTTGGCTAGCATTTAACTCAACAAAATCTTTCTTTCTTTCTTTTTTAATTTTTATTTTTTATTAAGGTATTATAAGTGTACATACCTTACCAATCCCCACCTCAGCAAAATCTTTCAGAAGAGCTTTTGGGCGTGAAAGCTTTTTGTTAACACTGCTAATGGCTGCCATTGCCCAAGCCTGGCTGAGTCCTATCACTAAAGAACCACCTTCCCACCACCAGGTCTGGAGTGAACATGGTGAGAGCAGGCCCTGTAGACCCTGTTGGCACCTCAGATCTCTCAAGGTGGCTGCAGCAGAGTCATTCAGGGACAATCAGAGACCAGAGGAGACTCTGAGTCAGGAAGACCCTGGTCTGATACCAGTGTTTATTGGCTCCCTCTGACATGGCATGGGGAACAGACTTTGGGGTGCAGGAAGGGGAGAAGGAGGCTGCATTGGTCTTGTTTATTGTGAGGACTTGTGAGGTTTATCAGAATAATGCCTGCCTGGCATACTCTATATGCTCAATGAATGTTAATTATTATCATTACTAGAGGCCCGGTGCACAAAATTCATGCATGGGTGGAGTCCCTAGGCCTTGCCAGCAATCAGGGCCAGGCTAATCAAAGACCCTGGTGGGATCAGGGGAGGAGGCAACTATTGCTGGGCCGGGCACAGAAGGAACGGACACCAGGTGCTGATGCCGTGTCAGCACCTCGCCATCATATGGTTCCCTGCCTCACCCTCTCCTCCTCCCTTGCTGCTGCACCACCACTGTGGCAGGCAGGTGGAGGGCCAATTGGGACCTGCTGGTTGGGGGGAGGGACAAGGCATGGAAGGTTGGTTGCCGGCCCCAAGGAGGAAGCTGGCCCTCAGCCCCCCTGGGAAAAGGGCCACATCCACTACCACCCACTCCTGGTTCCCTGCCCCAACCTGGGGCCCAAAGGCCCTGGGGGAGTCAGGAGAGGAGGTGATGGTCGCCGGGCCAGGCAAAAAAGGAATGGATGCCAACGCCACATCAACGCCCTGCTACCACTCTGTTTCCCCTCTCCCCCTCTTCTCCTTCCCTCTCGTAGTGACTGGTCAATTGGTTGTTCTGGTCATTCCAATTGTTTGGTCATAACAGTCACTTGACCTGGTGCACAAAATTTGTCCACAGGGGTGGGGGTGACCCTCAGCCTGGCCTGCGCCCTCTCCAATCTGGGAACCCTCTCGCAATCTGGGACCATTGGCTCCTAACCTCTCACCTGCCTGCCTTCCTGCCTGATCACCCCTAACACACTGCCTGTCAGACTGCTTGCCACCAACTGCCCCCTTGCCGGCCTTCTTGCCCCCCACTACCTCCCCACTGGCCTGCTCACTCCCAATTTCCCACCCTGCTGACTTGCTCACCCCCAACTGCCCTCCTCTCCTGGCCTAATCACCCCTAACAGCCTCTGCCTCAGCTCTGCCACCATGGCTTTGTCCAGAGGTTTCCGGGTCTAATTAGCATATTATTATTTTATTAGTATAGACTAGAGGCATGATGTACAAAATTCATGCAAGGGGCGTGGCCCTAGCAGCTGCGGTGGCTTCCTTCAGCCCTGCAGCTCCAGCTTTGTATGGAAGGTCATCCGGAAAGGATGTCCTAAAGGTCTTTCAGCTGTCTTGTCTAATTAGCATATTATGCTTTTATTATTATAGATAGATTGTTATAGTACTTCAAATCTCCAGTTCTGGGTCCACCTTGATGGAAATCCTTCCTCAATCCCTCAGCCTCAGTTTTAGACTTCTGATCTGATCCTCCTAGCTCCAGCCAGGTCTAGCTATACCCAGAATTCAGTCTAATAGCTGGCATACCAGGCACCATCCAATTAGAAGAGGTATGGCTATAGGCCTGGATCAGAGTCCTGAGGCCCCCACCCCTTTAGTTGCTAAGATGTGGGGAAGTCCAGGTGTCCCAAGGGAATGGACTGAGGAGGTGACAGATATCTGTGGGAAGTCGGGTAAAAACTTTTTACCAACCAAAAGAGAAGTGTCTCAATATATTAGCAACCAGTTTAACTGTACTGGTGCAGACACAGAATGCCAGTCTCATGGTCTCCACTCCATCAGGTAAAGAAAGAGGCTGAGATGGAGGTGCACTCAGCAGACTGGGTGCCACCCACCCCACCAGCCTCCAGGAAACAGGGCTATCTCCCCTCCCCATAGGAGATTTTGCAATCTGTCCTGGCAGCAGCCCGAGTTAGAAAAGGCCAAAGCTGACTTTTCCAGAAAACAGACAATGTATTGAGCCCATGACAAACTTGCCTCTGTGGAAGTGACAGCCCTCCTCACTCTCCTTGCTTTTATGTTTGCCTCCTCAGCCCATTCTGCCCACAATAACAAGAGGAAGCTTTCTGAAAAAATCAGAGAAAGAATCCAAGTTTTTAAATGGCCAAAAGATTTAGCACACACCACAAAAGAAGATACCAATGGCCAATAAGCATGTGAAAGAGTGCTCAACATCATTAGTTACTAGTGAAATACAAATTAAAATCACAATGACTCTCTTCCTCTTCCCAAAAGCAGCCAGATGTGACCTCTGAAAATGGTTCACTATCCAGTTGGCCCAGAAAACCCCACAAAATCATGCAAATCAAGAGGTTCAAACCTTCCTACTCACTTTAAGAACACTCATAAAACTGCCCAGGCTGTCAGGGTATGCATACTCAAAAAGCCACCACCTATCTGAAGGATGTCATTTTACAGAAGCAGTGAGTGCCATTCTATCATTACAACGGTGGAGTTGGTAGGTGTGCCCAGAGTAAACAGTGGCCCAAAAACAGTGCTCAATTTTTGCTGCAATGCTTAAAAATGCAGAGAGCAATGCTGAAATTAAGGGTTTATATGTACATCCTCTGGTCATTGACCACATCCAGGTGAACAAGACAAGACTCTCAAGATTCAGTGCACACCATACAGAGCTCATGGGCAGATTAACTCACCCATGAGCTCTCCCTGGCACATGGAAATGATATTTACTGGAAAAGAGCAGATTGTTCCTAACCGAGAAGAGAAGTCTGCACAGAAGAAAAAGATATTCCAGAAGAAACTGAAGAAACAGCAACTATGGCATGAGGGTAAATTGACATAGAATAAATACTAATAAAAGTGAAAGTAAGAAAAAACACACAATGAAGTATACCAACTAGAATTAAAGATGAATCCTATCAGCAGAAATGTGGAGCAACTGGAAATCTCATGCACTGTTGGTGGAAATGTAAACTAGAACTACCACTTTGAAAAAAAGAGTTTGGTAGTTCTAATAAAGATAAATATTCAGCTCTGCAAAGATTCAGCCATTCTATAGAAGCAGGTTTTTACCCTCCCTAGAGAGTGAGGTTGCACAAAGAAGAATGAGACATGGTGTTGAAAGGAGTTTTTAGGGGTAAAACAGGCAGCTTTAGGGAGTTTAGAAATAAAGGAGGGTGCATGGGGGAGAACTGCAAAGCTGGGGGGCTGGGAGCTGCCAAAGTGCATACATTCACAAAGAACTAAAGGCTCCACAGCCTAAAGGGAGAGGAAGATACCCATTCACAGAAGAAAAGAGGAAAGCCTGAGACCAGTAAAGAAATGTTCCTACGGTTGGGCACCCCACAGAGAGCGAACATAGAGTTGAGGGTCATTACCGTGGTGGCAGTCTGGTTAAACCCACACAGCATCCTTATCTGCAACCGACTGTATGCAGTAAGGCAACCTCTCACTCCTGGCTTACAACTGAGAGCTCTCTGCACCCTTGGCTAGGAAGGGGATTGCCCCACCAGCAAGTCAGAGTTACAAAGGCTCTTGGCTGGAAGGGGGACTCCCCCGCCTGGCAATGGAGAGTCACAAAGGATGCTAGGTGTGCTTTCACATATCTTTAGAGGGGATGCTGGATATCCTTTCAAGTGTTTTCCTACAGATGGGAAGTGTGTCATCCACACTGCGTAAAGACAGCCCCCTAGGATGCATGCTTAAGAACTGGGATAATTTTGACCCCCAAGCAATGAAGAAAAAGTACCCGATTTACTTTTGTAACCAGGGCTGGGCCGATCTTAACTTGTCCCAAAGCAGATGGAGGGTCTGGTCCTACTTTAGTACAGATCCCCTTCCTTCTCACTCTGGGACATGAGACAAAAGTAATTTAGGAAAGTTCTAGGAAGACCCTGACAAATATATTTAGGTCTTCCTATTATAGATGCCCAAAGAAACCCAAGCGACATTCATAGGAATGGAGATAACAGCTTTATTACACCACCAGTCTCAGAGGAGTTGCCTCCAAAGTCTGAGCAAACCAATATGGTAGAAGCCCTTCTTTTATCCCCTTTTGGTTTCTTTGTTCCCCAAAAATGAATGGGGATGCACGGACATTTTATGTGCTTTGCAAAAAACCCCGTGGGTTGGTATGGGAATCTTACGATCATATATAAGAGCCTGGCCTGGTGCCAGTGCTGATAACTCACTCCGGGGGTTGTGTATTGTTCATGGTTCATGGCCTCTGTAAAATGTGAGCATTTAGATAATAGGTCTTACAAGACCAGATTGTGGAAGAAAGGAGCAGTGACTTAATTATAGGTTATCAAGAATGTATATTATTCTTGACCAGTTTGGCTCAGTGGATAGAGCATTGGCCTGTGAACTGAAGGATCCCAGGTTCTATTCCAGTCAAGGGCATGTACCTTGGTTGCGGGCATATCCTCAGTAGAGGGTGTGCAAGAGGCAGCTGATCATGTTTCTCTCTCATTGATGTTTCTAACACTATCCCTCTCCCTTCCTCTCTGTAAAAAATCAATAAAATATATATATTTTTTTATTTTTAAAAAATATATATAGAGTACCGTGCTGCCTTCCACTGGTTAAGATCTCCAAGAGCAAAGGCCTACCAAGGTGAGGATGCCCCTACTGTCACCTGTAGAGGGGCAGCACTGAGCTGGCCAATATTTGTGGTGGTACTGCTTGTCCTGGCTCAGGGGAAGCGTTCCACTAAGTCTGAAAGACTAAGACATCGCGGGGACTCTCCATCACTGCCCGCGGCCTGCTCTGCCAGGCCTTCGCGTGCGCTGTGCTGGCGCTGCGCCTTCCATTGGCAGACCCGGAGAATCCTCTCTCCGCTGCCACATGGCCAGGCCAAAGCATCAGACACTACCACCATGCGGATTTTAAAACTACAGGGGAAATTGACCCACAGGAGCTACCATCGCTGCCGCAACCACCACCGGCCCCAAGAATGGGAATCCACCAAAATCAGAGCTCACTACACACCGGGCTCATAGAGAATGTGGCTTCAGAAATTAGCCTCTGCATCCACAGCAGCTCCACATCCGCAACAAAGAGGACACCATTGAGGGCGGACTCTCCCCATGCAGCCATCACAGCCCGCCCACAATCTTCCCAGCACACCCACCATGCTGGGAGGGAAATGGAGCATGCTGGTGAGGAAATGGCACGGTGCCTTCCATTACCCACCCAGGCAAGCCCATCCTCCGATGCCACATGGCCAAGCCGAAGCTCACACCACCACCGCCATGTGAACTTTAAAACTACAGTGGTAATAGAACCACAGGAGCAACCGTCAATATTGCACCTGGCACCGCCACCCGCCACTGCCACCGAGAATAAAGGAAATCCACCAAGAACAGAGCTCACCAAGCCTTGGGCTCAGGGAGTGGGCGACCTCAGAACTTAGCCTCCATGTCTGCAGCTGCTCCGCTCCCACACCGAACGAGACACCTTTGAAGGTGGTCCCCCCGCCTGCAACCATCTCAGCCTAACTGCAGCTGTCCCAGCCTGCCCGCCGTGCTAGCAAGAAGCTAGCGCGGCGCCTCCAATATGCGACCCCAACACCCTAGAGGGGCCGTGTGCCCCGGGTGAGCCGAGTGTCCCAGGGGGCCGAGTGCCCCGGGTGAGCTGAGTGTCCCAGGGGGCCGAGTGCCCCGGGTGAACCGTACCCCCCAAAGGGGAAGGGGATCCCGGGTGAGCCGTGTGTCCCAGGGGGCCGAGTGCCCCGGGTGAGCCGAGTGTCCCAGGGGGCCGAGTGCCCCGGGTGAGCCAAGTGTCCCAGGGGGCCGAGTGCCCCGGGTGAGCCGAGTGTCCCAGGGGGCCGAGTGCCCCGGGTGAGCCGAGTGTCCCAGGGGGCCGAGTGCCCCGGGTGAGCTGAGTGTCCCATGGGGCCGAGTGCCCCGGGTGAGCCGAGTGTCCCAGGGGGCCATGTGCCCCAGGTAAGCCGTACCCCCCAAAGGGGAAGGGTGTCCCGGGTGAGCCGAGTGTCCCAGTGGGCCAAGTACCCCGGGTGAGCCGAGTGTCCCATGGGGCCGAGTGCCCCGGGTGAGCCAAGTGTCCCAGGGGGCCAAGTGCCCCGGGTGAGCCGAGTGTCCCAGGGGGCCGAGTGCCCCGGGTGAGCCGAGTGTCCCAGGGGGCCGAGTGCCCCGGGTGAGCCGAGTGTCCCAGGGGGCCGAGTGCCCCGGGTGAGCCGTGTGTCCCAGGGGAAGCAGTGGGACCCAGGGGAAGGGACGGTGAAAACCAGAGGAGGAGCGGACTCTATTCATATGGTCCTGAGATAGTCACCATAAAACAAGCAGACTGCCAAATGACAGCGGGGAGGGGAAGGAGACCTGGGGGGAGATAGGAGAACAACCGAGGGACTGGTATGCATGAACATAAATACAACCAATGAACACAGAACTCTGGGGAGGGAGGGCATAAATGGGAGGTGGGGGGGGGCAATGGTAAACTATGTACACAGAAAATACCTTAATAAAATTAAAAAAATAAAATAAAATAAAACTTAGTATCCTCTAGTTTTAGCTCTATATCATGTTGCTGATTCTCTTTATTCATAGTTTCTAACCTCTATTAGCACCTTCACTCCTAATGAAGTGAAGTGAGCTGAGTGTGAAGTGTACCTAATGTGAAGTGAAGTGAAGTGTACCTAATGCTCTACAGTTACTTCCTGAAATTGGCAAAAGAAATATCTCTTTTCCTCACAGATAATGTCCTGTGATGAATATGGTAAATGGTTTTGAAGCTTTTTCAAATGGAGAAAATGATGGCACCGAAAGTTTTATTGCTTGCATACTATGCTATAGTTTATGTAATAGTTTATGTGATTGTTAAAGATAAATGACAGGCCTCCTAATTAACAATCCCAGGCACGGGAAAGAATTTAATAGTGTTGTCTTCTTGTCATTGTATTTCATTTCAAGATTATCCTTTATTAATAGTAAGTGAAACTCTTCTTCCATTAAATGGTAGCAAAATAAAGTCACCTTTTTAAAAAAAAAAATATATATATATATAGAGCATCGGTCTGCGGACTGAAAGGTCCCAGGTTCAATTCCGGTCAAGGGCATGTACATTGGTTGCGGGCACATCCCCAGAAGGGAGTGTGCAAGAGGCAGCTGGTCAATGTTTCTCTCTCATTGACGTTTCTAGCTCTCTACCTCTCTCCCTTCGTCTCTGTAAAATATCAATAAAATATATTTAAAAAATAAAATAAATAAAAAATAAAAATTCTTGGGTCAAAACATGATAAGAGGAGACAGAATGAGCTATTCTCCCTATCCGGCTCCTATGCAACCCACAATTCTGAGTGCTATTAGAAAGGGGATTACTTGCAGAGCTCTCTTATATCTAGTTACTGCTTTAAGGGGGTCTAAAGGGTTGTTGGGTATAATAGACATACCTGGGGTTAAGTAGGCAGAAGAGGTAGAGGTAAGCAGCGGTCCCACACATGTATAATGTTCCTGCTGGGGGGAACCAGGTGTAGGTGGTGTTTTCATCCTTGAGGGTAGAGTTGCATAGTTCATCTGGGAGATGACCTGTTGGGTGTTGGCCCTGGGTACTATTAAAACAAATAGGAGCAACATTAGTTAGCTGCACATTGGCCATGACAGGTCCTATTATTTCTTCCTTTAAATTCCCTGGTTTAGTTATGTTTACTGGAATAGTCATTAATAGGAGAGATCCCAAGGGTAGAAAAAGCAAGCAGTCCTTAGCTAAATAAGCATTGGTAATATTGAGGAGGTGGTGGTTTGAATTGAGGAACTGATAAAGCTGGGGGTCTAGATCATATTGCTTCTACAGCTGAGACCTCAGCTTAGGTAATCTGGGTGCTTTACGTTCAAGCAGCTGCCTGGTAGTCTTTTTAATATCTGCCTCTTGGGCTTGGTCCTGGACCCCCCACCCCCTACCCCAGCCCATCAGAGTAGCCAACATGGGTATGGTGAGTCCACCAAGTTACTGAGCCTGGCTTCCCTTGAAGATGCATCCTGTCCATTTTTGTCTGGGTTTAATTCTTCCCATCCTATACAATTCCTCCCCTGCCCCCACATGCATTCGGTAGTGGAGTCATAACATGCCACAGGCTGAAAAGTATAGCTAACAAAAATCTGGCTTGATTGGGTTCTCCCATAGACTACCCGGTCTAGCATATTTGGATAGAGAGTCTCTAAGCAAGGACACGTGGTAGTGGGATATGCCTCGACCCAGCCTGAAAAGGTGCAAAGACTAGCAGGTATTTATTCCCTCTGTTAGGCCCTATTTCTGTAAAATCTACTTCGAAGTCCTCAAAGGGAGCTTGGCCACAGCGCTGAACTCCTATAGGTCATACAGGACACTGTTTGGCATTGTTCTGCACACAGAGGAGGCAACTCTGAGAGACTGAAGCACACAAGGAGGGAAGATGGGCAATTAGGTAGTATCTGCCTGACAAAGCTTCTAGGGCAGTCTTCCCTAAATGACTAAGTTCATGCTGCTGGAACACTACCTTATGGGCTAACTGTTCTAAGACATAGACCCTATGATCTGGGAATATCCCCTTCTTGCTGGACATTCCTCAGGAAGAGGAATGTATTTTGGAGGTTCAAGTAATTGGGGGGCCAACATGATCCATGACAGTGCCACTTGTTCTTTATTTATTATTATTATTATTATTTAAATAAATCTTTATTGTTCATATTATTACAAATGTTCCTCATTTTTCCCCCCTCCATTGCTCCCCTCCACCAGGTTCCCATCCCACCCTCTGCCCTTTTCCCATCCCCCATTGTCCTCAGCCATAGGTGCACAGTTTATGTTCAGTCTCTTCCCACACCCCCCACTCCCCTTTTCACCGAAAATCATCAGTCCACTCCCCTTCCATACCTCTGATTCTATTATATTCACCAGTTAATATTGTTCATCATGTTTTTTAATTCCCTTGATTTTTAGATTCACTTGATAGTTACGTATTTGTTGTTCATAATTTTTATCTTTATTTTCTTCCTCTTCCTAAAGAACCTCTTTTAGCAATTCATATAATTCTGGTTTGGCGGTGATGAACTACTTTAGCTTAAATTTATTTGTGAAGCTCTTTATCTGGCCTTCGATTCTGAGTAATAGCTTTACTGGGTAGAGTATTTTTTGCTGTAGGTTTTTGTTATTCACCACCTTGAATATTTCTTGCCATTCCCTTCTGGCCTGCATGGTTTCTGTTGAGAAATCAGCTGACAATCATATGGTTGCTCCTTTATAGGTAACTACTTGCTTTTCTCCTGCTGCTTTTGATATTCTCTCTTTGTCTTTTGCTCTTGGGGTTTTAATTATGATGTGTCTTGGTGTGGTCTTCTTTGGATTCCTTTTGTTTGGGGTTCTACGGGCTTCCTGGACTTGTAAGTCTATTTCTTTCACCAGGTGGGGGAAGTTTTCTGTCACTATTTCTTTCTTTTTTTAATATATATATTTTTATTGATTTTTTACAGAGAGGAAGAGAGAGGGATAGAGAGTTAGAAACATCAATGAGAGAGAGTCATCGATCAGCTGCCTCTTGCACACCCCCCACCAGGGATGTGCCCACAACTAAGGTACATGCCCTTGACTGGGACCCTTGAGTCTGTAGGCCGACAGTCTATCCACTGAGCCAAACCAGTTTTGGCTTCTGTCACTATTTCTTCCAATATTCTTTCGGTATCTTGCTCTCTGTCATCTTCTGGGATGCCCATAATTCTGATGTTGGTTCACTTGAAGTTGTCCCAGAGGTTTCTTACACTATCTTTAACTTTCTGGATTCTCTTATCTTCTTGCTTCTGCAAAGGAGTGTCCTCTGGCTCTTTGTGTTCCAAATCTTTGACTTGATTCTTGAAATTTTCCATTCTGTTTTTAGGACTCTGTATAATATTTTTTATTTCAGACAATGTATTCTTTATTTCTAGTTGATCATTTATTATTTCTAGTTGATCCCTTTTCATATCCTCATAGGTCTTGTTTATTTTATCGGCCTTTTCTATGAAATTCTTGGAAAACCTTATAAGTGTGGTTTTGAACTCTATATCCAGTTGCTTTTTGTCCTCCATTTTTTTCATTTGTGATCTGTTTCCTCGTCTTGGCATTTTTGCTGCTTCCCTGAGTTGGTAGGGTGGCTTTGTGTGTTAAGGTGTCCTACATGGTTCAGTGGGTCAGCCTCCCAGTTATCTGAGGTGGACACTCTTGCTGCACCCCTTTGTGGACTGTGTGTACAGCCTTATTGTAGGTAAGTCTTGATTGTTGTTGGTGTCACTGTCAGGAACTGACCTCCAGGCCAATTGGCTGCGAGGATCAGCTGTGTCTATGCCAGGAGACAACCTTATTTGACTAGACTTGGAAAAATGCAAAACTTGGATGGGGCTGAGTTTCAGAGTGGAGCCTACAGCCTTGGCTTCCTGTTAGCCCTGCCCCTTGAGATTCCTGAGTCTCTGTGTTCCTCGGTGTCCTTTGGTACTTACTGCCAGCACCTCTGAGAGAAAGGTGCCCTAGAGTTTTCCCACTGCCAGACAGTCTAGTCTCTCCCCCCAAGGAGCCTGGAACTGGGGTTCAGTGCAGTTAGAAGTGGGTTTAAGAGCAGTCCGGATCTTATGTCTCCTTCCTGCTAGGGCAATCCAGTGGCTCAATCAACAGTCTGTCCTCTGTGGACAGTGTGTGCAACTCTGGGGCTCTGCCTTTCGACTCTCCCCTGAGCTTTTGCCTTACAGCCCAGATTCCCTCTGTATGAGCCTGGGACCCCAGGGTCTTGCCCAGAACTGGGGTTCAGTGCAGTCCGGAGCTTTTATCTCCTTCCTGCTAGGGAACACCAGCCAGGCACTCAGCGGCCCCTCCTCTCCAGCTACGTCTTCTCCGCACGTGCGCACCATGTCTCTGTACCTTAGGCTTTTACAGTTCTTTTGAATTTCCTTCTGGTTTTCTCAATTTTCTTCTAGTTGTAGAATTTCCAGTCAGTCAACTTTCCTGTAGTTCTGGATAATGTCCACTTTATATTTTAGTTGTATTTTTTCAAATTGTTGTATGAGGCTGCAGTTAGGCATTTATCTATGCCGCCATCTTGGTTTCACACCATTTGTTCTTTAGCAGCCAGCTTGGCTGTGGCATCAGCACATTGGGTTCCTTTTGACACTGAGTCTTTCCCCTTCTGGTGACCTTTACAATGGATGACAGCTATTACCCAGATTACTTCTAATAACTTGAAGATCTCATTCTGATTTTTGATTTCTTTTCCTCCAGTAATCAGGAGCCCCCTTTTCTTGTATAAACCCCCATGGATATGCAGGGTATCGAAGACATAGCACAAGTCAGTGTAGATGTTGACACTCTTATTCTTACTGAGCTCTAGGGCTCTGACTAAGGCCCAAAGTTCTGCACTCTGTACTGACCACCCTGTGCCTCAATTGTCTCAAAGTCTGATACCACTGCATATCCAGCTCATCTTTTTCTTTCATCTAAGAAGCTACTGCCATTCGTGAACAATATTAAGTCCAGATTCTGTAGGGGCCTGTCTGTTAGATCTGATCAGCAGGAGTAAACCTCCTCTAGGACTTCTAAGCTATCATGCTCAGGGGCTCCCTCAGCAAAGGGTAAAAAGGTGACAGAATTAAGAGTTCTCTTGCTTCTAGTCTTACCCAGGGATTTTCACATGGAAGCTCCTGATACTGGGTCATCCAAGCAATGAGTCAGCCAGTGCTGCTCCCTAGCTTCCATTAGGGTAACAACAGAATGAGGTACCTTTACATTTTAAGTTTTATCCCAGAGTAAGCTTTTTCTTTGACTAATAATGTCACAGCTGCAAGGGCCCTAAGACCCGGGGACCACTCAGAGGCAACTAGGTCAATCCGCTTGGAGAGATAAGCTACTGGTCTTTGCCAGGGTCTAAACTCCTGGGTTAGAATTCCTAGGGCTATCCCACTGTTCTCGTGAACAAAAAGATTTAAGTGTCATGTCACATCTGGTAGCCTCAGTGCTCAGGCCTCAGTGAGCTTTGCCTTTATGGTGATGAAGGCTTTCTCCTATTCCGGACCCCAGTTGATTGGTGCCTTCTCTTCCCCTTTTAAGGGTTCATAGAGAGGTTTAGCCAGGTCTGAAAATCCTGGGATCCAAATGCAACAGAACCCTGCTGCTCCCAGGAATTCCCAAATCTGCTGCCGGGTGCTAGGGACTGGGATGGCACATACTGCCTGCTTTCTTTTAGTCCCTAGCCTTCGTTTCCCTTGAGTGATTCAGAAGCCTAGATACTTGACTTCTTTATGACATATCTGTGCCTTTTCTTGAACACCCAGTAATCTGTTTTAGGTAAGAGTCCCAGAAGGGCTCGCATTCCTTCCCAGTAAGCACTGAGTTGACATGGAGCTAGCCTGTAGGAGGTTATCTATATATTGAAATAGAATGCACCTTAACACCTGTCCTGAGAACTTAGATCAGATGCTAGTGCTCCACTAAAAAGAATAGGGGAGAGAGATGCAAATCAAAACAACCATGTGGTACCATCTCACACCTGTCAGAATGGCCAACATCAACAAAACAACAAACGACAAATGTTGGCAAGGTTGTGGAGAAAAAGGAACCCTCGTGCACTGCTGGTGGGATTGCAGGTTGGTGCAACTACTGTGGAGAACAGTATGGAGCTTCCTCAAAAAACTGAAAATGGAACTCCCATTTGACCCAGTAATCCCACTACTAGGAATATACCCCAAGAAACCAGAAACACCAATCAGAAAGGATATATGCACCCCTATGTTCATAGCAGCACAATTTACAATAGCTAGGATTTGGAAACAGCCTAGGTGCCCATCAGCAGATGAATGGATCAGAAAACTATGGTAGATCTACACTATGCTGCCATAAAAAGGAAGGAATTCTCATCATTTGCAGTAACCTGGATGGAATTGGAGAGCATCATGCTGAGTGAAATAAGCCAGTCAATGAAAGAGAAACACCACATGACTTCACTCATTTATGGATATTAAAGAACATTATAAACTAATGAACAGAAAGATAGATATAGAGACAGTAAAACAACAAGCAGACTGTCAAATGACAGCGGGGGAGGGAGGTAGAGGGATCTGGGGGAGATAAAAGATCAACTGAAGGACTGGTATACATGCATATAAGTACAACCAATGGACACAAAACTCTGGGGAGGGAGGGCATGTATGGGAGGGGGGGCAATGGTAAGCTTTGTACACATATAATACCTTAATAAATTTAAAAAAAAAAGAATAGGGGAGTTCTTGAATCCTTGTGGCAGTCTGATCCAGTGAACTGCTCCTTGGCCCCAATAGTTGGGTTTTCCCACTCAAAGGTGAATAGGGGCTGACTGGAGAGTGCCAGCTGAAGGCAGAAAAAGGTATCTTTCAGATCTAGATATGTAAACCATTCGCCTCTGATAGAATGAATCCCAGAAGAGTATAGGGGTTTGGTAGCACTGAATGCAGGGTTATAACAGCCTCATTAACAGCCTGCAGGTCCTGTATGGGGCAGTAATCATTAGTCCCATGCTTTTTAAAAAAAATTTCTTAAGGTATTATATGCGTACATAGCTTACCATTGCCCCACCTCCCATTTATGCCCTCCCTCCCCAGAGTTCTGTGTTCGTTGGTTGCACTTATATGCATGCATACCAGTCCTTCGGTTGTTCTCTTATCTCCCCCCAGGTCTCCTTCCCCTCCCCGCTGTCATTTGACAATCTGCTTGTTTTATGGTGACTATCTCAGGACCACACGAATAGAATCTGCTCCTCCTCTGGTTCACATTGTCCCTCCCCCAGGGTCCCACTGCTTCCCGGGGCACACGGCTCTCCCGGGACACACAGTCCCCTGGGACACACAGCTCACCCGGGGCACACAGCCCCCTGGGACATGAGGCTCACCGGGGACACATGACCCCCTGAGTCCCATGCTTTTTAACAAGCAAGAGAGGAGTGTTTCATGGTGACTGGCATTGTTTAAGAAGTCCCCACTGGAGCAGCGGACCTGGACCTGGATTCCTAGGCATGCTTCCCTTAGAATTGGATATTGGTGTATTTTAACAGCTGTGCCCTGGGCTTTATGTCGATTAGCACCGGGCCATGGTCCTTAGCCAGGCTGGGAAGATTCCCTTCTGCTCAGACCATCGGAAATTATTTCTCTAATTCAGGTTCTAATGGTGAGGTCTTTGACTCGGGAGCATAGAGTCTCCATTCTTCCTTCCTTGGTACTGCAAAGGACAGGATCATTGGAGAAGTCTCCTCACTTAGGCGAAGCTATGCTGAGCCATCTGGAGCAAAAGTGACCTCTGCCCCCATCTTGGCTAAAAGGTCTCCACCCATCAGAGGTACTGGACAATCTGGCAAGTACAGAAATTCATGAATTATTTGGTAGCCACCAAGTTGGCATTGACGAAGGCGGAAGAATGGTCTACAGGTCTGGTTCCCAGTAGCTCCGATAATGGTGACCTTCTTTCCCAAGAGAGGTGCTACTTTCTGAGTGACTAATGAGTGCTGTACTGAGTGCTCAGCTCCCATATCAACCATAAAGTCCATAAAGGCCCCCCTATTTTCATTCTGACCGTGGGCTCATGGGGGCCCAGCTGAAAAGAGCCCCATCTGTCCTAGTCAGAATCAGCCATTGCTAGCCCAATGAGATCTGCTTCAAGTGGCTCTGGTTGACAGTGACTGGGTGGAAAAGGGGGCCCAGTCTTTTTACTTTGCTGTTTGGGATACTCATTCTTCCAGTGTCCTATCTCCTTACAATAGGCACACTGGTCTCATCTCAGGCTCTTCCCCCCCGCCCTCCCGCCCCAACCCCATCCCCATCTGTATCCTTGCTTCCCTTCTTTAATCTGTCTGGGAGCCTGAGCCTCTAAAAGCCGCTGCTATTATATTGGCCCTTCTTTGTATTCTCTTTTCTTCCTCCCTCCTTGCCACACTGTCTCGGTTGATGAAAATCTTGCTTGTGATTTCTAGCAGTTCAGTCGTGTTTTTATGTGTGTTTTTTTTTCTGCAAATCCTTCTAGCTTCTGTAGCTTTCTCCTTATGTCAGGCTGGACTTGGCCCACAAAGGCCACATTTACCATAGTTTGATTTTCCGGGCCTCAGGGTTAAAGAGTGTAGACCCGGTATGCCTCACATAGTCTCTCATAGAAACCCTGTGGACTTTCATTAGGCTTTTGGAAGACCTTGGAGATTTTAGCCATATTGGTGGGCTTCTTGGCTCCGGTCCTGACCCCCTGGAGTAAGGCCAACTGATATCTTTCTAGCCTGTCCCTTCCATCTTCTGAGTTCAGGGTCTAATTTGGTTCCTCATCTGAGAAGGCATTCCTGGCCCATCTGTCTGTATCTAATATTCCTGCTTAGGGCCTGGGTCTGGAGCCACTTCAGAGTCTCTGTTACTACTCTTATGTGCTCATCAGTGTTAAAGAATGTGAAAAGGAGCTGCTTGCAGTCCACCCAGGTGGGTTTCTGGTTCTGGAAGATCATTTCTAGGAGGTCTATCATGGCCTGAAGTTTTTCAGAATAAGCTGGGGTGTGATGTTTTCAATTCAGGATGTTACCTGTGGTAAAGGGCTGATAATAATAGATGGACCTTCCCTCCTACAAGGTCCCATCTTCATCAAGTACTTGGGCACCCCGAATCTCCCCGAGAGGCATCTGACATGCTGGTTGTGGTTTGGGCCCTTGAACAGCTGAATGCAAATGCTGCCCAATGGCTCTGGAGAGCCCGGTTGAGGAGAGACAGAGGCGGGCAGTATTTCTAAACTTTCTTGACCTTCCAGACAAGCTAGGAGAGCACTAGGTGCTGCCTGTGGCACATATAGAGGTGGTAAAACTGGCAGGGCTTGTTTTACACACAGAAGGTCCTTGCAGAACAGAGGGTTGTGTTCCCTTCTTCTCTGGTGCCTGCTCCCCTCTTCCTTTTATTAAAACCTAACACTGTCCATTAAAAAAAAAAAAAATATATATATATATATATATATATATATATATATATATATATATATATATAATTTTATTGTTTTTCTACAGAGAGGAAGGAAGAGGGATCTCCCTCTAAGAGGGAGCTAGAAACGACAATGAAAGAGAAACATTGACCAGCTGCCTCCTGCACACCCCCCACTGGGATATGCCTGCAACCAATGTACATGCCCTTGACTGGAATCGAACCTGGGACCTTTCAGCCCGCAGACTGACACTCTATCCACTGAACCAAACCATTTTTTGGCACACTGTCCATTTTTATTGACACAGAACCTGACCCAAGGCAGCAAGGTTTGAACAATTTCCAACCAGCGGTCTATGTAGGGAAACTGATCTGGGTGTCCAGGGTCTCCCATGACTACATTCCAGACCACTCTGACCAGCCCTTCATCTAAAGAGCCTTCTGAGGGACAGCCATTCTAATTCACAGAATTTCCTCAGTGTTCTGGGATCCATTTTAATACCATAATCTCCATTGAAACCCTTTTTAAAAATATTCAACATGCAATTGAGGACAGTGGGTTTACTTTGTCCTGACCGCATGATGATGAGAGACAGACAAGGGAGGGGGTGACCTGTTTTCATAGACCACTCAGATGCCCACCTGGCTGCATCCCTGACAGGAGCTTTGATTCATATTGCTAGCCCCCCAAACATTGGGGTTACATTGGAATTAGCCTTTTAGCCTTCTCATTCCAAAGCCTTATTCAAATGTTTGATCTTTCATATAGAGATGTCATGCTCATATTAAACCTGACCCTCTTAGCCACTTAAAAGCAAGCTGTATTAGAAAAAGTAAGAGAATTTAGAAATAAATATTGTGTT